>JAJTWR010000477.1:70000-182500 GCA_021613335.1 Whitmania pigra
ATTATTATTATTATTATTATATTATTATTATTGTTCTTTTTATTATTACTTTTATTATTATTATAATAACAATTATTATGTATTATATAAATTGCGGTGCTATACTAAATAATAACAAATATAATAATATAATATATTATTATTTGTTATATATTATTACTTGTTGTTGTTGTCGGTGTTGTTTGAAAGTAATATGGCATGTAAATATTTTTTGAAAGTAATAAATGCTGTACAAAATGGTTTGTTATGAAATTGAAAATTTATCATTTTGTCTATTTTTGTCTGTTTGTCTATTGTTAACCATTAACTATTTATTACATTTCTTATCATCACCCATTGATAGCAAAACACCTTATAACATAAAAAATAATAACTTAACAACTAATAACATAAAAAATAATAACTTAACAACTGATTACATAATAAATAATAACTTAACAACCGATAACATAAAATTAATAGGAACAACAAAACCCGACAACAGATGTCATCATTTCCTTAATCCGACAGTTTCAAGTTTAAAGCGAACTAAAAATAAAGCAGACGAAATATTTTTTGGCGCTAAAAACTGAAAGACTCATCATACTCGATGAGGTCGTTGGCTTCAATTTTCAGGCGAGAAAGTAACAGTTGGAAGATGTTATTAAAGAAGTTTTGAAACGAAAGTACTTAAAAAAAAAGTTAAAATAAATTTGTTCAAATACAAAAAGAAATTTCTTTAAATTCAAGAAGAGGGAAACGGAAAGAAAAAAAGGCCAAAAAAGCCCAAGTTTGTAATTTTTAATTTTAATTTACTGTGAACCCATTAGACGAGCAACTTCAGTAACCGTTCCAATACCTTTGACCCTAACCTTTGACCTTAAATATCATCGTTTTAACCCTCTCATCCAGGTGTCCTTCTTGACCGACAGGTGTCCATTTCGTTCTCCTCAAGTGTTAAAGAACAAAGTTCTAAGATTCAGTGGCTCCGCCCACATTAGGGTGTGGGTATTAATATATTATAATGAGGATATAATGAGACTTATTATAATATTATAATATTAGCTAGTCGGTGAGTCAGGCAATTAAGTAGGGACTAATAAAAATAGCCAGGTGATTTAAAGTTCGCTTGTTTTGTGGACATTCACGGAGTGGAAAAGTTTCGGAATTATTCAGAAGGTGGAGGCTACGTTCTGTGGCGGCTGTTTATAAGTTAACCTTGGTGTTGGCGTCAATTATTATTATTAATATTATTATTATTATTGTTGTCGTTGTTGTTGTTGTTGTCATTGTCATTGTTATTATTATTAATATTATTTTTATTATTATTATTATCATCATCATCGTCGTCATCGTAATTATCATCATTACTATTAATTCGAAATTAAAAATGAATCGTACGAAATACATAATGATGACGACGATGATGATTATGATGACAATGATGACGATAACGATGACGACGATGATAATGATGATGATAATGATGATGATAGCGATGATGACGATGATAATGATGATGGTAACGATGATGATGACGACGACGATGATGATGATGATGAAGTGAGTTTGCTCATCTGAGATTCAAAGAACGCAGGAGAGGCAAATGAATTTCTTGTTGAAGGAAGATTTCATCAGGAATCGTTTATTTTTACTGCAGTGGTGGATGGTGGAGGGAATGGATAAAATTTGTCTTGTCAATTTTTTTATTTATCGAATAATAATAATAATAATAATAATAATAATAATATAATAATAATAATAATAATAATAATAATAATAATAATAATATAATAATAATAATAATAATAATAATAATAATAATAATAATAATAATAATAATAATAATAATAATAATAATAATAATAATAATAATATAATAATAATAATAATAATAATAATAATAATAATAATAATAATAATAATATAATAATAATAATAATAATAATAATAATTAATAATAATACAGAATAATATTATAATAAAAATCATAATTCATTGTAACAGAATAATATTTCATAGAAGCAGATGTGATGAAGTAAAATTAGTAACAGGATGCAAGATGAAATGCCTTTGATCACTTTCAAGATATTCTTTATTAAAGGAATTTATCGATAAATGCTACTTTTATATCATAATTAATTATTCGATTTAAGTTTATTTTATTTAATTATTATTTATTTGTATGTAAATGTTAAAATATATTATATTATTAAATTATTAAAATATTATCGTAACATCACAATTTATTATTTACTTTAACCTTACTCAATTATTATTCATTTATAGGTAAATTATTATTACTGTGTTATTATTTAATTGTATTACTCAAGTGTGTCTATTGCGTTTAGTGCTTAATTTAATTAATTAATTTAATTAGCTCATTAACATATTTTGGCACGCTCTATATTTAAGAATAATTAATACAGTAATGATGTGCTGTCGTATGGAGATACGTGCCAGTGTGTCCGTGTGAGTGAGTGAGTGCTTCCGGCTGTTGTCGTTAAATTTTCTCTTTTTTTTGTGTGTTTAAAAAAAAAATATTTTTTACTTCCAATTTATTGCAAACAGAATCAAGAACTGAAAATACAGATTCTTTTAAATTCCTATCCAAGAAATATGTTGCAATTTAAAAGAAATATAATTAAAGAATTTAAATTATAAATAGAATGAAACAAGCTTTAATTATATTAATTAACTAATTATAATTATTTCAAAAAAGTAACTCCCACTAATGGATGATGTATAATTAACAATTCGAAATCAAACAAGGCCATCCATCTGTTCGTCCACGAAATCAAATCAATCACAAACCAAAAAAAAAAAAAAACAATCAAACAATCATCAACCGAAACCAATCACCAGCCACCAGCCAATCTTCAACCAACAAATCCAACAAATCAATCAACCAATCAATCAATCATCAACCACCACACCAGTCAACAAACCAATCATCAACCAACCAACCAACCAAGCTGTAACAGGCTTCCAAATGGCTCCCGCGCAGACTGCAGACGAGAGAAGAGAGCTAATATCGATTTACCAGAGACTCGAGCATGCGGCGACGTAGCTACGTGTTGAATAATGCACAGCTCAACGCTGGCAGCTCTGGGGGCGTCCATTGACCAAGAACAGCCACACTACCAAGCTCAACCGACGAACAAAAACGGGGACGAGAGGAATCGTAAGTTTCAGAAATTCTCAAGAAGAGAAAGTCTGAACTTTCAGTCTTTTTAAACAAAATCGCATTTGAAATTTTGGACAATCCGAAAAGGAAATTCAACAGTTAATCGACTTAATTCGTCGAAAGGAGCTTTGCAATCATGAACATCAACAAGTTAATCTACGGGCCAAATATGGCTGGCCAGAGTTTAGTGGACAGAGTCATGGCCGCTAAGCACAGCCTAGCCGGTCAAGGATTAGCCAAGTCGGTTTGCAAAGCTACGACTGAAGAAGTTATACCTCCTAAGAAGAAGCATGTCGATTGTGAGTTGTGTTTATTGAGTTGTTTATCAGTTAACTGATGACTGATTTGTATTTTCTACTAGTTAGACTGACTAATTTGTGTTTGTTATCAGTTAACTTAGGTGATTTATTTATTATTATCGGTTCTTACCTGGAAAGATTTATTTTCAATTTTTTAATTTGAACATTTTCAAGTTATTGAGTTAATTTGTTAATAATTTGTTTTACTAAGCGTTACTTGTTACTTGGATTTTTAAATTAAATATACGTCTTTTCAGTTCAACTGTTAACGTGAATGCAGTGGGGTTGTGGTAGCAGGAGAGAATTTACAAATGCACAGTCTTATATTTATTTTTAATTTATTTTTAAATTATTTTTTCATTAATTTTAAAAATATGAACAATAAATATTTTCAATTAAAAACTGAAATACATTCGAATACCGATAAAAAATTCCCGAATAAATTAATTAATATTAAATTAAGATATTATTATACCAAATCCGTATGTGTTTCTGAAGATGTTGCTATTGTTTGATTTTAAATTAAATTATTTATTCATAATTTATTTATTTATTTGCAATTACAAATCTATTTGTTTTAATTAAGGTTTTACATTCGCTAAAGAATTTATGAAATTTTTCATTGAAAGCATTTGTAAAATTATATATATTTATAGTCTACATACATGCACATATACATATATGTTATATATATAAAAAAAATATTAATTTTATTTTAGAATTAAAACTATACAAATGATTTTCGATCTTAAACTTTTACATTCCAAACACAATCATTGAATAATTTTCATTTAGATAAAATAATTACGAATAAATTATGCAGATTTGGTCCAGTGCACGAACGAGCCAAACGTATCCATCCCTCAATTGGCAGGTCTTTTGCTCGAAAGAAGTCAAAACTTCAGCTGGGTGTCCGTTTATAAGGCTCTACTGACCACACACAGCCTTATGAATCACGGCAACGAGGTATAATTAATTGTATAATTGTTATTTTTAATTATAAATGATTTGTATATATTGTTATGTAACTATATGACAGTGATTTAATTAAATTATTGCAATTATATTCCAATCTGTATCAATTAACATCGGCGAGAAAATTAATTATAATAATTATTTTTTTTTTTCAGGTTTGAATTCGTTTATTTTCAAAAAACTATATTCAAATAGCCAAAAAAAAAATCACACCAAAAAAAGATTCACAAATTCATTAATGAACTATCCCAAGGGAATTAATTCCCGTCTAGGGGATAGGTTGTTTCAATTTGACAAATTTAAATTAAAAATATTAAATTAATATGAAACAAATATCCACTAATCAATTTTATTAATAAACTTATAAACTTAATAGATTTCTCCGTCATAATTCATTATTAAATTAATTAATTTAAACCAATCTTTAATCCTTAATATCAATCCTTAAGATCAATCCTTAATATCAACCTTTAATATCAACCCTTAATATCAATCCTAAACCCAACCCCTGTGACCCCTAAAGGTCAAGTTCAGATTGACCCCGATTAAAATTTTTTTTTTCCAGAGATTCACTCAATATCTCGCTTCAAACAACTGCAGTTTCAAACTCGAAAATTTCACTGATAAAAGTTCACCGCAAGGTAGCGCTCCACTCACTAGTATTATATATTACAATTACGTAATAAATTAATGTAAAATATAATTAATTAGTTAGATAGTGTAACATAATAAAAAAAAATATTTTTTTACAATCTGATGTTTTATGTAATGTAGTCACATTATCAATAATGTTTGAAAATATAATAATAATATTATTATTATTATTATTATTATTATTATTATTATTATTATTATTATTATTATTATATTATTATTATCATCATCATTATTATTATTATTACAATTGTTGTTGTTGTTGTTGTTGTTATAAGTAAATATTGGCTACAGGTTACGACATGTCTCCGTACATAAGGAGGTACGCAAAATACCTCAACGAAAAGGCTTTCACTTATCGGCAGATGGCATTTGACTTCTGTAAGATCAAGAAAGGGTTGGTTATGACGACGACAACGACGACGATGACGATGGCGATATTGATGATGATGATGATTGCGATGATGATGGTGATGATGGTGATGGCGAGTATAATGATTTTAAAAATATTTCCCCAACATTTTCCAATTATTCCGAGGATTACGAACGAATCCCTTAGTAACAGTTTCAAACGAGCACGTCATGAATAAATTATGCAAATGTTCGACGACAACAACAGAAATAAATAAATTATGATAAATTTTCAGAAAAGACGACGGCGTAATGAGGATCATGGAAACGGACAAAGTAAACAAGTTGTTTTTAACCCCTTGAAATTAACAAGTTTCAAAATGATTCATTAAATTCATAAATGACTAATTTGATTAATCCATTAAATCGATGTTTAATAATAATTTACAGCTTCTCAAGGCATTACCTGTGTTACAGGGACAGGTGGATGCCCTCCTGGATTTTGAGGTAATTATTTTAGTAATTAATTTTATTATTATTATTATTATTATTATCATCATTGTCATTATTATTATTAACATATCACATTAAATAATAAATAAAATAATTGATTATAATTTTTTATGCAAATCCCAGGTGACTCCTAGTGAGATGAACAACCCCGTCATCTTCGCTTCATTCATGATGCTCTTCAAGGACCTGATAAGGTTGCTAGCCTGCTACAACGATGCCATCATCAACCTGCTAGGTGATGATTATAATTTCATAATTTATGCTAATTTATTAATCTGATGTAAATATGCATTTTTTGTGTAATGCCTTTTAAAAAAAAGAGTTATATGCTTATCGTTTTCTAATGAATTGTTGTAAAAATTATTACACCAGTTATAGTTATCTCATTAATTTTAAATTTTAGAAATACTTTAATTATAGTTATCTAACTAATTATTATAAAGAAATTGTCTTAATTTTATTAACCTGATTAGTTACAGTTAATAAATAATAAAAATTATTATTACAACATCATCACCAATGTACTATTTTCATACTACGATTGATATATTTATTATATATTATTATTGGTTATAATCAATAGTAGCATGAAAATAATACAGTACAATAATAAATATATAAAAAAAATAATAATAATTAATATTATTAAATTATATTGTTTAGCAAAGTTTTTCGAGATGAACAGAAAGCAATGCAAGGAAGCATTTGATTTGTACAAGAAGTTTGTCGTTCGCATGGAGGGGGTCGGAAAATTCTTTCTAGTGGCCGAGGTTCGCGGGAATATTAATATGTTAATTGTTACTATTATTATTTATTATTATTATTATTATTATTATTTATTATTATTATTATTATTATATTATTATTATTATTATTATTATTATTATTATTATTATTATTATTATTATTATTATTATTATTATTATTATTATTATTATTATTATTATTATTATTATTTATTATTATTATTATTATTATTATTATTATTATTATTTATTATTATTATTATTATTATTATTCTTATTCTTATTATTATTATTATTATTATTATTATTCTATTATGTTTAATAATTTAACAAGTTATTAGTTTAATATTGTTTATTGCTTATAATATGATAATATTATTAACTAATTTATTAGAGATACTGGTTATTTTTTAGGAATATTTGGGAATTAATGATTGATCATTATTATCATTACATCATTAATTATTAAACAAATTCATGATCAATCATTATCGTAATTTATTAATTATAATGAACTTTCGAGTAAAAAGTTAACCAAATTCAGCAGATTCTTTAAAAATAAGTCGTTAATGAGGTCTTGACTTAAAATTCCTTTTCGCTTTATTTATTAACATCTTCAAAAATAAATTATAATAAATTAAAATAAGAATTATTCATTGATAATTAACTATTAATTCTCACAAAATAAACAGAGCGTAGGCATCGAAAAAGGAGACATTCCCGACCTGGCACAGGTTTGTAACAAGTTTAAACAAGAATGCTTTGTCTCGTCATCGTAATTTAAATTCATTCTCATAGTCACCATCGTCGTCATAGCTAAACCACCACCACCATCATCATTACCAAGGTCACCACCATCATTATCATTACCATCACCATCATTATCATTATCATTATCACCATCATCATTATCACTACCAGGGCCATCGTCATCATCATCATCATATCATCATCATCATCATCATCATCATCATCATCATCATCATCATCATCATATCATCATCATCATCATCATCATCATCATCATCATCATCATCATCATCATCATCATCATCATCATCATCATCATCATCATCATCATCATCATCATCATCATCATCATCATCGTCATCGTCATCGTCATCGTCATCGTCATCGTCATCGTCATCGTCATCGTCATCGTCATCGTCATCGTCATCGTCATCGTCATCGTCATCGTCATCGTCATCGTCATCGTCATCGTCATCGTCATCGTCATCGTCATCGTCATCGTCATCGTCATCGTCATCGTCATCGTCATCGTCATCGTCATCATCATCATCATCATCATCATCATCATCATCATCATCATCATCATCATCATCACCACCACCACCACCACCACCATCATCATCAGGCTCCGAGCACGCTACTCGACGCCCTGGAAACGCACATGAAGTCTCTGGAAAGTTCTAAGAAGGGTTCAACGAGGACACAGGCGTTGGTCGACAGCGCCATCAGCGACTTCACAGCCGTCGCCAACAAATCCGCCTCTGCAGACACGGATGAGTTGAGCTACTTCACGGAGGCGTCGCTCGCTGCTAACGCCGTCGTCGTCGGCGTCGGCGATCAAGATGTCACCGGGGTTTTGGAAATTGTTGTTTAGTTGTTGTTTTTTTTTTATTTTTGATTTTTTTAATCTTTAAAATTAAGTCGATTGTTAATGGATGAAGTTTTTTTATATAGAATCCAATGACGATGACGATGACGATGACGATGACGAGGACGAGGACGATGACGATGACGATGACGATGACGATGGCGATGACGATGACGATGATGATGACGATGACGATGATGATGATGATGATGATGTTGTTGTTGTGCCCGATTACAACTACCACTATTACTATCACGTCACGCCACAGGCAGTGAAAGTCTCTTCGAACAATCCGTTCGCCGACTTCGACGACATCAACGACACCGACGACAGTCCACCGGCGGACGCAGTAGACGCCACGGCGGTCAAGAAGAATCCATTCTTGACGGGTGACTTTGCGGCCGTGGACACTGAGGAAGACCCTTGGAGTGATCAGCCTAATGCCAGTAATGACAATAATTCATTGTTTCAATGTTGTTAATTAAGAATGATTCGAATAAATATAGCTGTATGAAAAATAATTAATATAGTTAATTTATTAGTTATAATTAATATTAATATAGTAATTAGTTTGTAGTTACAGTTTCACTGAATGATGCTTAAGTGCATTATTATTATTATTATATTATTATTATTATTATTATTATAGTTTATTTATTTATTTAATAATATTATTATTTAATATATATACAATATAATAATACCGTAATTAATAAATTACATTTGCTATTTTATCGTTCAAATAACCTCCTTAAATACCAGATGCAAACAATGTTGGACTCAACTTTGCCGCTTCTGGCGATGACTTCAATGCAGCTTTCGATCAGGCGTTCAGCACCGTCAACCAGGGTTAATTTTAATTAATTTTAATTAGGTAATCGATTCATTAGCATAATTTATTAACGCGTCCATTAAGTAATTTACAAACCTTTTTTTTTAGCATCAGCTAAATCTGTCATTATAACGCTATCGTTATCATATTATAACCATCATTATAATTACAGCACCATAACTAACAATGTAATATCGTAACTAACATGATAAAATTATAAATACCATTATAACTCTGTCATTATCATATTATTTGTTTTAGAGAGTTCATCTGCGTGCTCCAGCGACATATTATGAGGATTAATGTTGATAACCTATTATTTAATTTAGTTCTTTGAAATTATAATAAATTATGCCAACCAATCAAACCAGCAGCAGACGACAGTGCTTTCGCAGTTCCAGTTGACGGAAACATTGCCACTGCTTTCAGTGAAGTCACGGTTGAAGGGATCCAATTTGAAAAGCAGACGATGTAGTGATACTAAGTATTTTTATTATTAATATTATCATCATCATCATCATCACCATTATTATTATTGTTATTATTATTATTATATTATTATTATTATTAGTATTATTATTATTATTATTAGTATTATTATTATTATTATTAGTATTATTATTATTATGATTATTATTATTATTATGATTATTATTATTATTATTATTATTACTATTATTATTATTATTATTATTATTATTATTATTATTATTATTATTATTATATTATTATTATTATTATTAACAATAATTAATTGCTTTTTAGTGTCTAATTAAATATTACAACATTTATTTATTTCATTTTTTCGCAATCTGAGAACCGGTCAGTTTAAATACGACTTACTAATCAGGGTTCGTTCGTAAATTACCGCGCCAATCAAAGTTGGGGTCAAGAATCATATAAATTTAAAGCCTAAATCATCTCAGTTATGCAACGGACCGTAATCAAATAAATAAATAAATAAATAAAGGCATCCCCGACCTAGTTAATAATTTGCTAATTAGCATAAGCGATTGTCTAATTAGTTAATTAATTGACTATATTTTTCACAAAATTAATGAATTAATTAATTCTTTCAGAAGTGGAAAGGCTGATGTCGCTTTGGAAATCGTTCCGGATGTGCAAGCTATCCAGTTAACTGAAGTATGCTGTTGTTGATGTTATTGTCAACAAATTTTCTTATTGATTTAATTTTTAATATTAATAAATCCGATATTATATCGATATGTACGTGATTTCTTTTATATTCAGAAATACAATTTATAAATGTATGTATGTCACGTAAAGTAAACAATAACAGCACCTCTTTCATCGATGTTATTGTCCAATTTGAACAAATAATGTCGTAAATATTTTCTCGTATTTGAAGGCAATTTAAAAGCAATCCTGGTGTAATTAATATCTGTCTAAGTCTACTACAGAATGATCTTAAAGAATTGAGAATCCCAAGTATCTCACCATTTTGCAGTTTCATCTCCTCTCAATACATTTGTTTGAAAAGTTGAATCCATTAGATACCACTTTCAACTGCTCCAGGACATTTAAATGAATTTGAATTTGTTATCTTATCTTTCAGAATCAGGTAGTTGATGTGGACCCATTTGCAGATTTATTCTCAAAATAGCCATTAATTTGTCGGCGATGAAAGCGGAGAAATGCTGAAGCAGAGGACCATTTTTAAGTTCATTTTCAGAAGAGGAACATCAGTGACAATCCAGAGAATAGACACATTTGATTAGAATCTTGGTTAATTTGTTTAATTTTCGTTATTTTGTAAATAAACACTACCGTCACGTCTCGCTGCTTGGAAATCTGTCCTTTTTCGTAACTCCATTCCCCCCTGTTAGTTGTAGACGATAAAATGAATTTTTTGTACATTTATGCAACTAGTAATGGCGATAAATTGTAGATTGTTTAACATTTGTACGATCATTAATTAGTCTCCGCTCAAACCGACCTCAGCTTTGGTTAATTTGTGCAATCTGAGCAATTAAAATTTTGACACGTTTTGCGAGTTTTCAATTTTAAGATAATAACTGGAAAAACATCAAACCAAAACGCATCACTATCCTAACTTCAGGCCGAAAAAGTTTTATTCGTTGGCGAATCTGTGGTCTAATATATCCAATTTTTAAATAAAGTTTTAAATCGTCTAATAATTCTAGTTTCATAAATAGATTATTAAACGATTATTGGACTGTCCCCAGTCGAGACGAGTATCCAATCAACCAATCACTATCACTTACACAGTTTCATCTTATTTGCAATGTGTCTACAATAAATTACATTAAAAATAAATAATTAATGAGTTTAAAAATAAATTGCATAATTAAAAACAATTTACTTATGAATGCTAAAACGTCATTTCCGCTGTGTTTTGTTTTGCTTGGAAATTACAGATCGGTTGCGGAGCCTAGTGCGTTGCCCTTTGTTGAAAGGTGAATTAATTCATCTGATTTTAACCGATGACACCATTTCTTAATGAATTCTGCAGCGACGAATTAACATCAGTTGTTCCGATTAAATGCAAATGGAGATGCGCCTCTTGCTACTGCGACATCTTAAACGTATTTTAAAACTTTCAATCAGTAAATTAACTTGCATTAAATTACTTGACAGGAGGCAGATATGGTGCTGAAAGCAGACCAGGAGAGAGTTAGGACTTTACTAACTGAAACAATAACCTTATTGTGTAAGAATGGCTTGCATTACCAGTCAGAGTTCTCCATAGAGGGACTGATCGCCATTACAGTCGACAATCACGAGATTTTTCTTGTCAGTCTCAAGGAAACTTTTCACGTCCCGTCGAACCGCGAAAGCGATTTGAAGATCAAAAATCAACCGGATGCATCTCCGCAGGTTTTCCACTCGAACCCTCCTGCAAAGGTTCAGGACGAAGGAAAATCTTCCGATTCTATGGAATATACGGAAATCTTGCAAGTCCAGTCGAGCGGCAACGCGAGGTGTGCCAAGCGAGGTCGCAGGTCTGCGTCTTCATTGCCAGACAGTCAGAATCAAGAAGAGAGCTATTACTCAGATCAAAAAGACTTAGAATGCATTTCACAGACATTTATGAGGCCTCATTGTAGAAGCGACGGACCACCTAATCTCCAACTGACCTCGCCAGGCCACTCCAATTCTTTTTCTGACTCGACTTTGTCATTGAAACCAGAATCTTTCAGAATCGTTTGCGGTGAAGACGACAAGGAGCACAAACCCGCAACATCGAAAGACTTAAATAACGAACAGTCGTCGGTCAAGGATTCTCCGTTGGCCGTCAGAGAGCCCGATGCTCTGGAAGTGAAACCTCACCTGAGTCATATCAAGCAAGAACTCTCAGAAGATGAGGATGGGGAGAGAGAGTGGATTCCCATCGAGCCCGAAACTTGCTCCACGTCTCGGATGGACGACCTTTTCTCGACAAAATATTCAGCTCCGAAACTCCAGGGCGTCGCCTATGTAAGGAGCGACACTGGCATTTACCAGCCGAGTGCCTTAAGGACTACGACGATGAGTCTAAACATGGTGAGAGTCTTGCTTCTCAGCTTAGTGATCTTGATGTTTTGGTCTCGTTACATTTTGACAGATTTTGCATTTTCGATTGTCTGGAATTTCTTTGGTGCAATTTCCGTGATTTTCGTAATTTTTGAATTTACTTGTAAACTTTGCAAATGACTTCTCCATCATTTATTTACCATGACCTGTGCACCTTTGTAGTTTTTTATTAGAGACAGAACAAATATCAGAATACCTTGATGCACAATTCCTGTGATCAGACTTATTGTCTTTTCCCTATCTACGGCATGAATTCAATTTCCTCATTCTTTTGAAGTCTATTGATAATCGTGTTTTTGACAGTAATAGAAATAAGGTGAGAGCATAATCAGCTCTGTCAATTATCTTTTAAGTTATCAGCTCATTGCCGGGTCTCCATCCACCGAATATGAATGCATTCTGATTCCGATGATTGCACGTGCATGTCTTGCAGAATGTTCACATTCCAATCTTGAAATTGTGCCCCCTCCTGTTTTCAGAACACCGAACCCTGGCCGTCTGGCAGAAGACCCCCACAAAGGAGACCGGGCAACTCGGGCGCTAAGAGGCACACCTGCCAGATGTGCAATAAGTCTTTCACTTTTGCCTCGGCCCTCACCCATCACGAGAACAACATTCACGGCAGACGCCCTCATCCCTTCAAATGCTTCATTTGCGGCAAGGGTTTCTGGAACCAGAGGAGCATGAGGGGGCACATGACCAGCAAGCACCTGATGCAGACCGAGTTCTGCTGCCCCATCTGCCACAAAGAGTATGCATACAAAGTCTCCTTGAGGGATCACATGAAGCTTTACCACAACATGACCTTATGACCTCGACCGACGCAACCTCCCAACCAGTCTTGCTCTCCTTTGATATTCATATCTAAGCAATCATCGTATCAATGTCGTCGTTGCTGTATCAAGTCGATGAGTTCGCATACACTTCCTTCGTTCTCGGACATTTTTCTGTAGCATTAGTCGATCTTTGGACCGAGCGGTGGCTAGATTTGAATCGCACGAAGGTCTGTTGTCGAGAGTGATGTTTGCAATCAGAATCCAGAAATTTCCATGCCAAATTTTCAGGTGAAGAACATGCTCAGCACTCTGGAAAACCAGCACAAGGCCGTCTTGTCAACCAGGCGATCCCAGTTTCAAGGCTCCTCTGTTGACGAAAAACTGGCATGGAAAAGATTGAGGAATGCCGAAAGACAGAGAAGGTGCAGGGCACGGAAGAAGGAGAAACTGAACCTCCTTAAAGTGATGTCGAAGGTCATCAATCCTTCTTGAGGGACCAGACGACCTGCAAACAAACTATCACTTTCCGATCCGAACAATGTCTGGCTCAGTCACACTGTTTGTCATTGTTTTTTGTTATGAAGTCTGTAAATTGGTCACTGTAACGATCTCAATTTGTTTTTTGCAGTCCGAATCTAAAGATTTTTCGACCGCTGCGATTTGAATAGTCAGCTCACTAAATCGTTTAGACCGAATGTGTATTTTCTTTCCTTTGTTCACCTTTTTTAATGATTTTGCAGCAAGAACTCATTTCAAATCAAAACTCGGACGTTGATCCTTTTTATATATTGCATTTTCTCTTGTTTAACTTGGTTTTGTACTCAGATTAACCTGCCGAACAATGGTCAGATTGATGATGATCTTGTCCCACGAATTCAGAGTCAAGTGTCGATTCTATTAAATCAGCTTAAAAGCACTCTTTCGATTCGTTCAAATGATTCTGCCCAAGATCACCATGAATTACAAATTGCTAACTTATTAGTTTAAGCTCACTAATTAGCAGCCACAACTTTTAAAGCATAGCTCATTACATGCAATGGGAAACTTGTTTGGCTTTTGTAAAATATTTTTGAGAAACCTGCTGGAAGTATGGTCCCAAGAGCAAATTTTGACATAGTGGTTTGGTCTTTCAAACCATGTAACTGATGCTTCCTTCCAGATGATTCTGTTCTGATTCTTGACTAAATTTCAGTAAGCTGAGCAGTCAATAACTGACCCAACCATTTACAGAATTTCATGGATTTTATTTAACTCAATTATTTAGAATGCTATTAGAGAAAATTTGTTAGTTAAATGAACACAAAAGCAAAACATCTCGATGGACAAAACAGACGACAGTTGTACTTCTCAATGCAAACGTTTCTTTGTCCTCGGCTTCCTGATGATGACTTTGAAGGACTCTTGACTGTTCTGGCTATCATGTAACTATTGACCAAGAGAATGACATAATTAGTGACAATGTTAAAATGTGCATTTCGCAATAATAATAACAAATCACGGGTTGTTATTGCACTACATTTTACTACTAGGAGTGGATCAAAGCAGAAATGCATTTGAGTTTGCTACTAACTAGGGGATCCTCTTCAAAATGCAAATGCTTGCTCTTTGACTGCTTTTTGGGTCTGCAACCTTCTATGTTCAATTTTGAGGCCTTAAGGATAATAGTTTAATAAATAAAAAACAATAATAATAATAACTAATAAATGGCCAATAAACATTTGTTGCAGCTATATTTGTTTATTCATTACTTTACATTCTTAGATGGTATTATGTTAATGGTGGGTTATTGAGTAAAATTCAGAATCTATTATGATATCTTAGGCATAGATGCAGAGTTGCATTGAAATATTAGCTCTAAATAGTCCTCACTTCATTGCAAAAGCTCTCCTCCAAGTCTCTTTCATTATTTTTCAATTTTCTTTTTGATCCTTTAGAGCCAGGCGATTTAACCTCTCCTGGAGAATGCTTCGTTGCCCTGTTCTTGCGGGAGGGCGTGAGGGGATTTTCGTGCTTCTGATTCTCCAAATCGTCATCAGTACCGACTACTTTGTTCTGCTGGTAACTTTCCTCTAGCTTGGCATCCAGAGAATCTTTGGTTTGGTTCAATTCCTCAGCATTGTTGGCTTGGAAGTCCATTTCAAGACCATCATTGTCTTCAGCTTTAGTCTCAGATTCCTTGCTCACTGCTGTTGTGAGCTGAAGGTTGACACTGAGATAAAAAGACAAACAAATTTAATGAATTATGATTAATCTCTTCTCCAAAAATGTCCAAGGAATGGTGCTAACGTATGGTAGACCTGCAAACGAAACAAGAATTAAGAAATAATTATTACATTAATTCACGAAAGAAACTCAATGAAAGCATGCTCACAGTCGAAACACTTCCTATCGTGATGGTCATTGGAGTTCCATTGTACATGCACTCCCCTTCTTCTGATGGCTCAAAGCCAGGAGGTTCATAGTCAGATGGTGTCACTACAGACAATAAGAGAACAATGAGCCTAAGTCGGCTAAACATGAATGTCATTACATACATTTTAAAATGCTTAATTTAGAGCTTCAAAAACTCACCGTCATCATAATAAAACAGCTTCATTGAGAGAGAATAAGCTGAAGGCAGTGGCTCCAGAGTAGAAGCTGATATGATCAAGGTCCTCAACATCTTCAAAGTAGCTTCCTTGGTCTTGTCGGCCATGCTCATAGATGAAATTTTCTTGTTGTTACTACATCGAAGAAAATACAATTCAGAAGTTGTAGTTTATCAAAATGACCCGACCTCTACCTGTATACAGAAATCTCGCTTCCATCTTGATAACTAAACTGAAATGTGTATGAGTCCAGGACTTTCTGTTGATCAAAAAACAAATTTTTATCTGTGGCATGATGTTAAAGAAAACAATAAGAAACACACATTAGAATCATCTGGGTCAGGATGAATCTATCCAATAAAAAGTAATAAATTAAGAAATGCATGCCATTTAAATACTATTTAAACTAAAAAATTATTACCATAAAAACAAGGGTCTTTAGCTAAAAAAAAAACATAATTTCATAAAGGTGATGTTAGATATTGATGAAATAAGATCGAAGTTTAATAGGATTACTAAAAAAATCTGAAGTAACTTACATATTTTTTATCCAGGGCGTCAAAAACTCCTTTCAAGCAATTAATTAAATGTGCGACTTGAGGGTTATCATTCGAACTTTTCAGGATTTTCAAATGAATTCCTGAACACAAATAACCGTTAATTATACGAAAAGTAATCTCGATGAAAGTGCCACTTGATACACCTTCCAAAGACTTATCAACGAAAGCATCGTTGGGAAACATCATTCTTAGGTAGGCTATATTGCAAACGGCGACACCCAAAAGTCGTTTCATAAACATCAAAGACTCTTTGAAAGTCGTCTGCTGAGATGGAAAAGTCTCTGCCCACTGAAAGCGCATCGAACTAGACTTTAAAATATTAGATTGGTAATCTATTTAATTGCCAAAATATAAATTGACAAGTTTCAGGGGCATATCTTCCATCACGGAACAATAATTAATTAGAATAGCAGAGCAATTCCATCACATCTCAGGTAAAAAGAAAATGCAAAAGTTTTAAATACATAATTTTAAACAACAAACCAATCCAACTCCCTCTTTCCTTTGAACAGCGGTGGCCATAATCTCCTAAACTTGACGACACCCGAAAGTGGAATGAAAAGCTTCTGAAAGCAGACGACTTTGGCATAAGTGTGAGTGATGCGCCACATAAAATATTATTTGAAAACAAATTATATATTGAGTTATTGTACTAAAACTTTGAATTAAAATTAATTTATGCATGTAAAAAATATAAAAAGATAATCTTAAAAAATATTTAATAAAATCTTTTTGCAATATTGACTATTTTTGTTTTATTCTGTGCTCCATAAAAAAATAAATTTTCTGAAAGCATACGATTTTTATCGTCGTTATGCCATTAGTCTCCCCAGAAAATCGAAATTTGAGTGTTAATGAATTCGATTGGAAAGGCAAGCTTGATGGCGTTGATAGAACCGAATGGAGGTTATATCAGAATGGCAACTCTAACAGCCATCTCACAACCAAAATGATGGTGGTATTGCCTAACTGTAAGAACGAAATGCTAAAGTACGTTAATAGGAGAATATAAGTCGTAAAATGGGACGCATAAGTGAGGTATTCATTAAATTCGGAAAAAACGTTTCCATTCGAGGAGTGCCGAGAATATTTACTTCACGATCAATTTGTTTGAAATTTTTGTGGATCATTGCTGTCTTAATATCCACAGCGGTACTATTGTGGCAAGTTCTGACTTTATTTCAAAAATATACAGCTTTTCCTTATAAAACAATCAACAAAGAAGTATGGTCTGTCAATGCTTTCCCTGATATTACAGTTTGCTCTTTACAACCAAAGCTTTCAGGGATCGATTACGAAAAGTGTTTGACAGAAAAAGAATTTAAGCAAAAATTAAATAATTTATTTCCTTTTTTGACAAATGACATTTCAAAGAAGCTAAACTTAGAAATTAGTGTAAAAGATTTCCAGGCCAACGCTGATTATTTATTAGCAACTTATTTCAATTCCCTTTCGAAGTATAACTCTTCGCTAGATTTCCCCATACCTATAATACACAAGCGAATATTGGTAGATTATCTAGGATCACCGATAACAGATGATAACTGTGAATTTGAAAATTATAGTTTTTGGGATGCTATGTATCACAAATGCCATACGTTCCACATGAAGTCATCGTGCAAAGCAAATATAAAAGGCGTGACCATGATTATTTTCACCAATTCGTTGAATGAACTACCAGAGGACGATTTTGAATTCAACAACACTCTGACTAACGGGATCAGCCTAGCTCTGACAGTTCCAGGAATAACTGAAGATCCTTTCAACAGGATAAATCTAGGTGCAGGTACAACCAACATCATAAACATGGTCACCACAGTTCGAACCAGACTAGACAAGCCGTACACACCTGAAGGTTGCAGTAACAAGACATACTTAGACAACTCGAAAGAAGACCGCTATACTCGATTCACTTGCAGCGCTTCTTGTGCGCAGGAGAAGTTGCTAAGAGAATGTAAGTGTGTGAGCCGTCTTTCGTTCGTTCCTCCATACCTGCAGAAGTTCAGAGTCTGTGGCAACACGTCCCTCACACTTCGTCAAAGTCCATTTGACCAAACTACTGAATTGGAGAATATTTTAATAGCCATGAATGAAATTATTTGTGAGAGAAAGATTAGAACTGAAGAACTATTCCGAGAATGCGAATTAAAGTGCCAGGAACCTTGCAACTCGACCTACTATCGCATTACTGTCAAAACCGTCGGCGATTGGCCATATTTTACCTACCATGAAACATTTTACAAAAACTACATAAAACCATACATGCGATACGATCAAAATCTTTCTAATTATTTTGAGGAATATGATGTAATGATTTCGAAATATAGCAATGGAAGTATCGATTTGAAAGAACTGAACAATTTCTTCAAACTTTCCTACGGCATCAGATTTAATTTTCTCCATTTGAAATTGATTTTTGAAAGCGAAAAAGTCTCAACTTTTGTGGACTATCCCGAGTACCCTTGGGAGTCAATGATCAGCTTAGTAGGGGGAAGTTTCAGTCTGTGGCTTGGTATCACTGTTATGACGGCTGTTGAGTTTCTTGAATTCTTCTTCAAGCTGTTCTGTACTTTCAAGGAATGCATTATATCTTGTAAAGTGAGCCTGAAGACCAAGCCAACCGATGCAAAATAAGGAAGAAACGATTGTATTGAGTTTTGGAAATGGCTTAGTTTTCAAATAGTCGTTTATCATTCGCGTCATTTAATTTTACAAGAATATCGTTGTAAATTTTGGCATAGTAAAGTAGTAAAGGTTTCTAAACTCGGGCAAAAATTTTCCAGTTTCTCTTTTTTTTTCTATATGGATATTTGATAATTATCGAAATTTGACTTTTTTTTTTATAGTTTTAATTAACAATATCGGTTTTACTCAGAATCTAAAATTGAATGTAATTTCGCATTAGTAGCGTAGCATCAATTTTCATTTTGGACTTGATTGGAAATGCATTAATAACAGTCGTTAATATTGACAACGCTTTTGTTACCGGCATCAAAACCTTTCCGAACGAATTTAGTTTTAATATAGTCCTAATGTATTGTGAATTGTGAAATGTTCGCTAGGAAAACTAATCTGCATTGCAAACGAGGGGGGGTTAAAATAAATAAGAAAAAAGTCAGAAAAACAGAAAGTACTTAATTTTTGTAACACTTTTTTTTTATTGCAGTGGTTTAAAACTTAACAAAACTTAAAAAAAAAACAAAACAAAAGTAATCATTTTATTTGATTAGAGCAGCGTAAATGTGCTAGATGCAGATTCGCTTTTAATCATCAGCAGACGACTAGTGCCCATCGATCATCTCCGCGATGCCTCGATACTTGGCTGTTGACTATTTAAGAAATGTAAGTTGATGTTAAGACTATGCCCCTATTTATTTTAAGCGGTACTATTTTTGAAAGCATGAGCAGAATCAAAGAAAGAAGCGTTTGCCGTTCCAAATAAATGATTTGGAGATCTCTAATCAAGGGTTTCTTGCCACTCTAGGTAATAACTGTATGTTTATGATTTGTAATTTGTGAATTCTAATGTTATAGAAAATATTATTAGGAAAACAAACTGCCTCTCATAGCAAGATGTCATTGAATGACTTGGACCCAGAGCTGTTAGATAAAGCAATAACTGACGACTTGCTAAACAATACGTTGGTCGTTTTATTGTCGCAACATATGTCTTTGTTTCACACAAAAACAATTGCGTTTAAGCATTGATGCAAAGTTGTAAACTAATTAAAGTTCTTTCAGAATGCAAGAAGGCTATGAAATTCATGAAATTTCACTAGATTCTAGTAGTCCAGATGTGGTACGATCTTATATGTTTAGTTTGTCTGTCTGCTTAACAAACAGGTCAAAAATACATTACAAAATTTCAAGGCTGATGAAGTTTATGATGACTTCCAATTTCAATATTTTCTCCAGCAAGTACAAAGTAATTGCACTAATTCATGTATTTGTGATTAATGTAATGACATTGCTTTTTATTAGATTTTTATTTTGATTAGCAGCTAAAAAGCATACTAGAAAGAGCATGATCAATCAAAAAGCAAAATGCTTGCAAAGTTCAAAGATACATCACTTAAAACCTAAAAATGTTCCAAAGCCAGAGGAGCATGAATTAGACTTGGCTAAAATAAAGATAAATGATATTTTACTTGATACCATCAATGATTTGGTTGATGCTGATGAAGCATTAGAGGATACTAACAACAAATGCACACAAACTTTTGACAAAGGTCTTCAAGTTGAATTGCACGAATTCATGCGGTGTCCAAATGTTGGTGCCAAGGAATGCATTGTAACATGTGATGAAGCTGAAGTCAGTAGTAATAAAGACATTTTTTGTGACATGTCGGCATCTTCAGAAGAATTTGATTTTGTGGTTATAGATGCCGTAGAGGATTCAGAGTCGAATGAAGACGACAGGTCAGAATGTAATGTCGGAAAAATATTGGCTGATCTACCACCATCAGTGCCCATCTCCGGTCAAAAAAATGCCAATGAAATTGTCATTCAGAATAATGAAGTTAGCATGACAGCAGTTGACATTTCTAAATTACTTGCTCCTGATTTAATAAGTGTCTCTGAAGATAAATGCAGCCAAAATGAAAAAGATCTTGCAATAGCTACATTAAGCAATTCAGTTGAACAAGACACTGAAAATTCAAAAAATCAATCAATTAATAAGGATGATGATGTTCACGTGATGGGTGAATTAATTGATGTCATAAACGAAGGTGAAGCAAGGCAAGATTTGGAGGTGCTTAAGAATGTTCCTCGTAATGATCCAAACAAGAACAATACCGATGACCATTCTACTCCTGTGGAAATTAACGTCGTTTGTGTTGATGATGAGACAAGCAGGGAACCTTCACAAGGCACAGGAAATCTGAAAATGGATCAACAACTTAATCCTAGGATCATTGACATTGTATGTTTACCATCCGATGAGGACGGTGATGATGGTAATGACGATGATAACTATATCCGGGATGACATTCCTAATTTCATTCAAGTTGCTTCGGTGGAGATACCAATAAGCCTTGCTGAAGAAATGCTGGATCAGTGTATTGGTGATGATGATGATGATGATGATCCTAATGCAGCTAACAGTAATGCTGAAGCAAACAGCAACGGAGTGAAAGTATGCCGACCTTTTGATGAGGATGCAAATGATTCAATTTGTGAGTTTAAAGAACTCAGTTTCAATAAGAAAGTGGCAACAGACAAAGTTGAGTTAACTTTGGGCAACAAAACAAATGATGTAGTCAGATTGTACTGCACACAGGGTGCTGAAGCTTTAGAATCAAGCACTGAGAAAACGAAGAGAAATGTAAGATTTGCCAGCCCTCTGGACAATTCAGACAATGGCATCATCAGTGAAGGAGTGAATGGCAAACAAGTGACTCTGCAATCGAGCAACATTGATGTTGATGCAACAATCATAGCTGCCATTGCTGATGATAATGAACCTGAAATTCCTTTGAAATCTGATGATAACATTAAAGTAGATTCCAATTCTTGTTCAACAGAAATTGATTTGAGAAGTGAACCAGCTCAATCGGATAATAAAGATCAAGATCATGTTTCATTAGCATCACAACCTAGTCTTAAAAGTGAAAATTTAGAAGTAAACAGAGATAAAAACATAAACTCTGAAAGCCACAGTCTGAAGCCATCCTTCTCCTTGTCACTGGCATCATCATCATTGCCATCATTATCATCATCGTCAATCTTGATTATTCAGAATGAAGATGGAAAATCAAAATGCAAAAATAGCATTAAGCCACTGGCTGAAAACCCAGTTCTAGATGCAATGGATCTTTCACTCCCAAAATTAATCAATGCAAGGAATGAAAAAAGTGAAAATAATGACCCCATTGCATCTAGTACAAAGCAACACTTGAAGAGCTCATCAAACTTTGAGGCCAGTATTTCACCTAAAGTCACCGATGTTTCTGCAATCAACATTGTCGGCGGCCATTCGAAAGGACGCAGTGCATTTCATTTTGTAGAAAAAGTGCTCAAGTCACCATTGACCAAGACATGTGATGTGTCATCATTGAATGTTAAGGATGTGAATGATGTAACTTCTGCTTCTATAACTGACTTGCCAAATCATACTTTAGCACCTCTGGTCCTAATAACCAAAAATGTAACTAAGACCTCTGTTACATCTTTAAGCTCTGTTCCTGCACTGAATAACAAAGCAGTTGTGGTAACTGAATCATGTCTCATTAAGCCAGGACTAAATAATAAATTACCTGTACAATCCAAGATCAGAGAAGATTCAGGTAATAATAATAATAGTAATAATAATAATAATAATAATAATACCTCGATGATCAGAAGATTTGTGAAGTTCAAGGATGATTTTGATCCTGTCGAGACATTCTTCAATCTTCGAAAGAAGTCGTCAAATCGTGAATCAACTTCGACTTCTTCTGTGCCTCAGTTATCAATGAATGAACCGAGATCGGTGCCTTCAGAATCATCAGAAATTCTGCCAATCCAAGCAACGTCAACGATGCAAACTCCAACAAAGGCAATGTCGAATGTAAACAAATTGTCAATAAATTCAGGAATAATATCAGACTCTGCAGCCCAGCATAACAAAGAAAGCAACATTGCATTGTCATCTTCCTCAGGAAATGTAGCCGTCGTCACACCCAGTTTTAGTAAGTGCATTACCATTCAGATATTGTTTTTTTCCATTAGCAACAACAATGTTAAGTTATTGTTACATATTTTTATCAGCTAGTAATAATGATGTTAAATGATGTTTTTAATGATACACGTGATATTTATCAATGTGACTTATTTGCACTCAGATATGCAAGGGTCTAATGCGACCAAGCAAACCTCCTTCTCACCACCTCAATTGGTGGAATCACCGAAGCAGAGAGGACCGTTCACCATAACATGTGACATTCTCAAGGTACCTCTTACAGGTAGTAATCATAAAATCAGTTTTTATTAATCCTTTATTGGTTTATTTGTATTTATTTCTTTAATTTCTAACAATTACTTATTAATTAATTAATTAATTTCCACAACCACAATTACTTATTAATTAATTAATTTCCACAACCACAATATTCAGAGGAACATGCAAAGCTAGTAACTGCTCTCGGATACGAATCACAGAGTAGCATGTCCCTGTTGAAAAGCCAAAAAGTTCTCAAAGAAGATCAGTTGGTGGGAGACTTAACCCCTGAAGCGACCAGATTCATTGCAAAACAGTTTGATAACTACGCCAGGAATAATTCTAAAGGTAGAATCAAATTAGCTCGTTAAGACTTACTCGGATGGTTATGACGACGATGATGATGATGACAGCGATGAATGATACTTACAATTATTATTTTATTATATTTATGCCATTACAGATGCTTATTGTTTTGTTTGTGGCTGAACTTACATAACCACAACACATAGCATTGGGAAATGTCATTACAAGTAACAAATTGTAAACAAATCCTACGGCAAAAACACAACCTCATTTGCACAGAAACAATGCTACACAGTCTAACCAATCAACTTTGACCTCTTTCAGACATCACCGAGTTATTGAAGGCCTCAGCAGTTCTTCATCTCATTGTCAGCGTCCTTCAGTCCCTCGTCAACTGCTGCCTGCCCAGTGCAGCCAATCAGCTTAAAGTCATGACGGACAGAAATAGAACCATCATCGGAGGTAATGAGGTCGCCATAAATAATGGTGAAACGATATTTAAATTATAAATTATTAAATTATAATTAATATTCACCTTAATTTTAAATAATAATAATAGGGATTAATAGAACTAGTAAATAATCATTATTATTAAGTTTTTATTGTTATTCATTTCAACATTATTTTCCGTTTTCAACACATACACACACACACCTCTTTTTCCAGACAGTCTGGATGATGCCGTCAGCTGTCTGTGTGAAATATCGGACAGGTTTAAAGAGGCAGGCGTCGTTCATCCGAAGGTTTTGAAGTTGCTCGAAGTTCTGAAGAACTATTTTCAACATCAAAAAGCGTATGGGCAACATGATATGAAAAAGGTTCAATATTTATGTGGCTGAAAATTAAATATTTAGAATATAGATATACATAAATAAAAAATTAAAAAATTTATAAAATTAAATAAAAGAAATAATTTAAAGAGTGTTAAATATTTACAAGATGTAATGTTTTCATGAAGAAAATCATCTCAGAACAATTCTTTTTTAATAAATTAAACATTAATTTCAGGTAATCTAATCTTTTGATCTTTAATTGTATGCCTTTGTATGCATAACCTCATTTTCATCAATATAATTCATTCACACCATAACATTATTCTTTAAAGCTCATGTTCTAACCACTCGACATAATTTCATCCAACATATTTAACAATGAAATTATTTTAATTAATAATTGATCATCAGGCAGTGATCATAGTAGAGACAGACTATGCAGCCTCCCTCAGTGCTTACCTGTGCGAGTGCATCGGTTCAAGCGTGAAAGGCAGTCAAGTTGCCTTCTTTGTCCCATTGGTTCAAGCCAATGAACTGCACAAAACCGCAGAGGAACTGAGAGAAAGGTTTTAAATTATCTTTTGTTGTTGTAGATGATGATGATGATGATGATGATTATGATATATTTGGAGTGAGGAATCATGTGTGGTTATAATTACCTAATAAGGATTCGTTAATTTGTTAATTCGTTATTGTAAACGCTTGTTTGGTGATCACAGCATCAAAGACATTTAAAATGCATGTTTATTTTTATTTACTGTGTAGGTTTTAATAACTTTTATTAAGATTCTGTTTATTTATATTCAAAGTATTCCATTAAGTTGCATTATTTTTCAGACTTAGCTATGCAGATGTAAATAGAATTAATTATTATTTAATTAATTGTTCCAGGTTTTCCTCTCTCACTATACTCATCTCCACCCCAGCAATCGTTCCAGCCATTAATATGCTAATTAAGGTGTCGGACATGCACCTATTTTTAATCGAATATTCACATTCGAATAACATCTCATTCAGTATCGGACCAAATGAGGTGTTGGAAAGTAAATTTGAATGTGTTGCTCTCACCAGTCAGCATGTGATTCAATGTGAGAAGTTGATGGGGAAGAAGCCAGATTTAGGTGGGTTGATGATGATGATGAGGTTGATGATGATGATGATTTACCATTTGTTAATGATTGTTGTCTCTGATTTAGTAAGCATTTTAATTTGTTGATAACTGATATTTTAAAATTAATATTATAATTAAAAATACAATTGAGTTGATTAATATTAACCAATAATTATCAATCAAAATGTTAGGTTATAATTTTCAGTATTTGATTCCATTTAAAATTCAATCAATTTTAATAGAAGACACATGCTTATCACTGAAAGATGTACTGGTTGAACAAAATAGTTACACCCTCATCACATCTCAAGAGTTTATCATACTTCCTGATGTCTTATGCTCTTTGGAGGCCAAGTATGAAGTCAATGCTATTATCTGCATCATGGTTATCATCATCACCATCACAATCATCATCATCATCATCATCATTGCCATCACCATCATCTTAATTATCATCAGCGTGGTGCAGTTGCATCAGGATAATATGTTTAAAATTTTTTTAATTGGAATAAATTTAATTTTTTACTTGGGATAGCAATTTCTAATATGCAGGTTTTTTAATAAATTTATTTTAACCAATCAGGTACAAGATCACGCTGGTAGAGAGATCCTACCCAAAGACAAACTTTAACGAACACTACTGCGACCTGTTGGTGGACCATGAAAGCGGCCTATTGGTCAATGACATTTCCTCGCTGACCAATGACAAGGCAGTTGACAGCATGCTCATCAGGGTGACAAGACTTAGGTCAAGACTGAGCAGATGTTGGGTGGTCTTCTATAATTTCAATAGCAGGTGATGAGTCTGGTATGTGTTGTGAAAGCTAGATTTATTAAGCAGGGGTTTATAATAAATAACAGTCACAAATTTGTTATTATGATTAATGATGTTAGTTATTATAACTGATTACTTTTTATTTTTTCATTTCACAAAAAGCAATTCTGTTTCATTCTTATCTCAATGATTATTAATTAAAAATTTTTATTTGTTTTAATGATGATACATTTCATATTATTTAATCTTCTTCTTATTGTTGTTACATTCCATTCATGGGATTTTTTATTGAACAATTATTCAGCCACTTAACTACCAAATTGGTGTCAAACTACTACAGTCTTGTGTCTATTGGAGCAGTGGTTTCAAGCAAATGCACTGGATATCAAATCAAGGTTAATAGATTAGTGGGTTAATTAATTATCAACGAAAATTATTTAATAAACAATTTTATAATTCATTGCATAATACTTTAGATTTTAGTAAAAACTTAAAGTTT
Source organism: Whitmania pigra (assembly GCA_021613335.1). Classification (NCBI taxonomy): domain Eukaryota; kingdom Metazoa; phylum Annelida; class Clitellata; order Hirudinida; family Haemopidae; genus Whitmania; species Whitmania pigra. The sequence continues at coordinate 97,017 of JAJTWR010000477.1, forward strand.
AGTCCATCCTTTTGCAATTATTAGTCTTGTTAACTATTAAATATTATTTTTATTCAATTATTAAACGCTAGCATCAGTTAACATATTTGGTACAATATGTTGTCATTTATTATATTTTCTTTTGATTGTTAATTATGGTTGAGACTATAATAATATTATGGTTCAATATGTTTAATAATATTTTCCAGAGTCTAAAACGAAAACAAATTGTAAATTACATGTTTCAGTTTTTATGTTGCGAGTCAGTGGAGTGCTTACCTCAACTTGTCAGACGTATTGCTGATCTCTCGTTCAAGAAGAGTGTGAGCACTTTTGAAGAAGGATCAAAAGAAAAATGGCTTAACAGGAGTTTCATCACTCCTGATCCCACAAAAGTGCTGCCTTTTGTTGTTATTATTAAATTATTATTATATTAAAATTGTTAAATTATTTATAACATTTTCTTGTGGTTATTTGTCAGCGATTACCTAATAAAAGATACTGCTCAAATATTTTAATATTACTTGTTGGTCCTTTGTTTAATTTGAACCTACTTGTAAAGATTTGTTTTGTTTAGAAGATTATATTAATAATATTATGACCAATTTAAATTATTTCTAAACATTTATAAAATCTTCTTGTTTCGAACCAGCATGAGACGATCCTTGTCGCCTTCCCCTGCTTCAACTCAATGAGGTAACAGCTATTCTTATTAACATTCTTATCACATTTTATGTGAATGTAGCAAACGAATTATTATGTCATTTATTATAATTATGTAATTGCAATTTAGAGATTATTATCAGTGAGGAAATGCTTGGTGCAATGCTTGGTTTGAAGCCATAAGCAGTTGTTTGGGTTATGAATGTAATATAATGTGATACAAATGGAATGTCAAATGCTTTGTTAGAAAATGTATAATTAATAATGAAATAGCATTTAGTATGTAAGCAAGCAAGCATTAAGAGTAAAACTGTTTTGTATCATTTGCATCCCAGTGCTCAGATGCTGTTGGAGTCAAACAGTCTGAAGTTATTGATGTCCTCATCACTTGCTGAATTGCAGAATGCCTACCCAACGATGCCTTCTAGGTTTCTTAAGGTTGCCGTAATTTGTTTAAAAACAAATGCATTTAGCTTATTTTATAAAATTAAATCTTACAGGTGTTTGTAACACTCAGACATTCCACCAGTCCAGTGTACAGACAATTGAAAGAAAACAACAGCCGTTTGAATGACAGCCATCTTGAATCTGATTCTATGTATTTCCAGAAACATTCTGTCGACAATGAAATGGATGATCGTAATGACTTGATGACCGATTCAATAAGAGATACAACTTTCTTTGATTTAACTGATGCCGACGACATCGGTACGAGTAATGAAAATAACATGTTTGTTATGAGAATGAAGGGGGTCAGAGATAACGATGATATGTTTGAAGGATCCAAATGTTTTCGAACCAAAACTTCAGGTGGGTTTTACCAACCACAAGCTTCTTCCCAAGCTCCATCTGGCAGTGGATGGAATAATGATGGCGGTCGCATCTCCTCAACTGGTAGGAGTGCGCATCAAACTTCTATACCATCTCAAGACCATTTTGATTATCATGACCACATTGCTCTAGGAAAGAGGGACTATTTTGATGAGAAACAAAACTACTTTCAGTACCAAGAGGATAAAGAGGAAAACGGACTTGCCATATTTAGACGTGGTATTTCTAGTCAGAATGAAAGTGAAACTTACTGCAAAGGGGACTTTTCGAGCGCTCTGCCATTTTACACCGACCATCGAACACCGTTGAGGCATGATTTTGATTGGCTAGTCCACACTCTGGATAAGGAAGATGAGAGATATTGTCCCAGCAGAGATTCTTGCGGCCAAACAAGCGTGGAAGGTTTCCATGGATACGAGTCGCCTTTGTACAGTCTTTACGAGGATCGTGTGAAATGCGATGGACCGTCTTCTTCAAATAGGAAGTGGGGAACCAGCCAGGATAAATTCAGACCGTGTCCTAGTTTCAAGAGGGTAAATTCGTCGTATTACGATGGTTGGATGGCATCCAATGATATCAGGAGTAACATTAGACAAGGTTATTAGGACCTTTTTAAACATTATCAGACGATTTTCATTTGCAATGATCATCATCATCAAAATCATCATCACTATTGTTGTTAAAAATGTGATCATTTAGTCTCCTTTTATTAAAAATTTCATTTTAGTAAGGTAATTGTTCTTAAAGGTCTTGCAAAATATTGAATGCTTCATTTATTCTTAAAAGGACAACAGAAAGGTTGCAGAACCTCAGAAAGGAAAAGGAAGCTGACTTATGAGTTGGACGACTCTATGAGGAATGGTCAGACGAAACTGAAATTCATCTGATTAGGGTCAACAATAACTGATTGGTTTGAATTAAATTGATTGATTGAATTAATCAATTGTTGATACAGTTTCATTTGTAGAGTTTCATTTGCTTTGAGGAATTTGGGTTTCCTTTGTGGTGTCTTGAGATGATGTTTGCCTTTTAATTCTTTTGAAATGATGAATTGATTATTTCTTGTTATGTCGTTGTGTTGCGTAATAATCATCAATAAGGCAACCAGTGATGGAAGTTTGTAATGTGGTTGTTCTTGTTATGTACTTATTAATTTTATTAATCCTATTAATGGAACTTTCTGCTGACTGATGTTTGTTTGAAGATTTTAGTGACGAGTAATGATTTGGATAAACTTCATTTACATTGCTTTTCAACTCATAGCGATGAATAAATAGCTTTGATGAATGAATGCGTTGTTCTGTAAATTATTGAAGCATTTTTTGAAGAGTTACAAATTAAACACAATTTATTCCAGAAATTACTTTTACAACAGAGTTAAGAGTAAAAGTTTTAAAAATCATCTAGTTTCGATCAATTCTTTGAACTCTTGTTTTCTAATGAAAAGTTTTCCCCAATAAATCGTAATAACTCATAAAGCCATTCAAACATCACAGCCTGACATTGAGCGTTCACTTCTATCTTGACGCCGTACAAGTTTTCGTTCCTGACACTATTGGCACAAAAATGGCGGCAGCTTCTTAGAATTAAGAAGTTCATAGAATAGAAAGCTTTTTCTCCATTAAATGGGTTACTTCCTTTCTGATTATCTTGTCATGAAATTAGCGTTAATATTAAAATTAACGTTACATAAAGTTTCACTTATTCATTGCCTTACAAGAATGCTGTTTGATGCAAGCAAGAAATATAATACAAGCGCGATTGCAGGTACATGAAATAACTTTTGGATAATACGTGAACCACTTTTAGCGTCTGGAAATCCGAAGGATCAATGGTCAAAACCCAGGTAGAAAATGTTCAACATAATTTACTGGCGAAGAAAAAATGCTAAGAAGTAAAAGTCAAAATGTTAAAAACATCAAAACGTGGGCTGCATATAAGCGCCATTTGAGTCCCTTTCTTCTTCCTCGCTTCCCGCATCTGAGGATCGATCCTCGATCTTTGCCTCGGTATCGAAAGACGTTCCACTGCTCTCCAGTTCGACGTTGTCGAATTCTTGAGCGTAAATGGATTGAACTCTCGGATTGACGATACCACTTTTCATCGAACCGTAGGCTTTCGACGGAATTTTTAAAGAGTTTGGAATAGAATTTGGACAGCTGATCTTTTTCATTAGGACAAATAGAACGATAGCGACTATTGCAATTAATATAATTGCAGCAATGCTGAGACCAATTATCAATGGGCGTCTGCTGTTGTAGTACTTGATGCACTTTGAAAACTGCCGGCTGTCAAAAGCTGAAACCTATTTTAAAAAAATAAAATTATTAAACTTATTTAATGGTTATATATATTTATTAAGTTCACGAATAACATTGTTTCCTAGCGCTAAATTGGTGCTGCAGAAGATCACATAAAAAAACCACAACATGGCTAGAGTAAAATAAAATAAAATAAAACAAAATTAATATAATGATTATGTGAAACATCATGATTGTCATAACAAAATAATAAGGCTTACAAAAACAGACATCCCTTCTGAATTACACACAGCCAAGGAAGATTGTGATACCAAAGGCGGATTTTCAGGTGGCATGCATTCCAGAAGGTTTGTTTCCATGTGGGTCATGGTGCAGTTTATGTTCCCGACTTCAACCCTGTAATCAGCCAAGCTAGTGGTCGATGCTTCTACCTCTTTTGCCTGTTTTTTTATTTTTTTGTAAGAATAGAATTAAAGAGACGGTTCTCATGGCCCTCACCGCCCCTCTCTCCCTCCGTAAATCTGTCACTACATGAACCCTAGAGTACGCAAAAATACTCACTTCTATCTTCAAACTTTCCCCTAGCATCGTGTCAAAGTAAAACACTTCAGAAGTTCCAATTATTATCGGCGGATGGAAGCTTGGAATGATGTTTCTACCTTTTGGAAAGTAACTGTCCTGGGTGACATTGACTTCCATTGACTTGTTGACCTCATCGCTGATGTTCAACCAGCTGGCATTTCGAGGTAAGTTGAAGTCGGGCATAGGACAATGGACGGCTGTTTCATTATGAGGATTGCATGTCTGTAGTAAGTTTGTTTTAGTTTTTTTTAAAAGATTCTTTAAAAAAAATTTCATTGTTTGAAAAATGAATTTTAATGGAAAATAAATTTAACAAATTGTTGATACGTAATAGTTAAAAAATATAAAAAAAAATTTTAGTAAGTATTAATAAAAGAATTAAAAACAGTCTTAATAAATATTGTTAATTACATTGTTTAAGGACCTTCGTATTTATTTAAAAGATGTTACTCAGAAGAGACAAATATGGACACATTATAATTGTATTCTGTAAATGAAGATAATATTAATGTCTTGAAGATGAACAAGCACAGAAGAGTTAGCAAATCTAATTTATCTGATTAAAAACATTATACTGACGCTATTCCCATCTCTCGAAAAAATCCCAGTTAAATTTACGAATATTTCCAGTCTTGCTCTTATTGTGGTCTTTGTGGGGATGTCGAGGTTTGTGCCAATGAGCGTCAATCTCGCTCCTCCACGGAATCTGAATTGAAAGTAAATATCATTTATTTATTGAATTTATTCGAAAAATTAATAAACTTAATTCATTAAACTTTGTTCATATTGTTTCTTTCACTATGTACCGGTATTGTCTGTCTAAATATTTTTAGCTTTGCGGAGATTTAGAGAGATTTCAGTTTCTCTCTTGATTATGACAAAAGAACATTTTTCGTGGAATTTTTATGTTCAGACTATTCATAAGAACTCTCCAATTAAACGTTAATTGGGCGAAAGAACTACGTATTGTTGGGTGAATAGGTTTTCGTTGTAAATTTGGATCGTGCAATGTTCTAGAACTAATCTACAACCGCTCCACGTTTAATTCCAATTAATTATAATTCTCTCACTGGTTACTTCCTTCTTAAGTTTCTGTAAATGATTTTAAAGCTGGTGTTATCAATGACAGCAGGGCTTATTCAGTCATTATAATGTGATCATACTTAAATCTCAATTACAAATAAAAACAGATTTTAAACTTAAATTTCAAAGAAAAAACCTAAAAATTTAGTTATTTAATAGCTATTCTAAATTAAATCATAAAGCCTTCAAAAAAAAAAAAACAGAAAAATTGTAATTTAAACGCTCTGAATAACTAGCATTTCCAAATCATTAACAACAACAATAGTTACACAATGACAATAACACAATTGCAACTACACAAAGCCGAACAAAATAATCACGAATAACCAAACAAATCATAGCAACGACTTCATTATCCTCATCCATTGCCATGCATCAATGAACCGATTATTTGTAATGTTTTTCCCGTTTAACCTGCAGATATGAACAGCAAGAATAACTTACACTATCAAGGGATTTACGGGGCTGATGACAGATACCGTGGGGTTGTTGGTGTAAAAAAAACTCCCAGGGATATCGACTGGGAGATTGTAATTGGCAAACTCGACTTTTATGATAAACTCTTGATTCAAGTCTGTCGTACTGGCTCCAGGAGTCGTTAGGTAGAATTCTTCGGCTGTTATGCTTCTGTCAGTTTTGGAGAGAGTGAATAATAACGAATATTATGTGGAATTATTTGTCAGAATATTAATAATAATGATGATGATGATGATGGTAATAATAATAATAATAATAATAATAATAATAATAATAATAATAATAATAATAAAATAATAATAATAATAATAATAATAATAATAATAATAATTAATAATAATAATAATAATAATAATAATAATAATAATAATAATAACAATAATAATAACAACAATAATAAAATGTAATAATTGTGATGTTATGAATTTAGATTCTCTACGGGAATAAAAACTTCTGCAGTGATTATTTCAGTCAATTATTGCCAAATTGAAATCAAAACCACTCCAGACATTCCTCTTTAAATATAATGAATTGCATTTTATCATTTGTCATCTCTTTATAAAGACGAGAAGAGATAGAGCTGAAAAAAGCTCTTTTAAATTAAAATTAATTTTGACCCAATTAAGAATCAGAATTTTGAAAGGTCAGTTAAGCTAGATAATAATTTGCGTCCAGTGATTTGAGAAATTACATTTATTTATCTAACGTGTAAAATTATATTCAATAAACAGTTAACTAACTAACTAAATAAAAAAAAAACTAACTATAAAACTACTCTAAATAAGATTCTGCGACACAACAATAAAAACAAACAAACAATTAAAACAAATCACCCGTCGTTAATGCTTCCAGGTAGGACTTTAGATCCATCAATCAGATTGAATGTCACGTTGATTGGCTTAAATAAGTCGAATTTTTTTCCAGTCACCTTCAGTACACCTCCTCCAGCAAGTATGCCGCGACGCTTGGATAACCCCAGGATCTCTGGCTTTTCAACGAGATCTGAAAAGGCAGTTCCAGTTTTGTTTCATCATAGCTGTTTTAGAATCAGTTGTTGTTAGGCTACATTTCGACCTATGACTTATGAATTTATGTTAAATATATATCATACTGTCAAATTATTGTTAGTATAATTTGGAGCATCCATCAAAACAAAAACAAGTTTTTGGGCCTACATCCCAAGAAAAACCACATTCTCCGCAATCTTAAAATAATTAACTTAATATTGACGTAATATGAAATGATTCATTAATAATAATAATAACAATAAAAATAATAACAATATTAAAAATAAAAATTATTATAATAACAATGACGATAATAGTAACATCTTTAACAATAGTAATAAAAACATAATCTTTAAATTATGACTGAATTTAAGTAAAACACAATTATTTCACGTTTAAAATTAAATTCACATTTCATCGAATTTTACCATTAAATCTACTTTTATTCGATCGGTCATCTTTTCTTCAAATTAATTAATTAATTTTTTAATAAACATATATTCAATAATTATTAATTAATTAATGGTTAATTAATTTCTTATTAATTAATTCTCGCTTGAACTTATTTTCGGCGTACCATGTACAGTCTGTGGCAATGAAAAGGTGTAAATGATTGTCGGAGTCGGTAGTTTGGTAGCCCCAGGAAGAGCAATGTTCTCGGTGGTTCCAGTGGCACCAGTGGCAGCGACCCCGGGCTCTGTAGGCAAGGCGGAAAATTGGCCAAGCGTCCCTGTAAAGCAGAGGATATTTAAGACGTGTGAATTTTAATAAATCCATTTTATTCCACATTTATTAATTGATTTGTTTCTAGACTAATGTTATTAAAAAGATTCAATTTCTAGTTTATACAAAGTATGATTTCGTTCATAGTTCTATTAATTGGAAAAAATCATTTAGTTGAATATTTACTTGTAACAAGCAGACTAAGCTTCAATCCAAATATCAGAATTTTCAAAGAAGCCATTTACGACAAAAAGCAAACTATCCTATTGGCAAAAGTTATGAATTTCCTAATCTTTTAAGAAATTATCAATCTTTAACGAACACAAAGTGTCGAAGGCATGTCTGAAGTCCACCCACAGTGTATGCCAATCGTCTATGAATGCTACTTCCTTCTTAAATTCTACGATCTCAGAGTGAATTTCAAAGGAAAGCTCCCGAAAATTCATTGTTCTATTTTTCAGGCAGTTTTTAATAATTCGAGATTGTAGGCTCGTAATAATAACATCATTCCAATGTTACTAACGTGGATAACTAATGCTGCTTGTGGTTACAGTTATGCCCCCTACCTCGAAATTATTATATGTGCTGATAACAAGCATTATCAATAAAAGTAAACAGTCATTCTAAACACATAACCAGCAATTTGTTTGAGATCACTATCAGGTCGTATAGTTACGATAAGTTACTTATTTGGTAATAATACTAGTTTTCAATAATAACAGTTTGAAAAATGCATTAAAAAATTATGAATCTATAAAATTATTAAATTAAGTTATGAAACAAATTTTTGCAATCATCGCAAGCATAAAGTAATTAATAAATAAATAGAAAACAATAAAAATTTTAAATTCAATGTCATTTTTAAATTTTATAAACACATATTTATAATCTTTTGATGACAGCTCCAGCCTCGAAATACCGACATTAGGCATCGCGCATTGCACGTCACAATGCAACGTGCCGATCACCTTATTAAACCGATTTATTATTTATATTATTACATTATTGTGTTTACATTATTTTTAATACTCTGATAAACCATATAAGTTATCACATGAGGAACGGTATCATTGCTTCTTCATTATCTCGATAAACATATCGATAGTGAATATCAAGTAAAGTCTTTAATAGAGTTTTATTTATTTAATCTCTAGACGTGGATGTCTACAGATCAGCACCGATAACTTTTTGAAATTCTTACAGGCAGTGATCGATATATGTAATATCTACCTTGTCTTAGTTGTATCACGATTCATGTGACCTGTCATCGTTAAATTGTTTACGTGGATGTCCACAAGTCAAACTGTAACTTATCACTAATTTTTCTGAGAAAAAGCATAATGAGATATCATTAGAAATACTCATTAGAGATGATGAGATCATTCGAGACACTCATTCCACATTCATCAGATCTATTTATTATCTGCGCGTTCAAATAGATTTCACAATGCGATTTATTAGGCTCACTTTTTTAATGCGTGTGGACGTGGATGTCCACATTGCAAACACAATCCAGTTGGACGTGTAAGTGGCTAAGCCTTTCTAGGGTAAAATGATAAATTATTATTTCAGATATTTAATCTGTGGATGTGGATGTCCACATTTCAATTATATGTCAATTGTGACATTTATTTTAGGATACTCATTCATCGGATCTATTATCTGTGCGTTCAAATAGTTTTCACAAGGCGATATATTAGGCTCACTTTTTTAATGCGTGTGGACGTGGATGTCCACATTGCAAACACAATCCAGTTGGACGTGTAAGTGGCTCAGCCTTTCTAGGGTAAAATGACAAATTATTATTTCAGATATTTAATCTCTAGATGTGGATGTGGATGTCCACATTTCAATTATATGTCAATTGTGACATTTATTTTAGGATACTCATTCATCGGATCTATTATCTGTGCGTTCAAATAGTTTTCACAAGGCGATATATTAGGCTCACTTTTTTAATGAGTGTGGACGTGGATGTCCACATTGCAAACACAATCCAGTTGGACGTGTAAGTGGCTCAGCCTTTCTAGGGTAAAATGACAAATTATTATTTCAGATATTTAATCTCTAGATGTGGATGTGGATGTCCACATTTCAATTATATGTCAATTGTGACATTTATTTTAGGATACTCATTCATCGGATCTATTATCTGTGCGTTCAAATAGTTTTCACAAGGCGATATATTAGGCTCACTTTTAATGCGTGTGGACGTGGATGTCCACATTGCAAACACAATCCAGTTGGACGTGTAAGTGGCTCAGCCTTTCTAGGGTAAAATGACAAATTATTATTTCAGATATTTAATCTCTAGATGTGGATGTGGATGTCCACATTTCAATTATATGTCAATTGTGACATTTATTTTAGGATACTCATTCATCGGATCTATTATCTGTGCGTTCAAATAGTTTTCACAAGGCGATATATTAGGCTCACTTTTAATGCGTGTGGACGTGGATGTCCACATTGCAAACACAATCCAGTTGGACGTGTAAGTGGCTCAGCCTTTCTAGGGTAAAATGACAAATTATTATTTCAGATATTTAATCTCTAGATGTGGATGTGGATGTCCACATTTCAATTATATGTCAATTGTGACATTTATTTTAGGATACTCATTCATCGGATCTATTATCTGTGCGTTCAAATAGTTTTCACAAGGCGATATATTAGGCTCACTTTTAATGCGTGTGGACGTGGATGTCCACATTGCAAACACAATCCAGTTGGACGTGTAAGTGGCTCAGCCTTTCTAGGGTAAAATGACAAATTATTATTTCAGATATTTAATCTCTAGATGTGGATGTGGATGTCCACATTTCAATTATATGTCAATTGTGACATTTATTTTAGGATACTCATTCATCGGATCTATTATCTGTGCGTTCAAATAGTTTTCACAAGGCGATATATTAGGCTCACTTTTTTAATGAGTGTGGACGTGGATGTCCACATTGCAAACACAATCCACAATAACTCAAACTGCAACTTGTCTCTTATTTTTCGGAAATAGAACAATATATTGAGATATCATTCGAGATAATCATCATTGTGGATGACTACATTTGCTAATTTGCTAACTCACCAAATTCATTACTATACTCACGGAGACGTATTATCGATTACCAAAGTACAATGTAATGTTTAGTTCAATATTAACCTTGGCTTTATGGAAATGGATGTCTACATTTAAGAATAGCTTCTCAATTGCATTTTAGACTTGTATACATGCAAACGTAACACAAGAGATTTAAGAATGCAAAATTCATATGTAGTTTTAGAGAAAAAGTATTACTCTGACGCTACGCACATGGCGCTTTATAAATTAATTATAATTATTATTATTATTAATCTAAACTGAACGACAAGAGGATATGCCATTAACAAGTCGACGTAACAATACCTATATGTATGGAATTAGATGTCCAACCTTCAACGCCTGTTTAGAAATTCCTGACACTGATGACATACTTAATAATTTATGATGTCAGACATCTAATCTGGCAGCACATAAGTAGAAAACTGAGCACCTCCTATGGCTTGCTATTTTACAGCTATTACTATTACCTATTACTAGACATTAATTAATGTGTAATTACAAACCTCATATGTATGACACAATTATGAATTCTTCATGTCAAAGTGGACTCATTCGTTATGGATACTTACCATCGCTATTATATCTTTGCTTTACTGCCACGGGATTACAGTACATTTCTTAAAATTATAGAAACCAGGGCATATTCATGATTTTCAAGTAAATTGTTAAATCTGAAAAATTTTGTGATCAGAATAAAATTATTTCATAATAATTATTTCGTTCGAACTTTCAATGATACTTTAATGCAAGTTTATTTTTTATTTAGATTTCTTTATTTGTTATTTATTTGTATTTATATTCCTTGATTACAATAAAATTTACAATATAAATCCTGGTTTTATTTAGTTAGTCTACTTCAGCAATGCAGATAACAGCAATTATTGTTATTATAACAACATTGGCCAGTCTTCCTAAATACAGTCCGGACGGAAACCTTAAGGACACCCTATATTTTTGTGATAATTCGTTAAATATAAGTTCAATATTACTCAATTTTTTTATATAATAATTCTTTATGGTAGACAAAACATCTTGCAAATTTTCAAAGAAATTTAACGAGTAGATCTTGTAAAATATGCAAAATAGCATTTTATGGCCGCTTGTACATTTGTAAGCTTGCGCTTCCTTAAAGCCGATCCATGGTTTTTTTTTATTAATACGCCTTTATTATTATAATTAGCCTATTTTTGTGTGCCTTAATCCGGATAGGATATGACGATCCCTGACAGTGCAGGCTGGGTTGCGAACACGACACATAACGACTTTTATGTAGTTGCGCTATACATTTGGCCAACCTGCACGCCATCAACACATCATATCCAACAGTATTTTAAAATTAATTCTTAAATTTAAATAGAAATAGAAAAACTAAATAAATTTTGAAATTTAATTAAATTTATATATTTTATATAATTTTATGTATTTCATATAAATTTATCAATTTTTGTATTAAATTATTTTTAATTCAAAATTTTAAAATTTGTAGAAATTAAAATTTTAATAAATTTTAAAATTTGTAGAAATTAAAATTTTAATAAATTTTAAAATTTGTAGAAATTAAAATTTTAATAAATTTTAAAATTTAATATAATTTTGAAATTTAATATAACTTTTAAATTTAATATAATTTAAAATTTTATAACCATACATTTACGATCTTTTGATGACAGCTCCAGCATCGAAATACCGACATTAAGCATCGCACATTGCACGTCAATGCAATGTGCCGATCACCTTATCAGGCTGCTTTATTATTATTTTTATTATTCTGATGTGCTACTTAACGTATCATAATATATGAGGGGCTTTATCATAACATATGCAATATATCCATAAGAAACATACCAACAGTTAATATCAAGCAAAGTCTTTAAAAGACTTTATTTATTCTGCAGATGTGGATGTCTTGCAGAGATTTACGGACAGGCTTTTTTGACTTCTTATTAGCGGTGATCGATGCATGTAATAATATACCATATGTGTTTCATGGTTGATGTGACGTGTCATCGTAAGAAAGTATACATTTGTAGACGTGTATGTCTACAGGTGAAAGGGTAAATTATCACTTATTTTTTGGAGGAATAGCATGATAACGAGATCATTAGAGATATTCAATCATCAAATTTGATTTCAAAGTTTATTTATTATCAGCGTTAAAGTAATTTGTTTACGAGGATTTTTCGGACTCACTGAAATTTAAAAATGTGCACGTGTCACATGAAATGATGAAATAATATCTCAGAAATTTAATCGACAATGTGGACGTGGATGTCCACATTTATTTAGTAGTAACATCTCCAAGTAATTAATTTTTCTACTCATGGAGACTTATTACATTGCTGAAGCACAAATTTTCATATATTGTTTAGTTCGATATTAACCTTGATTGTGTATCCTCTGGAGTCTACATTTAACCATAGCACCAGAAACCTGAGTTGATGGGACATTGACTTTAGACATGCATGGACGTGGATGTCTGCATGCAAACCTAACGTTGAAGTATTAAGTTTGAAGATATCATATATGGCTTTAAAGAAGAATTATTACTTATTTTAAATTGAACTGTAAGAGGAAAAGAACTTAACAAGTCAATGTCAAGTCAATAACTCTATGCGTGGGTGTAAACTTGAAGTCTTGTTTAAATGTCATGACATTGATGACGCATTTAATAATTTTCGACGACGGGCGTGGATGTCTTCGTCAAACAATCCTGTAGTGCCTCAACAGAAAGTTATTATTATTATATTAAATAATGTGTAATATACCCTGTGGATGCGACAGATTTAAGAGACCTTTATGAATTATACACTCTCATGATACAGTCTTACACTTATACGAACCAGGATATATTCATGATGCCACACTTTGTATGGCACCTTCGATCTTTTGAGTTCTAAGGAATCAATAATTGAGTCTTATAGATTTTTTTTAATGCAATAAAATATTATTATTTCATTATAATTATTTGTTTGACGTTTTTAAAAATTAAGTGCCTATGATTTATATTTATACCACTTTATAATACTCAAATTTCAAGCATTTTTACTATTTTATTTATTATTTTAAGTTTATTTATGTTTTGATAATTCTAAGATGCATGTAATTTTAACTGGAAGGTTTATTGAGGGTTATTATCAGTAATTTAATTACACATAATGGTGTTATTATAGATGCATTTTATTTCTACATGTATGGGTGATATTGCTTTTATTATATTTTAATTTGGAGTTAGTTTTTATTAATTAGACAACTTGTTTGTATTTCACTGTCACTTCTAAATCATCCTTCCCTCTGTTAAGCTAATTATAAGTCTTGACGACATAGTTAATTCTCCAACTTCGCTATTTCATTCTTAATTTATTATTATGCTGCTTGCAGTTGTGAAAAACGATGAAGAAATTTGTAGAGTTTTCAAATATTTATTAAAATTTCAAACACTTTCGATTCTGAAATTTACAATCATTAGATCCTTTTAACAAGAAAAATTCACAATCCATAATTTGTTAATGTTGATGAAACGGAATATTTCAAATGATTCAACCGCAGCTTCAGGTGCCATAAGAGGCTTGAGAAATAACTCCTTGAGTTAACGTTCTTTCTTTTCACCTTCCTTTTGGTCACCATCACCTTGTCCACCATTTTCCTTTCCACCATCACCTTGTCCACCATTTTCCTTTCCACCATCACCTTGTCCACCCTTATCTTTTCCACCATCACCTTGTCCATCATTTTCCTTTCCACCACCACTTTCTGTACCATTTCTTTTTCCACCATCACCTTGCCCACCATCGCCTTGTCCACCATCACCTTTTCCACCATCGCTTTGTTCACCATGACTTTGTGTATCATTTCCTTTTCCACCATCACCATGTCCACTATCACCTTGTCCACCATGACTTTGTGTATCATTTCCTTTTCCACCATCACCATGTCCACTATCACCTTGTCCACCATGACTTTGTGTATCATTTCCTTTTCCACCATCACCATGTCCACCATCACCATGTCCACCATCACCATGTCCACTATCACCTTGTCCACCATGACTTTGTGTATCATTTCCTTTTCCACCATCATCATGTCCACCATCACCATGTCCACTATCCCCTTGTCCACCATGACTTTGTGTATCATTTCCTTTTCCGCCATCACCTTGCCCACTATCACTTTGTGTACCATTTACCTTTCCACCATCATCTTCTACTTGAGGATGTTGAGTAGCTGGAATTGTAAATTAATTAAAATAACAATAATAAATTTCATAACGATTCAAAGTAAAATTCGTTCTTTTAGCGATAATAATAATAATAATAATAATAATAATAATAATAAATAATAATAATAATAATATAATAATAATAATAATAATAATAATAATAATAATATAATAATAATATAATAATAATAATAATAATAATAATAATAATAATAATCATACTACTACTGCTACTACTACAACTAATAATAAAAGTCATACAGCGAGAGATGAGCACCGCCATCAACAGCACCAACAGATGGATATTCTTATTCATCCTGAATGTAATTTACATCTTCTAATCACTATTTGCATAACTTAATTGTAAAATTAAAAATTATAAAATGAATATTTAAAAAGCAAAATATAACTTATTTAAGAATGCATAATATTTAAAATAAAAAAGTCAAAAATACGAAAGAACTTGCTTTTGAACTTGAGAGTCTAGTGTTTCCTGAATGAAGGAAAGAGAACCAGCTTGATAAAATGGCCATTACCTGGGCCGTTATATGAGCGTTATTTGACCTTTATAAAGTGCAGTTGGGGCACAAGTTTTCAACCGCATTGGGGAAATAGATGTTCACAAATGACAAATCTATTATTTTGTTAATATCAGCCGGTTGGAATGTAAAGTTTAACTTTTAATAATTGATGATATTCCATTTTTAAACTTTTTTAAACAGTTTAATTTAAATGCGGTTTTAAAGATGACTTCTAGCACAGATTCAAAAAGATAAATTTACAAATGAAAATAACACGAAAATTTTACTCATCCCAACAAAATGCTTCAATTTTTGTGCTTTATAGAATTGTGAATGCACAATATTTGAAAAACTATTAGCTATTGATCATTCTTCTATTCAACTTTCAGTTAAAGTTCATCCTTAATGAAGCATTGAAAACTCTTTAGCTATGACATTACAGTTAATGGATCAATTTTTATCCTAGAGTGCAAAGATATTAATTTAAAAAATTCTGTTTGTATCAATCAAATTTTTCAGGATATTTTATAAAATTACAAATTATTTAAAATATCTTTTTAATATGCAATTAAAAAGCCTTTTAGAGTTTAAGTTTTAGGTGAAAAATTGATATTTAGTGTAAAATAACACTATTTTGTCACAAAAA
Source organism: Whitmania pigra (assembly GCA_021613335.1). Taxonomy (NCBI): domain Eukaryota; kingdom Metazoa; phylum Annelida; class Clitellata; order Hirudinida; family Haemopidae; genus Whitmania; species Whitmania pigra. The sequence goes on from JAJTWR010000477.1 coordinate 113,109, forward strand.
ATCAATAAACATAATGGCTTACAGAAATTTGAAATTTTTATTTGTGATTTCTCACCCTCACATAATAATTAGACTATGGTTAATCGATAGATTAATAAAATATTTAAAAATTGTTTCTATGAATTTTTAAGTTTATTCAAACTAATTACAATCTGATATAATAACGAATTGATTATTCAAGTTAATAAATAATTTAATTTTTATTTATTTAAAAAAATTACAGAGTCAGATACATACGTTCTATTTAACCATTATTAGTTATTAGTTATTATTTATATTATTTTGTGTTAACTATATTTTTGACGTAAGTAATTATATTTTTCTAAATTTTGTTAGCCACTCGCTAGAGCGACGACGTATATATAAATATGGTACGAATTTCTAATAACAAAAACTATTAAACTTAATAATTAAGTTAAAATAGGCGTTACTCAATATTTGTTTTTTTGCATCGGCATTTAACATTTAATGTTAAAGTTAAGGTTAGCTTTTTGGTTTGACAACGTTGTTATTACCACCTCATAATATATGAGTAACACCTTCTCAATTTGAGACAATTCCAATAATTCCGATGCATTCAAGTTTGTGAATGATGAGGGTGCGATTAATAATGTTATTAAGCATTCAATAAGCCTAGTTACTTTACAGAGGTAAAATAACTTAGCAGTTTGAATGGCGAAGAATAGGATTATTTTATTTATATTATTTAATTTATATTAAATTATAGCGACTTATTGAATCAATAAAATAGAGATTTATAAATATTTTATAAAAATAAAAAACTAAACTTCAGTTATTTTAGTGTTTTACGATTTAACTGCTCGCACAAGTTTTTGAGTTTACATGAAAACGTCTTTCAAAACCTAAATGGAATATCATGATTAATTAACCACCATCATTTGTCTAATCGAGAATAAATTCTGTCCATAGCAGGTTTGTAACGTTGTTAATTCCTCATTCTATCTTGATCCTTTAAATATTAAATAAAATAAATTAAGAGGCATTTGTAAATCCCTATTTACTCAACTTAGCTCAATTCACTTCGATCAAAATGTTCGACCAAAAGAATTACCACTTAATCGTTTGAGGCCACTAACATGGGACTGCATAAGGAGGTAATGGCAACAGTCGTAATGTGTCGTGTTCGAAACCCAGCCTGCACTGCCACAAGCGCCCTTGGGAAGGAGCGCTAAATAAATGGTTGGCTATGCAAATTAGCTCAGAGGGTAGCATGTCTGCGAACGACGGTAAAAGCAACAGTGATTAAATGTCGTGTCAACAACCCAGCTTGCACCGCCACAATGTGCCCCTTGAATGCGGCGCTATACAAATGGTTGAGAGTCCGTGACGCTTACGCTTATGGCGCTATACAAATAAACATATTATTATTATATTATTATCATGAAGATTATAGTCATTTAAAAAATTATAAGCCAATTTCCATCTTACCCTATTTTATTGAACTCATGGAAAAAATTGTATGTAAATGGCTATATGAATATTTTTACAAATTTAATTTTTTTTGATAATTCACAATTTGGCTTTAGGAAGAATCATTCTGCCTACATGCCTCTTTTATTACTTCAGTCTGATATTTCTAATGCTGTGGAATCTGGAGATTCTCACTGCCTCCTTCCTTGATCTAAAAAAGGCTTTTGATTCTGTGAATCTCACACAAATTCGACTTTTATCAATAACAATTTATTAAATCTACAACAAATACACAATCATCAAACTGCCCTATTTATATTCTCTTACAATTAAAATGCTCTTCCAGGTAAATTTGTAGGTCTTACAATAATATAAATTTTATTTCAAAAATTAATTAATGTGTTTTAGCCAGGTTTACAACAATGCCAAAAAAGTTCCTTTGACATTAATTTATCTAAGTTGTGATACATTTCGGTTTTATAAAACATCTTCACATTAGCCTAATCTGTTCTTGGGAATTTTCATAACCAGAAGCATGGGCAGCCTGTAGTTTTGCCGCTTTTGATGTCCAAGCTTTCTGAATAAAGCGGGCGAATTTCGCAAATTAAAGAAAGGTTGAAAGACTGCTTGAATTTATATAACATTTTGAGTCAGCTAAAGCAACATACATCTGGGATATTTCATATTATTCAAATAATCAGGAGGTTATCTAAACTAAGGTAATAATTATTCTAATTAAAATTAATGATTTCAAATGATATTGTAATTATTACATGGATATGCTTCAACTTAAAATATATACACATATATATTATATTTTATATATATATATATATAATCACAATAGTTACCTTTTAAATTATATATAAGGCTGCTAGGTTTTTAAATATATGAGAGATGCATGTTTATGTGGTTATATATGCATCGATGGTTAAAAAATGTATGTTTTTTTTAAAATGACTTGCTGACTAGAGGATTTCCCCACTGCCCTACTGTTTTAATCGATCAATATTTGTATTTTGCCTTCCAGCGCTTTGTTCCTTGTCATCACATCTACTGCTTATTGTTTTATCTGTTGATGTATTTGCTAAAAATATAATTTTGAATTTTAATATAATTTTGAAATTAACTTTTACATTTAATATAATTTTGAAATTAACTTTTACATTTAATATAATTTTGAAATTTTACATTTAGAATCTTTTGATGACAGCTCCAGCATCGAAATACCGACATTAAGCATCGCGCATTGCAAAATGCAATGTGCCGATCACCTTATCAGGCTGCTTTATTATTATTTTTATTATTCTGATGTGCTACTTAACGTATCATAATATATGAGGGGCTTTATCATAACATATGCAATATATCCATAAGAAACACACCAACAGTTAATATCAAGCAAAATCTTTAAAAGACTTTTATTTATTCTGCAGACGTGGATGTCTTGCAGAGATTTAAGGACAGGCTTTTTTGACTTCTTATTGGCGGTGATCGATGCATGTAATATCTACCTTACGTGTTATGACATGAAATGATGAAATAATATCTCAGAAATTTAATCAACAATGTGGACGTGGATGTCCACATTTATTTACTAGAAACATCTCCAAATAATTTATTACATTACCGAAACACAAATTTTCATATATTGTTTAGTTCGATATTAACCTTGGTTGTGTATCCTCTACATTTAACCATAGCACCAAAAACCTCAGTTGATGGGACATTGAATTTAGACATGTATGGACGTGGATGTCTGCATGCAAACCTAACGTTAAAGTCTTAAGTTTGAAAATATCATATAGGGCTTTAAAAAATAATTATTACTTAATTTAAATTTAACGAAAAGAGAATACGACCTTAACAAGTCAATGTCAAGACAATAACTCTACGCATGGATGTAAACTTAAATTTCATGACATTGGTGACACATTTAATAATTTTCGACGACGGGCGTGGATGTCTTCGTCAAACAATCCTGTAGTTCCCCAAAAGAACATTGTTTCATCTTCACTCGTAATAATTAATACTTATTATCTAGTATTATACATTAAATAATATGTAATATACCTTGTGGATGATACAGATTTAAGAGACCTTTATGAATTATACACTCTCATGATACAATTATACAAACCAGGACATATACAGGATAAATTTATGAATTATTCACTCCTATGATGCACTATTACACTTACACGAACCAGGATATATTCATGATGCCACACTTTGTATGGCACCTTCCATCTTTTGAATTCTAAGGAATCAATAATTGAGTCTTATAGATTTTTTTATTGCAATAAACTATTATTATTTCATTATAATTATTTGTTTTTAAAAACTAATTGCTTTTGATTTATATTTATACCACTCGAACCTCAAAATAGGCAAAATAAAATAAAAATTTCAAAACCAGTCAAAAGCCTTCTCCCGCAAATAATACAACTGACCTGAATGGCTTTTGAAGACTTTGATAAACAGAAACTTTGAGCTATGTGAAGTCTCTATGACGTGTTCTACCATTTGCGTACTTTTCCTCGTTAAGTCAGAAATATCATTCAACAACATCGCTTTCTCTGCTATCATAGAATTACAAAATTGCTCTTTTATTTTTAATTGAGACTTGAATTCCATACATTTTTTTGGGATTCCAACTTATTCTCCTTTTTCAAGTCATCATATCTTTCTTTGGCATCTGCCAATGAATAAATATTTAACAAATAAATACAGTTCTTACACAAAAGAGAAAAGTTAATTGATATAAATACTAGTTGGAGGTTTGTTAAGGCATGTTTTGTGTTAGATATTAATAATTACATGAATCCTTAAAAACTTTGATCACAGTACATAAGAACATAACTAATTACTTTTTTCCAGATATTGTCCAATTTTCCGAATTTCTGAATACGAGAGACAACCCTATTTTTTCAATTCAAGAGTATTTAAAATTAAAATATCTTTTCCTGAATAAACTTCATTTTTTTTTAAAATGTCGTGGATATCAATCAGTCTATTTCTCGGTGTGCCCGAAAATATTTCTTTCAGAATATGTTCCAAAGTTCCAGAATCTGAAAATAGTTAATAATTTAGCCAACCACTCCGCCATTGTCATCACAATGTTTTTAATGAATAAAATGTAATATAAATTTTGATGACAATACTTGATGTTATAATTATAGATGCACTGTTTTAAATAATAAATAAATTATCAAAATAACAATAAAAATATCAATAAAAAGCTCAAAACATTACAGTGGTCTGCTTTAATTTTAATTTGTTAATCGGTTTAATACTCAGAATAAAATATTTAATGACTCACTTGATTCGATGAATCTTTTAATTTTCTTTACTTCCGCCTCAGAGAAAAATCTATTATTTAACTGATTCTCAGTGATGCTTAGGAGATCAGTTCGATTAAAAATTTCAAATTTCTTTAAATGAAGTATAGTTTTTTGGACTCTGTCATAAGAAATACCGTCAAATATTTTCATCAAAGTAATTTCTAAATTTTCAGGATCTGAAAAAGAGAAATCACATATGAACGTGGATGTAATAATACTTTTAGCTTATAATACTAAACCTGGATTTTGTGCCGAGTCAGTCAACTTTTTAGTTTCAATGCGGGTAAAGGTTTTGAGTTCTGTACTTGCTTTTTCATCAAAATATTTTAAATCTTTCACACAACCAAGCGATTCAGTTCGTCAATCATTTCTTCGTATTCATCAGGTAATTTATTAGAAAATACTAATTTAAGGTAATCAGTTAGATCCATGATATCTATAAATATCAACGATGATTTTAAAGTAAAAGGAAAAATAAAAATATTTATTTCCTCTGCTTAGTTTATTTATACTTTATTTGACAAACAAATTGTAAATAAATTTCTGTGAGGATGTGCACTGAAGTATCTCATTGACCACAAATGATATAAAGATGAATCAATTAGATGCAATAGCAACAGGACAATTGAATAAATTAAATTTTACAATGTGAAACTTTAACTTACCGTTGAAAATTTTGAACCACCTAAATAATATTTAAAGCACATTAATCAAGAGAAATTACTAGTTACTGTGCAACTAATTCAACTTGCATAACATTGCATAACATTAATAAAGGTTTCATAGTATGTGACATACCTTATTGATTCCTTTATTTGAGTATGGTTATGCGGTTAATTTTATATCAGCAGCTTGCGTCAACTCTTAGTCATAACTTGATTGTTTTCTAACTCATTTAAATTAATAATAAATTAATAAAATAAGTTTAAATAAGTCTTTTAATAAATTACTTTTAAATTTACCTTGATCGGTTGTAAGTATTATTGTATTAATAATATAAAATAAGTGAGACAAGTCTTTAAATCGAAAAAAGTGCGAATGTTTTATTTACTTTATCTGCAGCAAATCTGTGCATAAAAATATTATTAAAGCATACTCATATTGTTAATTTCAATAAGATATGTATCCAGAGCTAAATCTTATCATATTTGATCTCTCGAACCGCTGAGAATAAATAACGGCTGTTCTAAAGATGGGCAGCAAGCAGGAACGTCATTTCAGTATTTTCCAAGGAGGGACTGATGGGGTGGAAACCCTCGCAAGACATGAGGAGATGACCTTTTTTGCATCTGGTCTGATTTTGATGCAATCAATTGAAAATTGTGGTGCAGATACTTCTTTTTCATTAATTTAATTCTTGCTTGCATTTAGCTTCTATGTGACAAAAATAACTATAACAACATGTTTGGAAGAAGTTCATGACACTGTTTTACATTAAAATGTCTTCAGCATATAAGAAATTTAAGTTAAACATATCAAAGATATATAGTAATTAGTTATGGCTAAGAAGAATATTTAATCTTTCAAATGGGACTAAAACGATAAACATTAGTTTACAATTCAAATAATCGCAATGACACCATTCATAATCATTTGATAAATTTGCGAATAAAAACATTTATTCAATAAACTTAAAATAAGCGAGTTTCAAGTTTAAATGTTGTGAAATGTTACATGAATGACGAATGAAATTGACAAATGTTTATTATCTTTTGTATGTCTGATGCAAGGCATAATTTGAAAAGTTTCAAATTTAAATGTAATTGGTTAGATGTTCGATGTCTTGAATAACATGATAATCTTTTCTCAATTATTGAAGAGCTTTATTGGAAGGTGTGTTGAGCTGTATAGCCATTATTTGATCCAGTTTTTCATCTATCACTTTTAAACATCCCATTCTTTCTTGAATGGTTTTCATTAATATTTCCCTACTATCTCCTTCGTAAACCAATTTCTGGCATCTGGTTCCTGCATTATTGTTTGGTTCATTTAAAACGTCAAATTTAAAAATAAAGGTTTTTAATAGTACCAACTAGATTCACAGGTAGCAACATTAAATCCAAAAATAGATAATCTGGCTGAATTTTCTGAAACACACTCTTTGACTTCCACACTCTTCATTTTCAATTCAGAAACTTCTTTCAACAACAACAGTTTTTCTTCGATCAGGCATTGGTGACGTTGTTCTTTTATTTTAAAATTCGATTCGAATTCCAGACACTTCATTTTTTCTTCATTCTTCCTGTTCTCTCTGATGTCATCATATCTTTCTCTGTTATCTGTATTCAATATTTAATTGTACAAAATGATTGCAATAATTTATCTAATTTCAAAATGTATAAAGGCCATTTTAAACAAAGTTTTAACTGAAACAAAACGTAGTAAGTAACTATTGTTAATCACTTAAAATTATTACTTTCTTTAAGATAATGCTCAATTTTCAATATTTCCGACTTTGAAAGAGAACCATTTTCTCTCAATTCAGTGGTATTTACAAGCAATATGTCATTTCCAGAATAAACTTCTTGTTCTTTCAAGATTTCATAGATTCTCTTTAGTCTATTCCTGGGCGTGTCCGAAAAGATTTTCCTCAGAGTATGCTCTAGTTTATCAGAATCTGGAAACAGCAACAATTGCCAGCAATTACACTAACACACTGTAGTTAGCGAAAATGTTAATTTGTATATATTAATCTTTTTTTTTCCGTGTATTGGCTTCTGTTTTTTACTTAAAACCTTAAAACTGCCAAATTTGTTAAATAAATTCTGAATTAAATTATTAAATGTTTATAACAGTGATATTTCTGGTAAGTCACATAATTTATTAATTAAATAATATTCTCTCTGCAACGCTTATTAAATTTTTATAACTCATAATGTTCTTAATAAACTACAATATAATAAAAATCAAAATAAAATATTTAATATCTCACTCAATTCGAGAAACCTTTCGATTTTCTTAACCTCAGCTTCTAAGAAAAATCCATTATTCCACTGATTCTCAGTGATGCTTAGGAGATCAGTTCGTTTTTTTATTTTTAGTCCATCTAGGTGAACTTTAGTTTCTTGGAATCTCTCGTAAGAAATATCTTCAAATATTTTCATCAATAGAAGGTCGAAATTTTCAGGATCTGAAAAACAGAAACCACATATGGACATTGATATAATAATGGCTAAAAATCTAAAATGGCTGAAATGCTAAACCAGGGTTTGTCATCCAGTCAATCAATTTCTTAGCTTCATAGCGCGTGAAGTTTGTAAGATCGTTGATTGCACGTTCATCGAGATATTTTAAATCTTTTACACAGCTTAAGCCTATGTTTTTGAGGTTTTCTATCATTTCTTCATACTCATCAAGCAATTTGTTTGGAAATATCAGCTGAAGGAAGTTTATTAGATCCATTGCACCTGCAATATCAGCAAAATATTTGTAAAATTTCGAAGATGAGACGGTAAATTTCACCTTGTCCACAACATGCTTTAATGCAATTAACAACAATCTGTAAGCAACCTAAACAAAACTTTGCCAACTTACCCTCGAACACTTAAAACCGCAGAACGAATATTTAAAACCTGTCATACCCAGCTTAATACAGACATTTTAAAGCCTCGGTAAGTATTTGCTGATGAATAAGCTTATTGATTTCTTTGTAAGTTTGGGTTTTACAGATTTTTTTTATGCAACAGCTTGCATGAACTCTTAACCATACCTTGCCTGTTGTTTTAGCCTAGACACTCAAATTTCCACAACCATCAATTACTTGTTTAAAAATGTAGCAGTAACTCAAAACGAACACTTATTATAAATATTCTATGTTATTTATCTTTAATTAATAATTAACTCATGCACTCACTCAGCATTTATCATAAAGAGCGACAACCCAAAGGGATATAACTCGCTAATGGGCTTCCTGTTCCAATGAAATGATTAAACGGCAAATAACATAAAAAAAAGATTTAAAAAAATCAATTATCAGAAGTAAACAAAATTAAGATAGCAGTTCAACAGAAGGAATTATATGTACTCCAGAGAATACACTTGAGAATATTTTATTTATTTGAAATATATGAAGTTTATAAGTACAATATGGCAGTGTTTTGGAGTTATTTTAAAACAGCAAATGTGATGGTTTATTCACAAGCACCTGGATTAAATGTATTTTAAAGTACGACATGTGAACGAAACTTTAACGTTTCTACAGCTTTTCAGAAAATCTTCGACTTGATTCCTAGTTAAATTTAAATGCAAGGTCTATACTATTAAACAAGATTATTAAACATGTTCTGTTCATCATGTTCAATAGATTAGTAATAATCATATTATCAGTGGTAACTGAGTTTAAACATGTTAGCGATTCCATTTGCGAAAGCAAGAGTTAAATCACCACATTATTTTCTAAAAACACGATAAAAAATGAAAGCAAAACTTAAAACATTTCAATGAAATATATTAAAGTAAGCATTTCCTTTAAAATAATCATAAACCAAATCGTTATGTTTATGATTATAAATATTTAAAATTATGATTATACATTATAAAAACCAAAATTTATTGCACGAAAATTCTTAGTCTGCAGCTTCTAGATCTTTATGTTCTCTGATGCAGGATTTAAGAGGCACAGCTGCAATAATTCTTGGACATTTTAACTTTTCCAGCACTTTATCATGTTTTACTCTCAATTCTTCTCTTTTAAGGTCAACATCTTTTATTTGTTTCGATATTACATCTTTATACTTCATATTCTGGTCAGTAGGGGCTGTCAAAATATTACCTTATTTAATTTACATATTATTGAAAATTCGAAAATAAAACTTTCTGTCTGTAAGTCAAGCGGTATATTTCGAATCCTAAAACATGAAGTTTAACTGTTTCTTCCTCCACGAGTTTTGTATGTAATTCTTCCTTCTGCTCAGATAATTTCCTAATTTCATCATTAAGGACTTTAGCATTGTCTTCAATCATTTTCAATTCAGATTTTAACTGCATTTATTGAAAAGCCATATTCGTTTCATATTCAATAAGTTCTTTTTTGTCATTTGTTCTTTTCTCAACTCTAATATCTTCAAATCTTTCTTTATCATCTGCATAATCGAATAAATGCCTTAAAATGTATTACAATATATAATATATATATCTTAAGAGTTCAAGCTAAATAGTTCGAAATAAATAAGTTTTGACTAATCTATAAGTTTGCCCTAGAAGGAATGACAAAGAGTTTTGTGTATTCACAGATATTTGATAGCTCTGATTAATCTACATCAAGAGTCTGTTTGTCGGTTTATTCAAGATGTTTTGATTGGATAAAAACAAAAACTCCGAAGAGAAAATGAACGAAAAAAAAAAACAGAACCAAAAATTACTAATAAAAAACCTAAATGTTTAAATCAAACAATAAATAAATAAAAAATAAATATATATACAAAATTCTCATATAATATAATCTGCTTCAACCAGAGCAATGTCGGGTAGAACAGCTAGTTATAACTATATTATATATTGTGATAACTGAGCAATAAATAATTAAGTTTATATTGCATAACAAATAAATAATTGAATCATTATGTAATTATTTTTACGGTTATACTCATTCTTTTTATACGTAGTTGATAAACATTTTAGCACAAAGTAGGAGTCCAGACAGCCCAGAAGCTCAAATATCCATTTGCATCCTAAAGTGTCTCAAATCCCTCAAACACTTTACTTCGGTTATTCAGTTTCATTAACACTCCGCCAAATATATACAGAAAGTACTCATTCTTTTATGATATCTCATTTAATACGTCACGAAAATTCCTAAAATTGTAATATGTTATGTAAATAGTTCAATTTTCAGTACTTTAATGTCTAATAAATTTCTACTAAAGTTATAAGACCACTTACGTTGTTTGATGTACTGTTCAATTTTCAATAATTCAGTATTTGAAAGAGCACCCTCTTTTCTCAATTTGTTCGTGTCAATAACCAAAACATCCTTTCCTGTATAAATTTCGTTGTTTTTCAAAACGTTCCCAATTTCAAGCAGTCTGTCGCTAGGAGTGCCGATAAAGATTTGTGACAAAACCTGTTCCAATGTTCCAGAATCCGTAACAGGAACTTTAAAGTTTAAATATTTGTAATCGTAATTGCAAGTGTTTAAAAAATATTCTGCAATAAATTGTTTGATTCTATTTCTAATTTAATGATAAATTTTTATTTTAACTAGGTAGATTAAATGATTTTTATAAAATATATTTATTGGTATTTAAAGGAGAATGTTTTAATTTACGATAATTTACTCTTACTGATTGAAAAAATTAAATAAATTAATAGTCATGTGATATCGAACATCTGATGATAATTAAAATAAATGACATTAAAATCTGTTCATATTGAAATAAAATATCTTGCCTTTTTTACAAAATTGACTAATTAATTTCTTAGTTTCAACGCAAGTCAAACATTCAAGTTGTTTGATACCTTCTTCATCAATGAATTCTAGGTCCGACATGGAATCTATGCCAATTGTCGAAAACCCATCAAGCATTTCTGAATATCTGACATCATTTTTATTAGGAAAAAGGTTGATCGGGAAACTTTTCAATTCCATTGCGTCTAAAAATCACATTCATTTGCGGTTAATCACCTCAATGAAATATATTTTACAAAAATTTCAGAAAATGTTTGAATTCAAATCGAATTGTAACTCTGTAAAAGGTTATTTCTAAAAAAATATATTAAGCCAAAAAAGATAGTCTTAATCATAAAGAAAATGCAATTAAAAGGAAATCTAAACTTAATAATACAATTATAGATAAGCAGTGGTAACTACAGCCACATTTAAATGTTTAAATAAGTCGTAGTAGGAGGAACATATTTTTTGTATACTTAGATATTACATTAGTAAGGTGAAGTACTAGTGGAATAGCAGTAAACATTTAATTTCACAATAAAGACTCACACCGGAAGCAAAGACATTAACTTATTGAAATTTGTAACATGAAATAGATATTGGTGTCGGAAGCTTTACCCATTTACTTGTATTACAATCAATTAATTGTTTAAGAATTAGATTTATTTATGATTTAAAGGAATTTAGTAAGATATCAAGGAGTGAAATGAGAGGGCCCTCTCAAAGCTAAACAAAAGCTAAATAATAACTTTGGCTAGGGTTGGGGCTAAAACAAATTTATCTTTACAAACTATTCTAAAATAATTAATAGTAATAATGATAGAAATAGATGGCAGTACTAACCTTCCATTTTAAGATTTTGGCCAAGTCAGATACCTGAAACTGGTGGAACACATGAACGATAGAAGAATTTATATTTAACACAGCTGATTCAAAAAATTCCAGTGATTCAGAATTGTTACTTAGGCTAAATAGATAGTCGTCAGGGTAAAGGTGATCAAATAATTTGTAACAAATATTTCATTTCAAGTTATTAAATGAATTAATGTAAATGTATAGAGATCAAAATAAGAGATCAGATGTATATAGATCAAAAGTAAGACTATTTTTTTAAATATTTCACCAATGAAAGTTTGAAAAATGCGATTACATTTATTGCTCAACTAAAACTAAACGCATAGCTACCAATTATTCAAGGTCTGGGATCTTCGAATTGTTAATTCGGTCTAAAATTATAATCTGTTCAACACCAGAAATGGATAAAACAACTCTTTTTTACGTTGGTGTAAATGTGAGTGTAGAGTATTCTGTAAATTTAATTATTTTTTGAATTTGGCTGAATTAAGGTAAAGTAAATAAATAAGAATTTAACATTTTAATGATTATAATAACAATAATAAAAACCAAATACATAAACCATTATTTACGATTATACTGATTGAATAACTTATGATTTAAACTGACTGAATTTTGCAAGTGAAGATACTAGGAAACTTTTAACTATTAATATTGGGTGATCAACCGCCCTAAATTGATATCTAAATGATATAATACATTAGTTTATGAATGAGTTATTGTACATTTTATTAATATCACCACATAAACCTAATATGATCACTGGAATTTCCACAATCAGATACCAGGGCCCATTGAAGGCCTTAATATTCAAACCACTTTGTAACAACCCTTAACAAAAATAAACATCATGCTTGAGTTAATTCAAAACAATTTCGGATTAAACATTTGCTAGAATACGATGAAAACTCTAATAAAACACATTTAAATATTAAAAGTTTGAAAAAACACAATCTCATATAAAAATGCTACTAACATACATTTTATTAATAATGTTATTATGATGATATTAATTATTACCATCTACCGATGTTATAATTAAGTTAAAAGTGGCGCTAAACAAATGAACTTTTTATTATTATTATTATTATAGTTATTTTAAAAAATATTTTTACTTGTCATGGAACATTGCTCCATTAAAGTGATCTAGGGGAAATTGATTTTAAATAAATAAATAAATAATCGTGCAAAAAGATTTTTTATTTCGAAATAAATGAAAAAATTAAAAAAAAAAGAAGAAACACTAAAACCTTAGAAATGCTTTTGTTATTGTGCTTAATTATACATTCTCTTGGTTAATTGTACCACCGCACGTTTTTATGTTTAGAGGCTAGAGAAATATAATTGGAACATCACATTTTATTTGTTATTTTAGAATATCATGCTTTTAGTTTCAAATGTAATCACAGTGTTAGTTAGTACTTAAGCAACTTAACTACAGTTATCATAGGAGTACATTTTCTTAAGGTAAACGGCCCTCATTGTTGTTACAAAGTTCAAATGTGGCCCAACGTTGGAAAATGTTGCACATCCCCGATGTAAACAATAAATTTTGAAGTAATTTATTTCTTAGATGAAATGATAAATTTAATGATTGATTGATTGATGTTTTATTAACGTCCGTTGCATAGCTAGATGATTAGCACGGTGCTCCCGCAGCGGGGTTTGAACCCCGTGCTGCCATCGTGAGATAAATTTAATGTGTGAAAGCGGAAAATATATCCAATTAGTTTATCTTTATGAAGGTGATTTCCAAAATTTACTGGGTCCCGCCCTAGCTCGATTCCTGATCGATTTCAGTTGTTCTGTAATTTTGGCTTTCAAGGAATTTTTCTTAATTCATATTCATCTTGATCTTTTTATCAAACTCAACAGGATCTGATTATCACTACGACTTTCATGCGTCATGTTAGAATTGCAAGAAAGATAATTAGGAAGTTGCATCGACTATCAATTAATAATGACATGGAAAATGGAAATTTAATATACTAAAATGATTTTGGGATGGCACTTTATTATTTGATTTAAAGTCAAACTCGGAAATAATCTGATTTTGTAACTTCAAATCATTTGATTGCAAATAATAACTAACCAATAAGGTTATTACCATTTTATGTCATATACTTATTCCTATTCATTCTTATTAATTTGTAATACAATTTCTTGTCACTTTCCGTGAAATGTTAATATCTCTCAACTCCTGATCTATGGCAGTTATTCTGTCACTTTTGGATTTTAAGGATTCTTGCCTAAACTCATATTCATCTTTTGCTTTTTGCAACTCCACAGAATCTGATGATTTAAAAAAAAAACATGATGTCATTACATGAAACATTAAAACAAAATAAATATCAGAACTCTAACCATTTTTGAAAAGTCCAAAAATTCCTTTTTGGGAATTTTGAGTGATCACTCCCTTTAATAGAATGCATTCGTTCTCTAGGCCTCGTATATCATCCTGAAAACGTTTCTTCTCATCTATCAAAGATTCGTAACGTTTCGTTTCTAATTCTTCTTTAGTCTTAAGTTCCTGTGTTTCCTTCTTTACCTTTGCCTTTGCAACATTTAATTCTATTTTTCTTTGCTCAAATTTCTCTTTTTCCATATCTTCCTTCGACTTTGCTTCCATTAAATCCTTTTCTCGTTGGAAATTAATTTTCTCTCTTTCCATCTCTTCCTTAAACTTTGCTGCCCTTAACGTTTTTTCTCTTTGTAACTTTATATCCTCTCTTTTCATCTCGTTCATTGTTCTTGCTTCCATTAATTCTTTTTCTCTTTGCAGCTTTATATTCTTTCTTTCCATTTCCTCTTTTGCTTTTGCTTTCATTAATTCCATCTCTTCTTCCCTCAATAACCGTTCTCTTTCTGATTTAAATTCAATCATTTTCAGTTCCTCCTGCTCTTTAAGTTGCAGGAATTTTAGTTCCTCCTCTTGTTTTAAAGCGTAAAACTTGATTTCTTCCTCCATTTTAAGGCGTGCACATTTCCTTTCATCCTCCGCTATTTTAACTGCTTTTATTTCTTCATATCTCTCTCTATAGTCTGAATAAATAATAATAGTTAATTTTATTTATGAGCATATTAAAAAATACAATAGTTTAATATACACTGAATTATAAACAATATAGTATTACTTTTTTTAATATATTCTTCGATTTTTAGTATTTCAATATCTTTTAATGAATTCTTTTCTCGTAAAGTATTAGTGTCTACAATCTTCATATCTGATCCCGAATTTATGTGTTCATTTTTTAAAATGTTTTCAATTTCTGCCAGTCTGTCATCAGGAGTGTCCATAAATATTTGCTTCAATACACATTTTAGATCTTCTGCAATTGCATAAAATTGTTAACTTGTCTCATCCGATGAGTTCATAAAATACAAACTTGTTTTTTCAAATTCTCTGTCGCTCATAAGCTTCTCATACTGCACTGGATATTCTGAAAATAAATGAAAAATTCAAAATTTATAGTTATTTAACAATATCGCGACAGTTTATTAGCAGACGATAAAAAACAAATAAATTATGTTAGCCTCAGTATTCATCAGTAAAGTTTAAATCTTATTATAAACATTACTTTTTTTAAAGTATTCTTCGAACTTTAACATTTCTGCATTTGATACAGACTCTTTTAGGTAAGAACTGTTTAAATCAATTATAAAAATATCCTTTCCGGAATAAATTTCCAGCTTATATAAAATCTGTTCAATTTCTTCTAATCTATTTCTAGATGTGCCAACAAATATTTTGTTCAGGACATGTCCTAGGCTTTCTACAAATAGAAATAAAATTTTTCTTTAATATTACTGATTATCATTGGTCAGATACTTACCAGATTTTTCCAATTCAGTCTTCTTTTTAATTTCGAAAAATTGCTCTTTGTAACCTAATTACAAATAAATTTTGAAAACCTTAAGTTAATTTTTTGGCAAAGCATATGAGTATATTTTAATAAATATATATATATATTAATAATTAATAATTAATAACAATTATTTTGAGACACTTTTCAAACATAATGGGTGCAGATTATTAATCGATGAAATAAATTCCAGTGCTTAAAATTTCTTTAACAGATTTTTATATGTGATCAACCAGCCCTGGGTAAGAGCACAATATAAATGTCTAAGAATAAGTCTCCTGACTTTAAATGAACTACCACATTTACTTATTGCATTTCCATATCAGTTTTAATTAAATGATTTTAATGACTTTCTTCTAGGAAAGCTTCAATTTTTAAAATTTCTATATCTGGTAGAATATTTTCTTTTTTGAATTTGTCCAAATTAATAAATACAAGATCTTTTTTTGCAGTAATGCTCTGTCCTTTCAGAATCTCTTCAATTTCTGTGATTTTTTTCGTAGAAGTTCCACTAAATATTTTATGTAAGGTTGGATTTAGATCTGTAAAAAGGCATAAAGTATTGTATTATTATGGAGAATAAATGTGTATATATCATCTTGATATGAGACAACCTACCAGATTTATAGATTTCCTTTTTATTCATAATTTTATTGTAATAATCCTTGTTATCTAAATTTAATGAGATTAAGATATTTATTACATCATCTTTTGAAATAAAGCGATTGCAAAGATAAATATAACATGAGGGTGTGTTGTATTGTAAAGTAACGAAACATAGCGTAGCATTATATAACACAATAGCATAATATATAGTAATAAAATTTCATGTTAAGGTTTTTTCTTTTTTGTTACTTTTTTGAAGAAAACTCTCAATTTTCACTAATTCATTTCTTGAAAAAAAAAATTCCGATGTCAATATCTTGATGTCGATGTCTAAAACATCCTTTCGCACATAAATATCATTTTCTTTCAAAAATCTTTCAATTTCTGTAATTCTGTCCCTGGGAGTGCCCGTAAATATTTCGCTCAAAACCTCCTCCAGTGTTTCTAGGAACATATCATTAATTTTAAATCTACACATATATTCATTGAATCAACTAACCGTTTTTTTCAAAATAATCTTTCAGCTTTTTAATTTCAATGCGATTAAAAGATTCAAGATTATTGGTGACTTCTTCGTCGAGATATTTCAAATCAGACGAGGATTCAAAACCCTCACGCTCCAGATTTTCAATCATTTTTGTGTACTTTTCCTGGTTTTTATTCGGAAATACAATTCGCAAAAAGTCTGTAAGATCCATTTCAGCTGCATTCAATTGATAATTAAAAATAATTATTATTTTACTCTTTCGTCTCATAATTTAATTAAAACTTTCTTATTTTGTTATTTATCACATAAAAAACAAAAAAACCAATACCGCTCTAAATAATAATAATAATGTATTTAGTCTTATTTTAGATTTGATACAGGCAGAACTTTGCTATTGAATGTATTTATAGCCAGTATAAGCTGATTCAAAAATTTCCACGATCATCTATCTACGTATCTGTTTTTCGGGTATTATGATAATTTTTTAAACGCATGATAAGACAAAACCAGAGAATGGTTTTCAGCGCGAAATTATAAAAATCATACTACATTAATCTATAAATAGCCAGCTTGAGGTTACTATATCAATTATGTAATGTATTCTTGCAGCTAAAAGACCACATGAGTTCACGAGCTGCAAGTGAGAAAAGCACAAGAGCAATGAATAGCCCTTTCAGAAATTTCCAAAGACAGGCGCTAGATTCGGAAACCCATGTTTCTGTCGTAAAACTGTGATTTGTTGATAATCTAATTAATTGATTATTTATAATTACATTGTATTAATTTAAAGGCTTTATTTTGAAAAATTTTGATTTCCCAGAATTCTATTTTAGTATATCTTGTATCTTTTAGTACATCTTGTCTTGTATCTTGTTATATCTTGTAGGATAAAAATTAAATTAGTTTAGAGGCATTACTAACAATATATTTAGGTAGTTGTTTATCGACATATATAAAACAAGGATCTTGTGTATGACTGTTTATTTCTTACACAAATCTTTAATCCTGAACCGATTTGATTGAAACTTGAAGCACTTGAGTACGATGACAAGGGGGTCGGTTTAGTCTACTTTGCAAAAACATAAATAAAAATCGATAAATAATTTTGCGTTTTATTGCCAAAAACCTCTTCAGGCCTTATTCTTACAGAAGCATATGCGCCGTTTTCAAAGCTAGTCAGCTTTAGGCGCATGCTGATTAATATTCATGTACGTCAGCTTTTAGTTTAATTTTATGTTACATGTTCAAGTTTGCCCAACAATTTATTTATTCTTGCTCCAGGGAGCCAAACTAAGAATGTTGTTTATAACCAAGTATTGTGTTAATTCATATTAATAAAAAATGTTGTACTATAGATGTTTATTCATTTGCAAATCTATTACCGGGTAAACAGCAAGTGTTTTTTATAAATAAAATTGTTTGACAGTTTATTGCTCCAACAAAATACGTGGTAAATTATTATTAGCATAATTGCCATTATTATTATTATTTATTATTATTATTATTATTATTATTATTATTATTATTAATATAGCATTACTATCTTCATTATTATCATTATTGTCATTATTATTAGCACTGTAGCTGACGCAACATTGAGCTGAAAAAGTTGCATTATGATTCCACAAAAATTAAAAATTAGCCGCTATTCGCGGTTTATGGTGATCATCATCATCATCATCATCATCATCGTCATTGTCATCGTCATCGTCATCATCGTCATCATCATCGTCATTGTCATCGTCATCGTCATCATCGTCATCATCATCATCACCATCATCATCACCATCACCATCATCATCATCACCATTATCAATATAAAATATGACGATGATGACGAAAAGTACGAGTAATACCTCAAAAATTTACTTTAGTAAAAGTTGAAGTATTTCTTAAAAGTAAAAAGTAACAGCATTTAAAAATTACTTCAAAAGTAAAATGTAAAAGTATTGATGCATCTATTATTGTGATCATACATACATCCATCGTGTTTAAATTTTACTCTCTTTTTGTATCGATTGCTAAAACTAGCAACTGTTAGAACTAACAGTCATTAAGTATTAAAGAAATAACATGCGCACTAATGAAAGTGTTTTTATTCTTTATTTTTCTTCATTCAACATATAATCAGAAATTAGAGTCACAAATGATTGTTAATTTTCTGCTTAACCAAGTCCTCGAAGTTTATCACTCATTTTAGTCCAGCGGCTGTTCACATTCAGACCGGAACAACTGAATAAACAATCGACTGTGGTGCAGTAGATCTGGTCAATCCAATGGAGTTACATCGACGTACGACGTGCAGACCAATAGTCAGTTGTAGTAGCAACAAACGTTCGAACAATCAGTAAAGCAACTTTTACACAACAGTATTGTCTACTTTTCATTTGACTTATTTGCTCTAATATCTATGTTTTGCTTCAATGCTTATCCTGTAAAAGAGTTTTATGATCTTTTTTCAAGTACTGATATATGATCAATGGACTCAGGCAATTTTGCTCCAAGGGTCATCAGTTTCCAGTTAAGTTTCTTCAGGTTTACTATTACCGGTCTCAGGTCCCCATAGAGCACACTGTCGCTGATCGCCATCTGAATTTGCTCGTGGTGCAAACATTCGACTTACAAGAGGCTAAAATGACAATTTAGAAGGGACTGAAAAGTGTGTAAAAATGTCGTCTGGTGCGAATGATAGTTTGGACGCCGAGCTGCCGGTATCTTCACAAACAGCTCAAACAAAATCATAATTATATTTTGAGAAACTTATCTTCATGTTGTATCTCCAATTCCAACTCCAACTCTGGTCACTAAAACGTAATTAATACTTATTTTATTTTGAGTAATAATAGAAAATGCCAACTTATTTTATTTTTTACTAATTTCACAAAGATCAGATGAACTTGAAATCTAACAACAAGGCGATGTTTTAAAATAAAGTGGTTGCCGTGTTCATCCTGATATCCAGTTAACACGCTTACCAACTCCTCTGTGACCTTTCTCACTTGCAACTTTAATAAATTTACCAATCTCATCCAGCGACGGTAAATAGCAAGCAATTTTTTGTTATTACTAATTTTTTGACTTTCATGCCGGAATTGAAAGAAAGACAAAAAGGAATTTCAAATCACTTGAATGCAAATACTACATTTACTGATTATTACATGCAGTCCGGACAGAAACCTTTGGGACCCCATATTTTTGTGATAAGTCGTTAAATATAAGTTCAATATTACTCAATTTTATACATCAAATTTATTGTAGACAAAACATCCTGCAAAATTTCAAAGAAATTTAACAAGTTTATCTTGCAAAATAAAATTTTAGGGCCGTTATGCAAATATTGATATGTAAACCCAAAAATGAGTTACAAATTAATGTTAAGTTTATAAAAGTACTATTTTATAAATGGCTGGAGAAAGATGTTGTCTGGCAAAGAGAAGGGGCAGATTGAGGCAAGTAAATTATTTAATTAGAGATATTGCCAAAGAGCTCAATTGATCCAAGACAGTCATTTGGAACTACGTATAGGCCCCTGAGGAATATGGTGCAAAAATGATCGTGGAAGACCCAAGAAACTGACGATTCGTTAGCAGAGACTCATGGTAAGAAAAGCTTCTTCAGGTAAATTTTCAGCAAATCAAATTAGAAATGATTTAAAAATTTGTAAAAGTACTGTGTTAAGTTATTTGGGATTTATTGAGATTGGTTTTTTATCATATGAAAAAAGATTAAAAATTCCAGCTCTTAAATCCCATCACAAGTTGGCAAGAGAGGAATGGGCCAAAACCATGCTCTCCATGGTTGGGGCAATGTTTTTTTCAGATGAGAAGAAATTTAACCTGGATGGACCTGTTGGTCATCAGTTCAACTGGCATGACCTCAGATTAGAAAAGAAACATTTTTTAGTCTAAATCATGGAGCAGGATTGGTGATGATTTGGGGAGGAATTTTCAGTGAAGGATTGACTGAATTAGCCTTTCTGGATGGGAGACAGTCTTTGGTGGATTACATCAAAATTTTAGAAGATCATTTGTTGCCTTTTGGGAAAGAACATTATGGAGGAAATTTTATTTTCCAGCAAGATAATGTCCCGATCCACACTTCCAAGTTGACTAAGACACTTTTCCAGATCCGAAATTTAAAAGTTATGAGTTGGCCGGCTTGTTCTCCGGGCTTAAATCCTATAAAAAATGTTTGGGGAATGTTGTCAAGACTAGTTTACAACAATGGAAGGAAGCAGTTTCACTCAAAATCTGATCCGGAAAACGCCATTAGGAGCGCCTGGAAAGAACTGGACAGAAACGTCCTCATGGTTATTGTCCTGACTGTGTATCATACTAACATTCGTTTTAATATTTAATAATTTTTTGTCACTTAAAAGTGAAGCGGCAAATGTTTAAAAAATGTCTTTAGAATTACCAACAACATTTATTTAATTCCCGCATATAGCTCTCAATTTCTGATCTATTTTAGTTATTCTGTCACTTTTGAAGTTCAAGGATTTTTTCGTTAACTCATATTCTTCTGCATTTTGTAACTTCACAGAATCTGATAATTTTTTAAAAATAATTTCGTTACGTAAAATATGGAAATAAATAAATGTCATAACTCTAACTTTTTTAAAAAATCCAAAATATCCCGTTTGAGAATTTTCAATGATTATCCTTTTCAATCGAATGCATTCCTTCTCTAGCTCTTCTATATCATCCTGCAAACCTTTCTTCTCATTTATCAAAGAATCGTAACGTTTTATATCTAATTCTCCTTTAGCCTTAAGTTCCCGTGTTTCCTTCTTTACCTTTGCCTTTGAAACATTTAATTCTATTTTTCTTTGCTCAAATTTTTCTTTTTCCATATCTTCCTTCAACTTTGCCTCCCTTGAATACTTTTCTCTTTGGAAATTAATTTTCTCTCTTTCCATCTCTTCCTTAAACTTTGCTGCCCTTAACGTCTTTTCTCTTTGTAACTTTATATCCTCTCTTTTCATCTTGTCCATTGTTCTTGCTTCCATTAATTCTTTTTCTCTTTGCACTTTCATATTATCTTTTTCCATTTCCTCGTTTGCTTTTGCTTTCATTAATTCCGTCTCTTCTTCCCTCAATAACCGTTCTCTTTCTGATTTAAATTTAATCATTTTCAGTTTCTCCTGCGCTTTAAGTTGCAGGAATTTTAGATCCTCCTCTTTTTTTAAAGCGTAAAACTTGATTTCGTCCTCCATTTTAAGTCTAGCAATTTTTTTTTCGTACTCCGTCGTTCTAATTTCTTTTATATAGTCATATCTCTCCCTATTTCCTAAACAAAAGTTATTAATTTTATGTAAGACTGTATTAAGTAGTGCATTAATTTGATTTTTAGCAATTCAATGCCTCTTAAGGATGTATTTTCTCGTAATTCATTTGTGTCTGCAATCTTCAGGTCTGATCCAAGATATATTTCTTCCTTTATTAAAATGTTTTCAATTTCTACCAGTCTATCATCAGGAGTGTCCATAAATACTTGTTTCAAAACACATTTTAGATTTTTTAGATTTTCTGCAATTTGCAACGATGTTAACGTGTTATCACCCGATGGGCACATTAAATACAAACTTAAATTTTCTACTTCCCTGTCATTCACAATTTTGCTACAGTTTTTGGATATAGATAAAAACGATGGAATTAGGCAATTGTTTGTGAACAATTAAGTAAATTGAATTATTTGAGTCCCAGCATTCATCAGCATAGGTGTATGTAATGTGTAATATGTTAAAACAAAATTTACCTTTTTTAAAGTATTCTTCTAGCTTTAACATTTCTGCATTTGATAAGATCTGATTTAGATGGGAGCCATTTAAATCAATAACAAATGTATCTGTTCCTGTATATACCCCCTCCTTGTTTAAAATCTGTTCAATTTCTTCTAATTTATTTGAAGATGTGCCAAAAAATATTTTGTTCAAGATATGTCTCAAGCTTTCTAAAAATAGAAGTAAAATTTTACTTTAATATTCCTAAAAATCAAGCTTCGTATACTAACTAGATTTTTCCAAATCCATCGTTTCTTTAATTTGATGATTTTACTCTTTGTAATCTAATTAATAATAAAACTTAAATACAACAAATTATATCTTTAGCAAAGCATATGCATATATTATAAAACATATTGATTCCAAGAATCAAGAATTATCAAGAATTACAACAATTGCAATGAAAATTTTGGAATCTTACTAGTCGTAGGACATAAATCAGTGATATAAATACAAATTCTTAGAGCTAATATTTGTGTTATTGCAAGAATTAGTCCATCCACCAGTATAAAACAGTGCTTCTAGTATACTTTTTCTTTATTTACCTCTATCCAACATAACTCGTAACATCTCATACAATATTTAACTATTTACCATTAAAACATCATCACATAAAACTAAGCTGATCTCTGGAATTTCCAGAATCAGATACCTAGACGTATTTAAATCCGACGGCTTATTCTGGTTAAACAGCTAAAGCATAGCTGAAAGACTACTATTGCTACTATTGCAGCTTAAACTTCTACAGCTCTTAGTAAAAGCTAGAAGTAAAATTAAATGCTTGTGTTAATTCAAATTAACTGCTGATTTATAAAGTTTCCTAACGTAAGGAGGAAACTCCAATATAATAATAATAATAATAATAATAATAATAAATTATTATAATAATTTAATAATAAATTAATAATTATTATTATTACTATAATAATATTATTATTATTATTATTATTATTATTATTATTATTATTATTATTATTAGTATTATTATTATTATTATTATTATTACTATTATTATTATTTATTATTATTATTATTATTATT
The DNA here is from genome assembly GCA_021613335.1 of Whitmania pigra. Lineage (NCBI taxonomy): Eukaryota > Metazoa > Annelida > Clitellata > Hirudinida > Haemopidae > Whitmania > Whitmania pigra. The sequence continues at coordinate 136,906 of JAJTWR010000477.1, forward strand.
ATTATTATTTTATTCGCTCAAGTATTTATTAACACCTGAAAAAATTTTCTTCAGAACTTGCTTAGAACTATCTAGATTAAATATGACATCAAAAAAGTAATTCACAGAGCAATCAAATTGGAAGATCATAAAGCATTAATTTGATAAAAACACATAATTAACAAAAGTTCCAGTTTCCAATTTCATTAAAATTTAATCAACTTGACTCCGTCATTTCCTTTACCATCAGAATTTTTAGGAATAGGCATATATTGAATGTTTATATTAAATACGTAGCTAGAAATAGTTTCTAGTGCTTAAGAAAGCAGCTTGTGGTAATGTTGTAAATAAATCTGGTGAACAGGCTGACCAACTCATAAGTTATGAGTCATAACTTTCAAATTTCTGCTCTGATGGTGAAACATTTTATTTCAATATCAAGAGAATTTGAATTAAATTAAAAAGATCAGTGTTTCAAGATCAGTGAAACAGTTTGATATTTTTTAAATGCATAATTAGTCGACTAACCGTCTAAATAAAATGAGGTCGGTTTAAACTACTACTAATACTACTACTACTACTACTAATAATAATAATAATAATAATAAGCATAGTAAAGGTGAATTTAAAAACAAGCTAATTAATTCCACACAGCTCGAACACGCTGGAAACATTTACAAAAAAATAAAACCCTTAGGCAACAACAGTATCATTGTAAATTAATGATTAGATTCTAGTCTTAAAATAGCTGTAAAAATAAGTGATCTTCACCCTTGAAAAGAGAGGCTTTAACAAATAACTGACGCAAAGAACAATCTGATTGCTTTTGGGAAATTTTTGAATCAGCAACGAGTGATGCTATGTTTAGACTACAACCGCGAGTGAAAACGGAAAAACCCAGCATCATACTTTCAGCCATAGAGGTGATCTTATTTTGGCAATAATTATGATTAAGCATCGGTCAGATTTGGTTACGTTACTTTAAATGCTAAATAAATGCAAAATATTTGTATATTTGGCATTTATAACAATTCTGTTTATTCAAATTTATATATTGTAGTTTTAACTAAAGAGTTATGATGCACTTACCAAACAAATTTTAGAAGTTTGGAAATTGTTTTGTTTTATTGATAATCGGTAGATTTAAAGGCAGAATAATAAATTGAGGTTGCCGTGTTTACATATTGCTACGCTGAGTCAGGGAATTTCCAAAATCGTTTCTTCGTTTTCTGCAAAACTACTAATGTTACCATTAAACATTACAATTTTTTTTAATGTTTTTTTCTTCTGATTTAAATAATAATAATAATAATATAACGATGGAAAAGAAACATTATTGAGTTATTTTATGTGGTTACTTATGTGGCTTTAACGCTTGTTATTATTATGTTTTGCAATTTGCAATTTCATTAAAATTTAATCAACATGACTCCGTCATTTTCTTTTCCATCATAATTTTTAAGAATAGGCATATATCTGTACATATTGAATGTTTATATTAAAGGCGTAGCTATGCTGGAAATAGTTTCTAGTGCTTTTGCAAACACTTGTGGTAATGTTGAAAGTAAGTCTGGTGAAAGGCCAGACCAACTCATAACTTTCAAATTTCTGCTCTGATGGTGAAACATTTTATTTCAATATCAAGAGTATTTGAATTAAATAAAAAAGATTATAAAAATTATGCTGACTTATTGCAAACGCTCTCTTGCTATTATAAAACATTATCACCGCAAGCTTTACTTTATTGAAACAACATGCATAATCGTGAGGCGATTGATTTCATGGATAGAACGAAAAATGTAAGATTATTCTCATGAGAAGAAAAATATTCCGAAACAGATTATAATTATAGAAGTAACTTTTAGTTAAATAAACTCCTTGCCCTTATCAAATCCCTATTTATGTCGGCTAATGTGTAATTTTTGCTTCCGATAGAACCAGATTTACTTTGCTCAAGTTCTTTTATCAATTCTGTAAAATCTGTAAAAATTTTTTTATAAAATAAGTTCAGATTATAAAAATGTAGGGGTAAATAAAAATCTAAATCTAACTGATTCCCGTTTTGTATTTTTCTGCGATCAATTGAAAGCTCATGTTTTCCAGGTCTTTTATATCATCCAGCAAACCTTGCTTTTGATTTAATAAAGACTCATAAATTTTATCATGTATTTCTTTCTGCATGTTAATTACTTCTCTTTCCATTTCTTCCCTCGCCTGTGCTTCCATTAACTCTATTTCTCTTTGCATCTTCATATTCTCTCTTTCTGTTTCTTCCTTAGCTTTTGCTTCTCTTAACTCCATTTTTTTTTGCCATTCAAATTTGATTTTTTCCATTTTTTCCTTTTTAATTTCCTTCCTCAACTCATTTGCTCTTGCCGTCTTCATATTCTCTTTCTCCATTTCGATCTTTGCCTTTGTTACCATTAACTCTTTTTGGTATTCCCGGTCTTCTTTACATTCAATCATTTTCTGTTTCTCTTGTGCGAATTTTAGTTCTTCGGTTTTTTTGAGTGCATAATACTTGATTTCATCTTCTTTTTTAAGTCTAGCATATTTTATTTCGTCTTCCGCTTTTTTTGCTGCTTTTATTTCATCATATCTCTCCCTGTTGTCTAAATAAAAATAATCTATTTAGAAGTGAGTACATCGAGGAATTAATTTTTAATATATTCTGAATGATAAAAAAAATATGATTACTACTTGTTTTAATATATTCTTCAATTTTTAGTATTTCAATATCTTCTAAGGAAGTCTTCTTTTGCAATGCGTTAGTATCTACAATCTTCATATCTAGTCCAGAATATATTAGTTCTTTCTTTAAAATGTCTTCAATTTCTGCCAGTCTTTCATCAGGAGTGTTAATAAATATTTGTTTCAAAACCCATGTCAGATTTTCTGCATTTTAAAAGTATATCAACTTTTGATTATCCTATGAGTTCATTAAATACTTACTTGATTTTTCTAATTCCATTGTCTGTAGGTTTTTATGAAATTGCTCTTTGTGATCTAATGGGAAATATAAAGTTAAAACAACATATTGTTTCAATTTGCAAAGCAGTAAATTCGGATACTTTGGATATGAAATAGAAGAAAATAAATTAATGAAATAAATTAAAATATTGTCAATAAATCTAGATAAATGGCCAATCCTTTGGGTAGGAGCGAAATTTAAGGATTAACAAAAAGCGCCTCTAATGCCATATGCATTAGGCTCTATATAAATGAACTACCATTAACATAACAATTATTTAAAGTGGTTAAGAAGACCTGAATGTGTGTGTAATAACTGCTCTTTTTAGTCCTAACAACTAAATTTACTTAAATTACTTTCACATAGTAAATTTAATTAAATGCTTCTAATGACTTTCTTCTAGGAAGGTAACAATTTTTGAGACTTCAACATCCGAAAGAATTTTTTCATGTTTGATTTTTTCCACATCAATGTATACAAGATCTTTTTCTGCAGTAATATCCAGTCCTTTCAGAATTTCGTGAATTTCCGAAATTATTTCCGTATTAGCCCCATTAAAAATTTTGTGTAGTGCTGGAATTAGATCTGTAAATAGCCACAAAAAAAATTTTATAATTATAAAAAATATGTTTTGGCAATTTTAATAATTTACCAGATTTATGAAACTCCTTTTCTGTCATGATTTTAATTTAATTTAATAATCTTTGTTCCTAAATGTAATGGAATTAGGATTATTATAAAATCGTTCTTCTTCTAGTAACATAAATTAATTCTAATAACTAATATGATTATATAATATATTATATGATAATATGTGATGTAATATAAATTTTATATATATATTATATGTATTATTATCATATAAAATGTCAAGTAATTCAACATAAAGTAACATAACATAACATAATAAGTTTCTAAATTAATATTTCTTCTTTTTCGTATTACAGTTTTCAAGAAAGCATTTAATTTTCATTAATTCGCTTTCTGGAAAAAAATCTATTGTTCTCAATCAATCAATATCTCCATTATCATTATCATTATCATTATCATTATCATTATCATTATCGTTATCGTTATCGTTATCATTATCATTATCATTATCGTTATCGTTATCGTTATCGTTATCATTATCATTATCATGTTCTCAATTTCTTGATGTCGATGACTAAAACATCTCTTTGCACGAAAATTTTGAATTCATTCAAAAATCTTTCAGTTTCTTTAATTTCTATCCGCGGGAGTGCCAGCAAATATTTTAAGTGTCACCAGTGTTTTAAGATCAGCTAAACAGTTTAATATTTTATAATTGCATAATTAGTCCTTGCGTCAACTAACCGCCTTTTGCTAAGTGATCTGTCAGCGTTCTAATCTCAATGCGATTAAAAGATTCAAGTTCTTTGATTGCTTCTTCATCCAAGTACATAAAAATTCTATTTGTCTTTGATATTATTTGATTTGCTATCTTATATTTAAGATCCTTGTTTTATATATATATATATATATATATAGATAATACTTAATATTTCAAAGTCCAAATTTAACTTACAAAAACAAAACAAACATCTAGAAACTTTTAAAGTAAAAGCTCAAAACTCTTAATAATATTTCTTCTTTGCAAGCTGTTATTCAAAAGCAGTCTAGCTATTATTGATCATGCTTATAACGACACGATGCTAATAATACTATTGAAACTACTACTATTACTACTACTAATAATAATAATAATAATAATAATAATAATCATAGTAAACAGTGTTGTGCAGTATCGAATTAATTACATTTTTTGGTAATTTTTACTTGTAACAATTACAAAAAAAATTTTGTACTCTTACTTGTAACAAATTACTATTTTTGGTCACACTTTTAATTCGTTACCTTTTTGGCGCAAGACGTTACAAAGTAAAATAAATAACATTTTAAATTAGTTTAATTTATTTAAAAAAATTTAAATTCTAGATTGTTATTCTTTGGTTCGTTCGAGATCCTTCCCCTTCCCGATCATCGCTCTTTGTTATTGTGGTTATCGCCGGTCGTTTTTGTTTTAAATCGGAAATTGTTGATTAGTCATACCGAAGCTTTTTTAATAAATAATATTATATACATATAATAATATAAAATTTAATATATCGTAGTATGGATTCATTTGAAGCCATTTTTAGTGTCGTTAGCGAAGATAAGAGGAACAAGGGTGAAGATAGTCCGTGGCCGTATTTGAACAAAATGTTCAGATTTCAATCAAAGGAAAATCATATGAGTATGCATGCCTACTCTGCCAACAGAAACAAAAACTACATGTTCAGCATATGAAGGTTCTTCATCTAACTTGAAGAAGCACGTGGAACGCATGCATCCAACAGAAGTTAAGGAATATGGTATATCTGTTGCTAACGATTGTCAAGCTTGATGAGAAACTGGTAGCCAAAATAGCATCTTCTAATGCAGCAAAGATGGACGAGCTTTGAGCTCTCGTTCATCTGATGCTGACAGTATTGAAGACAGTTTCTTCAATTGCACAAGGTCAACTGATATTCTGATGCAGTATCTTCGAGACCGATCAGATGACATGAACATTATTACTGGAAGCGATACCCTGAAAAAATTATTTATCCAGTTGAACCCTCCTCTGCAAGCTAGTGCAGCTGTTGAACGTTTATTCAGCTCTTCTGGTATGACAAAGAGCAGCTGAAGGACCATAATGAGTGACAAACTATTCGAGTTAAAAATTAACAAAAATTTTGATTGTAATGTAATAAATAAAAAAAACACCAAAAGAATGCATTAGTTCAAATGTTATTACTTAATGACTGTTAGTACTAGCAGTTAATACCAGTAATTGTTTTAACGATAAGAGAAACAATTTCTTTTAAATAATACGGAATGATGTATGATCACAATAATGGCGGCATCAAAGTTACTTGTAATTTTTACTTAAAAGTAACTTGTAGACGCTGTAACTTTTAACTTTTACTTGAGTAAATTTTTGAGACAAAACTTAAGTAGCTTTTTGAGGTATTACTTTTACTTGTAACTAGTTACCGAAATGAGGTAATTTTTACAACACTGATAGTAAAGGTGAATTTAAAAATTTTCCGTGATTATTTAATTATATTTTTTAGATTATTATGATGTAGCTATGATATATAACTTTATGTGTACATTAAAGTTGTTGAATAACGAGATTATTTTGATGGAGTAAATACTTATTCAATTTCAAGCCATTTCCATACTGCAATGCAATAGGTTTAGTCAAAAAATGGCTCATAAAAGCTAGCTAGTGGCTTAACGTGGCAGCGTGTAGGTGCTGCTCCACCAGTTACTATTTTTGATTAACAAGGATCTATGCATGCAATTTATACATAGCCACCTTTGAGAACAAGAATTGGCGAGACTTGTTGAATGTAACGGCAAGGCTTGTCTTTGGGTCCGGAACTCTGAGCACATCACACCAGAAATGAAAAGTCTCTGGCTCAATATAGCCTATTGAATATCATATAAAATTTCTTCAATAATATAACAATTATATCATGTGATCAATGAAAAGATATTGTTAATAATTTATTAAGCAATCACCTTGTACTTATTTCTATTATTATGTTTTTACAAATACAAATTACTATGCAAATATCATCACATAAACCTAATGCGATTTGGAATTTCGGCTATTGCCTATTGAAGCCCTGCTGTCGATACCCAAGCTTCCTGAAAAACTGGTTTAAACAGCTAAAGCCCAGTTGAAAGACTATTTGGCAGCCTGAATATTTATAACACTTTGTGACAAGCCTTAACGAAAACAAACATCATGCATGAGTTAAATGAAAATAAATTCTGATGTAAACATTTGCTGGCATACGATAGAAACTATTAGTAAATATTTTTAAATAATAAAATTTTGAAGAAATACATTCTCGCAAAATGCTACTTATATAATTTTATTGGACGTTTTTGCTAGTTTTCGCCTAAGGCAATGAGAGCTTAATATATTTTTATAACATTATAACATAAAAAGGAATCTAATAAAATAATCATCAACAATAATAAATGTTTTTCATAACTTCACGCTTGCATTGTCAGGCGTTACTGAACTGCCGGTTTAAAAATTTCCCAAAAGTAATCAGGAAGTTACCTAAGGTTATAATTATTCTAATTAAAATTAATGATTTCAAATGATTTTATAATTATGATATGGATATGCTTCAACTTAAATCTCACAAATGAAAATTTGATATCTTCATTATTAAATTTCACAGATGAGGTTAAACTTTGTAAGGTAGAAATAAAATAATAATAATAATAATAATAATATAATAATAATAATAATAATAATAATAATAGTAATAATAATAATAATAATATAATAATAATAATAATAATAATAATAATAATAATAATAATAATGATAATAGTAATAATAATAATAATAATAACAATAACAATAATAATAATAATAGTAATAATAATAATAATAATAATAATAATATAATAATAACAATAATAATAATAATAATAATAATAATAATAATAATAATAATACTAATAATAATAATAATAATAGTAATAATAATAATAATAATAATAATAATAATAATAATAATAATAGTAATAATAATAATAATAATAACAATAACAATAACAATAATAATAATAATAATAATAATAATAGTAATAATAATAATAATAATAATAATAATAATAATAAGAAGAATAATAATAATAATAATAATAATAATAATAATATAATAATAATAATAATAATAATAATAGTAATAATAATAATAATAATAATAAGAATAATAATAATAATAATAGTAATAATAATAATAATAATAACAATAACAATAACAATAATAATAATAATAATAATAATAATAGTAATAATAATAATAATAATAATATAATAATAATAATAAATAATAATAATAATAATAATAATATAATAATAACAATAATAACAATAACAATAACAATAACAATAACAATAACAATAACAATAACAATAACAATAACAACAACAACAACAACAATAATAATAATAATAATAATAATAAAACAATAATAATAATCGTTTGAGGCCACTAAAATCACCTAACTCATTCCATAATAAAGTAAATATTTATTGCCATTGGTTTATTTCAATGTTATTTTAATTTTAACTAAAAGAGCTTTATTTTCAAACAGATTTTATTTAATTATGTTCAACTATTGAAACCTTCTCCCGCACAGCATTTTTCAAAAATTAAGCTCATAAAGTAAATGCTTTACAATTTGGTCAAAATGCTTTTATCCAGGTTAATAAAAAAATAACTTGTCCTCAGCCTTAATGAGATGAAAAATAAGAAAGATAGCTCCACCCCAATAACAAAATTAGCTCCTCCTATAAAGATTAAAAGTAAACATACATTTAATTAAAAGTTTACCGATATGTCGCGAGGTGTCTCTACCAAATTTTAAAAATTTGACATGACTAGAAGTTCTTAAAACATTATTTTGAAGAAAATAAAAATATAGCACGATTATCTATTACAAAGTGATTGAGAAAACATTTTCATCATTACTTAGTAGTAGCACTTTGCAATTCTAATAGTTTATGATGAAATGATGTGCGCGGTAAAAGTATAGTTTTGAGCTGTACATTTTCATGCCTGAGCTTATTGGGTAGCCCTGAAAACGGCTGTTTTGGAACCCACAATACAATGCAACACAATAATATTTCCTCAGACGGGATAGTATTCCCGGATAAGTTCAAGGTTACGATGGGAGTACCTGTCCCCAAGCCTATGCCAAAGGAACTGATCCAGGTATGATTCTATATGAATGTCTGTGGTGCCACGCATCCTCTTGAACTTGTCTTTAGCTCACCTCCACAAGTTCCAATGTGCCTCAAGAAGGAAAGAGGTTCCATTTTCCAGACTCTGAGTTGGAAAATATGCTTTGAATCAACACCTGTTTCTCTTTAAAAAAAAAAATCAACATGCAGAAGGAAAATGCCAGGTGTGCCCTCGGGAAGATAAAATGGCCAGTGATTGCTGGGCTTTAGCAATGCTTGTGCTATGCGATGACCGAATGAACTACTGAATGATTCAACATTCCAAACATTACTATTACTGAGTCACTTACATGAAATAATGCTAAATGTAATTTTTGGAGCATCATTTCCAAAGATGCGTAAAGAATAATAACGCTTATTTGTAGTGAGTCTGTAGTTAGGTTTCTTGTTTACATTGAATAATTTCAAGCAACCTCAAAACATTTAACCTAGATTTGCAAACATTTGTGACATTTAAAATTTATTGGCATTATTAGTATTATTTTTTAAATAGCTTAATATTATTTTTAAAATACTATACCTGGATTACTTCATATTAACTGCTGATTCACAAATTGTCATAGAACAAGATGGGTTTTTCCTAAAGAAGTGACATCCCTCTATCCGGTCAATAAATAAATTTTATCTTCCTTTAATTAGATCCCAAAATTAAGTGAATGATCAATAACCAATATTAAATTGCTTGTAATATTCAGTCAATTAAAAGCATGTTAAGATTAAAGCATTCTTATAAAACAAATAAAATGAACCAAAAATGACGGTTCATTTACATTTACATTTATTTATCCAATATGTTATATCTCTGAGATCCCGAAGAAAGGCAAGGTTAAACGTAACGGTTTATTCACAAGTAAACAACAACTACACACGGTCACTACATGAGAGAGAGAGAGTGAGCGATAGCTCAAGGCTATTTATAGAACATGTTCCATTGTGTTCATGGCGCGCTCCACTCTCATTGGTTCCTCACCACAACACCTCCCCCCCTAACAAGTTCGTACTTCTTCTTGGACGCGTCCATCTCCAATCTCTTCGGCGGTCGGCGTCTCCTCTTTGGTCGTGGGGCCTGGTTTGCTTCGATAAGAACTTCTGTCGTGCTGGGCTCTGTAGCACTCATGTTGTTACCTTCCGGTTGGCTGAGGGGCAGTAGAGGCAGGTTAAAGGTATCCATCATGACGTTGAAGGCGTCCTCCACTGTCCGAGGTCTCAGCTGATTCGCGTGTCGTTTGACAATCTTGCTGTCGCATCGGACATCATAGAGCACCGTTCCAAGTCTTCTGATGACCACTCCTGGGGCCCATCGACCTCGTGGATCTTCATACAGCCTCAAGGCTATTTATAGAACATGTTCCATTGTGTTCATGGCGCGCTCCACTCTCATTGGTTCCTCACCACAACACAATATTTTATGTGCTCGATGTAATCCCGAAGGGATGTAAAGGCACGGTTCGAACATCTTAAAATCTTAAAATGATTAACTTAATGGGCCAAATGTTACAAAACTAATGTTCCCATTTCGGAAACAGAATTGTATTTCACAGGCAGAAGTGCATGTCAATGCATTGTAAGTTCTATTTTATCATCATATTTCTTATCATATTATCCACTTCAATTATTTTATTGCTCCTATCTTGCAAACGATTGTTTGTATTCTCTAATTCGGAATTTAACTTAGATTTAGAGTCTTGGTGATTACCTGTGGAAACATATTTTGATTTTATTAAATACATGATTGAAATAAATAAAAATACGCAGGCTAACCTAGTAAACTGAACAATTTATACTGAAACTGATTTTCCTTTTTTGCAATTTCCTGTTTCAAGCGAATGACCTCTATTTCTAAATCAAACTTCTCTTTCATTAGGTTTTGTTTCTCAAATGTCAATGATTGTAAAAGAACATCATCATTAATTATTTGAGACTTAATATCAGCTAATTGTTTTTTAATGGCTTTCATTTCTTTACGTATAGTAATCTCTTGATGTTTTATCTGTTCCGTTGTTTCATATTTCCAGCGTTTTATTTCTTCTTGCTCCTTTATTTCCAAAGCCTTTATTTGGTTTTCCAAGTCCTTTTTAAGTGCTAAAAACTTTACTTTTTCATTTTGTTTAAGGATTAATAATTCAAGTTCTTTGTCTCCCTTAAGTTCCATAAATTTCATATTGTGTTTTAGCAGATTTTCCGTTCTGATATATCCATACCAATCTGGGTTATCTGTGCAGAAAAAAAAAGTTGAATGCAACTGTTTAATGGAAATAAAATAATAATTCAATGATTTGATAAATAAAAGCTCTCTTAAAATGTTTTATAATTATAAATAAAATAATATTTATTACTAACACTTAGCTACTCAGCAATAAATACAAATAAAGTAATACCATGCAAACACAAATTAACATTCAATAACAGATAATTAAAATATTATGCGCTCATTATAAAAAGTATAGCATTTTTACATAAATTCTATTACTTTGTCTTATATGTTGTTCAATTTTTAATATTTCAGTATCTGAAAGGGATTGTTTTTCTTTCAATTCGTTTGTGTCAACAATAAGGAAGTCTTTCCCGGTAAATATTTGTTCCTCCTTTAAAATTTCTCTAATTTCTCCCAATCTCTTTTCAGGAGTTCCAAAAAATATTTTGTTCAAGACATGATCTAACGTTTCAGGATCTATGGCAATAAAAATTAAATAGTATTAAATTTAAAATTTTATAAAATAATTTTAATCTATAATTTTTTAATTGTTATAATTTTATAAATACTTATTTCCTTTAATCAATTTTATAATTTTCCATAATTTAGCAATTTAGCTCATGCACCCATAAAATCAATATAGAATGCTCAAGCATAGACTCTACAAACTAACTTATATTTTCCGACTCCATATTCTGCTGCCTCTTATGATCTAGAAATCAAATTAAATATTCATCGCAACGTAAGTTATAAGGTTAAATTATAATTTTACTTAAGTTACTTACTTTAATAAAACAGCTTGTTAATATTATCTATTGATTTACGTACAAGAATAACGTTCTATGATAACATTGAATAACATTAATAAAGGTTTCATGGCATGTAACATACCTTATTGGTTTCTTCGTATGAGTAGTTAAGATTAATCTTGTCTCAATTTTTAGCCTTAATAATTTAATGAAATAATTTCCAAGCTTTCTGAAAAAAGCGAATGAATTTCGTAAATTAAAGAAAGGCTGAAAGACTGCTTGAATTTATGTAACACCTTGAGTCAGCTAAAGCAACATACGTCTGGGTTATTTCATGTTAACTGCTGATTCATAAATTTTCCTAGCACAAGATGGAAGTAAATCCCCGTCCGAGCTGCACTAAGCCTTAATGAGATGAAAAATAAGGAAGATAGCTCCACCCAAATAACAAAATTAGCTCCTCCTATAACGCTTAAAAGTAAGCATACATTTAATTAAAAGTTTACCGATATGTCGCGAGGTGTCTACCAAATTTTAAAAATTTGACATGACTAGAAGTTCTTCGCAAACATTATTTTGAAGAATATAAAAATATAGCACGATTATCTACAAAGAATCTCTGTATCAGGTCAATAAATAAATTTTATCTACCTTTAGACTCTGTGAACATTTGCTTTTTGACCCTCCTCAAAATGTCAATGAATTGGTTTTCGAGCGAATTGTGACTCATATGGAGTCAACCTTTAATCCGACGACATTTCTCGCGAAAGAAGTACAAGTTTTGGACAAACTGCAGTTTTTATTGCATTTATTTTTTTCCTTTGTTCAGCAGAACAAGAAATAAACCTCACATATATATAAAAAAACTGGATTAAGGGTTTATCCTAAGGGATGCTGCTCTCTGGACAACCCATACCATATTTACAAACCATTAAATTGTGACTTTGGGCCTATTATTTGTGGAAAGAGAGTGAACATAAATGAGATGTGATTAAAAAGATGGCAAATTAATAATGAAGTGTTTGAACCCGCATTCAAAAGAATGTAGGTATGGTCGAAAAAGTATTGTGGCTGGGACTTTTGAATACATTTGAATACATGCCCAGGCATGTGATGGAATGAGTTAGTGTGTTGGGTGTGGCAAAGAATGATTTGTATTTTGGGATAAATCGTAGTGCATAAGAATTTGGTGGCGAATCAGTTACAGTGAGTTTATTATATCAGTAGGGAAGCATTAGATGATCCAGTTTGTAGCCGGCATGGTGATGGTTGATTTGGTGTATTTAGAGAATTTTGAGTTTGTTAAAAAAAATGGTCAGTATGATATTTGTATGGTTCGTGCATAGAAATGCGGATATATCTTTTTCTGAGTTTAAATAAGGGTAGCAGGTAGGATGGATAATTACAAGTCCAAATTACAATAATTTACATTAAATTAATTTTTTGGGGGGCTTATAAATAAGGTTTCAAATAGGAATAAATTCAGCTTTCAAATACCATTACAATTTTCCAAATAAAAGCAAAATTAAGATATATGTAAATGCTTAGAGTTCATAAGTAAAACAGCATCGACATAATTTTGTAACATTCCCTCTGAGAACGTTTGTAATTTCGTTATTTAATAACAAATTGATGTTGTTTATTAATATTAACAATAAAAATAATAACATGATCCTCATGGGTTGAATGTTTATTTGGTCACTAATGTCTTCTGGTGGGTCTGAAGCTCTTGCTCTATTTTTTCTATTCTAAGTTTCTTCGTACGCACCAATTCACTTGTTTCCTTTAATTCACATTTCTCACCTTCCAAATCCGTTGCCTCTGACAAGTTTAAAAGCATTCGTGTTAGTTAAATAAATTAATCTAAACAAAATAATCAAAATTAGTGCAATACAACTTCCAATGTAAGCCCAGCCTCCTTCGATCTGCGCAATTTTCTTTTTGCATTGAGTGCAAACCTCTTCCAACTTAAACACCTGCTCCTGCAGATCTTTTTTTTCCATATCCAAAGATTGATAATAACGTTCTTTTGTAATTCCTGCACGCTCAAATTCAGCTGATTTTAATTTATTTTCTTGAATTAGCCTTAAACGAGTAATCTCTATTTGTTTCTTGTCACATTCCAAACTTTGTTTTTCTTTATGAATATTCATTTCCAATGCCTTTATATCCTTATTTGCCTGCGACTTAAATTCTAAGTACTTTACTTCTTCCATTTCTCTGAGGGACAATAGTTCAATTTCTTTCTTCCCCTTACGATCCATCCATTGTATTTCATCTTTCATTATCTTTGCTGCTCTGATTTCGTCATACCGCTTTGGATTATCTTGTAAAAAAAAATAACAGAACTTACTAAAAATAGTTGTTCAATAATAAATAAAAACAAATCTATAATTTATAGTGCAAAAATAACAATTAAACAATATTTAAAATATTGAATATTATTACACATGTATAATAGTAGAGTTAAAACTTTTACAAAGTTTGATTACTTTTTCTAATATAATCTTCTATTTTTAGTATTTCAACATCTGAAAAGGACCCATTTTCTCGCAATTTGTTTGTGTCAATAACAAGAACGTCCATTCCATTATAAATGTTTTCCTTATTTAAGAGTTGTTTCATTTCAGCCAATCTCTGTGCAGGCGTTCCAGAAAATAATTAGTTTACAACGTGATCAAAATTCGAGGGATCTGAGGGAATAAACAATTGTTTGCAGGATATATTAAATGTTAATGTAAAATTACATTATGTTATTAAATGAATCTTGGTGCTACAAAGAAAAAAAAACTAACCATGTTTCTCCAGTTTCCTTGCCGCTACAATTTTGTCATATTGCTCCTTATGATCTAAAAATCAAGTAAATTAACTTCAGAAATACCAGAAATACGCAGTGGGAGATAAATAAATCTCTGTATTTTCAAGTATTCATTCATAACACAAAACATTTCTACTTACTTGTTTCAAGATAGGTTTCAATCTTTGTAATTTCGCTATTTTTAAGCAACTGATTATTTTTAAAAGTAATTGGTTCAAAATAAATTAAATCTTTTCTTGCATTGATATCATGTTTTTTCAAAATGTCTTCAATTTCTTGAACTCTTTCCTCAGTAACTCCAATGAAAATTTCATTTAAAGCTGATGCAATTTCTGTAAGTGATCAAACAGTTGTAGTATAATAAATCTGAATGGTCATGTTTTAATTTGTTATCTCATAATAATTTTATGCAAATTATTATAACGGGCTAACCTAAGCGTTTTTCGTCCATAATCTTTTCATAATTTTCTGCATTATCTAAATTTAAAATAGTACAAGATTGCACTGAATAATCAATTATTCCAAAAACAATTAATTATTATATTTTATAAATTTTATATTTCATAAATTGTCATCAAATATTTCCAGCACATTTTACTTACTTGATTTTTCTAATTCTCTTTCCCTCATAATTTTCTCGTAATGCTCCAAATTGTCTGAATAAATTAAAATTTAAAAAAATTAGAAAAATGACATTATGGTTCGTAACAAATCTTTTATAAT
Organism: Whitmania pigra; assembly: GCA_021613335.1. Taxonomy (NCBI): domain Eukaryota; kingdom Metazoa; phylum Annelida; class Clitellata; order Hirudinida; family Haemopidae; genus Whitmania; species Whitmania pigra. Next base: position 152,164 of record JAJTWR010000477.1, read on the forward strand.
GTCGTCATCGTTGTAATATTGTTAAACATTTAATATGCTCCAAAAACATTTTTTCCAATTCGATGTTCTGATTTTGTTTATTTTATGGAAAACAAAATTTGTTCAAATTGTGGATGTGTTGAGTTATTGAGAGGATGCTCAATCAAATCACTGTTAATGGTGAACTTGGATAAAAGATGCTCATAGTACTGTGATGATGTAAGTATTAAAGAATAATAATTAATACTTACAGATGTGTAATAGAGTGCTAAAAATGCTTAATTGACAATTAATTTTAATTCGTTGATGCCAATTTGATCAAAAAATTAAATTTTAAGAATAATTTTAATTTTGGAAATTTTGACCTCATTAAGCGACTAATAAATATTAATATATTTAACTGAAAATTAGCACATTTACTATGTATCATAACAAAAAACGCTTCGGAGAATGGGCAATTTTAAATGTTAACAAAACTTTTAGTTCATACATTTGAGTGGAACCCTAATACATATATGTTTAAATATATAGTATATAATATATATGTTTAAATATGCCTACATGTTATAGATATATATAGACATATATAGATATAAATATAGATAAAGCTTAACTAGGTATGTAGAAGTACTTTTTTTATAAGTGTACTATTATTGTTCGTAATAATCACTGAGATAAATATTTAGCGTGGCAAGAAATCCTAAATATTAAGGTTATTATGTTAACATTTTTAATATAATAATCACCTAAAACATATTATGCAATAATAACCATAATTATTACGCACATCAATATTTTTTTAACGATTATTAATTTTTATAATCAATGAAAAAATTATCAAATTGCTTTGCAAAAGTTACTTTTTTTTATATAATCTTCTAACTTTAACATTTCTGCATCTGATAAAGACACTTTTAATTGCAAGCCGTTTAAGTCCGTAATTAATATATCCTTTCCTGTATATATTTCCTCTTTCTTTAAAATCTCTTCAATTTCTTCCAATCTACTTAAAGGTGTGCCACACAATATTTTGTCCAAAACATATTTTAAATTGTCTGTAGAAAAACAATTTTTTGTTAATTAATCGTGAAAATCATGAAATATATACCGACTGGAATCTTTAAACTCTTTTCTTTCTTTATTTTTTTCAAATTGTTCTTTGTGATCTTTTTTGGAAATAAAAAGTTTATTTAAATGCAAGTGACTTATTGAAGAAAGAATTTAATTTAAAAAAATGCTGGTTAAAACTAGATTGCAAAAAATTGGTATTAATTACTAATCAATAAATTAATTTTAAAATAAATATATTTGGGTTTTTTTTGTTAATATTTAATAATTAAAGGCTTCTAATGACTTTCTTCCAGGTAGCTTTCAATTTTTAAAATTTCTATATCTGCGAGTATTTTTTCTCTTTTGAATTTGTCGATATCAATGTAAACCAGATGTTTTTCTGCAGTGATGTCTTGATTTTTCAAAATTTCTTCAATTTTTGAGATTCTGCTTAGAGATTCTAGGAGATAGGAATTTTCCTTGAAGAAATGAAATGGAAAAACGCAGTTTGCGAATGTCCTCGCTTTATGGACTAATCGGTTGCTAGGAGATTTTAGTAAATAAAAACCAGAACAATGAATGACTAATTACATTTAGATAACTTAGATTATTTCAACAGTTTTTTATTTATTTATTATTATTATTATCATCACCAAATTATTATGCTTAATACAAGTAATAACCTTTACTGTTAATGATAGAAACCCTTAAGGATTCGTGGGATTATTTGAGATTAATACGTTTATGACAAATGTTCTTTTTGGTTTGTTGGATCAGAATTTTGAAATAAACGAATTCAAAACCCTAAACAAAAATCTTGCTTTAAGACCTTTGCTATTAATATCGGCGCTTTTGAAATGCACTTGGAGTTAAAAAAACAGAATTATTCTTATAAGCTGAGTCAGGAATTTCCAAAATTGCTGTTTTCTACAAAATTGTGAATAAACTTAGCTTGAATAATTTGGCATATTGGTCAATGATTATGAAAATGTTATTTAAAATTGTTGATTACTTTTCAAGGTGTGGTATGTCATTTAGTATATCATTTATCGTCAATTTATAGCATGAAGATATAGTTTATTACATGTTCTGCACGAGGTTATTTGGGTTGAAGAACATTTTTGTGAGAATTTGTAATTATAATTTCATTAATTAATAATTTTCCCAGTTTATATAAATTAACTGTGAAACTTGCATAAAAGGAGTGCTGCTGATATTCATTAAGCAGGTGAGTGTCGACCAATTCAATTCAAGCAAACTTTATTTTGCTACAATTAATCTGAATAATCTCTAGGGAATTAATCATTTTCTGAATTAATTTCCCGGAATCAGGCGCCTGTTGTTGGGTCTTTGTAACAATAACCAGTTGAACAGAAAACTTTATTGGCGGTCAAATATTCAGGAACAGAAACGAGAACCGAAATATCGCTGATGGCTACCAAGTACGTAATCTCACCAACTCGCAATCCCTATCGTACAACAACCGTATCAACTCCGTAAACTTGTAGAACTCAAACAAAAACTAGTTTATGAGCCCGAACTATAGTTTGGACATTGAAAAATAATGTTGTTAAGCCGCAATATATTTACCGTATCTCTATAATCTATATAATATTTCGGTCTTATTGCTGTTATTATTTTTACGCTAATTCCTAAATTGGCTTGCTCCATATTATTTAATTTGCTTTAAGCATCTGAAATTGAATAATAACTCAATAACTTTTAATGCTACACAACACACACGCAAGTTTAGTTTGCTGGGACCAAACTCGTTTTCATTCAGCAATTTAAGTAAGTATTGAGGTTTGTTTACCCGTCATTTGGAATAAAAAGCTTTAACGGTTATTTAGCTTTGGCGGAAGTGATTGCTAATTTAGGTGTCTTTGAGGTGTCTCTCAATTCCTGCAGTTTTTTATCAATAGTTTTAATTTTCTTTTTTTTCTCAGTTAATTTTGATCTCACAACTTCCAGAGCATTCCTGATATCTTCGGCCTTATCTGGACAACAAGATAGATTATTGTTATAAATTACTAATCTTTTCTAACAAATTATTGTTTAGAATATTGTTAGCTTATTATTTAAGAATAATGACAATTTTATGTTTAAATTATTTGTTCGGAGACATGAAAGAAGAAGAACTGCAATCACTCACTTCCACCTACAGTTACCAAACTAAATCCAAGCAACTTTAGATCAAATAGGGAATCACAATTGCCCTTTGCCATCTCAATTTCTTGTTTCTCCAGTTTTGTGCATTCGTTTATCAATTGAGATTTTTCATTTACTAGACTGTTCCAATGTGTGTCTCTTTCCTTCAACTGAAATTTTTGATCCTCATGTCTTCGTTCTGCTTCATATTGTTTGTAGGACTTTATTTCTTCGTCTTTTTCCTTGTCATCTGAACAAAAGTTAACTGAAGGTTAAAAAAGTTATGTGAATGGTCAACTAATTTTAAAGATAGATTTTTATGAAGCAGACTCAAGTAAATTGTGTTAAATTAAAATCACTGAATTAAAATTAATTGAAATTAAATAAATGAAAGCAATTAAGATATATGTTATTATCATGCTGGAATACGAAATGCTTATTATTATTAAAAAATTAAAATTATCATTGTTTAGTTGCTTGTAATATACTTGTAATAAACATTTTTAATAAACGGTCAATTTGAAATTAACATAAAATGATTATTTGCATGTCCGATTTAAGATATTCTCTTAATTTAAACTAAGCATTACGTCGTCGAATGTATTGTTCAATTTTCGATATTTCCATTCCAGTCAGAGAAGTTTCTTTTTTCATATTCGGGATATCTATGATAAAGATATCCTGTCCACTATAAACACCATAATCTATCAGGGAATTTTCAATTTCATTCACTCTCTCCTCAGGGGTGCCGTAGAAAATATCTGTCAAAACTTGATGTAATGTCTTGGATTCTGTAACAAATGTAAATACATGTTTATGAAAAATATAAAAATTCACATATAGCAAGACTTTACTGGGATTTGTTGAAACATCAAACAACTTCTTCATTTCAATTTCTGTGAAGCTTTCCGTTTCTTTTAATGAATTTTCATTTAAATATCTCAAATCCAACGCATTACTAATACCTAAATTCTTAAGTTCATCAATCATTTTTAAGTACTCAGCTTCCTCTTTATCTTCGAAGACTTCCATCAGAAGTTCTTTTAAATCTTTCACACGAGAGGAAGATCTAGTAATCGATTCCGCCATTGGTTTTACAATTGAGGATTTTTCTAAGACGATTAACGTGCTGAAATATAAAGAACAAAATTTCAATTGCATTCTTGGACGAAAAGTCAATGAATAGTTTTAGCAGTGAAACTGCATGTTCATGGGATATCTGAGCCTGTGAATATTTTCATACTAGTGTCCTACTTAATAATAGTAATGTATTTAATAAATAAATGTATGTAATATTCTCCATCGGATATTTTATTATTTAAAGCTGAATTTTTTAAATACTACCTTTTGGTAAAGCGAGAGTAGATTACCTGCAGCAGTAATGCCAATCAAAGTAATTCTTCCAACAATAAGGAAGGTCCTCCAAGCTAGATGTTGGTCCACGAGTCAGATTATGTATGCGCAAAATTATACGAAAGACGTCGGTAAATCTCAGATATCATCCGAATTTGTAGCGAATCAATAACTTTCTAAAGTCTAGGAAAATATGTAGTCAGCCATCACTACTGTATGCTATTTGCGTGATTAAATATTATGTAACCTTAGGGTCTGACGCAAAGAATAATCTGATTACTTTTGGAAAATTTTTGAATCAGCAACGAGTGATGCTATATTTAGACCAGAGCCGCGAGTGAAAATGGAAAATCCCAATATTAAACTTTGAGCCATAGAAATAAGTGATCTTATTTTGGAAAGCCGGGCAGTAATTATGATTAAGCATCAGTCAGATTTAGATACGTTACTTTAAATGCTAAATAAATGCAAAATATTCGTATATTTGACATTTATAACAATTCTGTATATTCAAATTTATATATTGTAGTTTTAACTAAAGGGTTATGATGCACTTACCAAACAAATTTTCGAAGTTTGGAAATTGTTGTCAAGTTTTGTTTTATTGATAATCGGTAGATTTAAAGGCAGAATAATAAATTGAGGTTGCCGTGTTTACGCTGAGTCAGGGAATTTCCCAAATCGTTTCTTCGTTTTCTGCAAAACTGCTAATATTACCATTATATGTTACAAATTTATTTTCAGGTTTAAGATAGAGAACTTATACTAATTTATTAATATTATTTAGTTTATTAAACAGTTTTTAAGAATTTCACAAATATTATGCAATTTTTGCATATAATTAAATATGTTTAATTTAAAATTACTAGAATTACTTTACCATAATTTCTCCGACATCTTAGTGCGCCCGCATGGACTAATGGTCTCTCATGATGGCAGCGCGGAATCGAACCCTGTTGCGGGTGCACCGTTCTAATCACTTAGCTATGCAACGGACGTCAAAGAAACAGTCATTCTGACATCTCATTCACTCTCCGTCCACAAGTAATAGATCCATAGCCACAATTCAATGGATTTAAATAAAATATGGGTTGTTTAGAGAGCGGGATACTAATTCCTTGTTATCAACCCTTGAGCGGTCATAATGTTGCATTTTTACATTCATGTTTATTTCTTATTCTGCATAATAAAAGAAAAACAAATATATGTAAAATAAATTACAGGTCCAATCGTCATACCTTTCTATGTTTTCTAGATAAATGAACAACACTTGGGTAACGTTTAAAGAGACTCCAAAGGAATTGCTTGATAATGAAATTTCAGTATTCATCATTTGGTGCCACTCGGCCTGTCCAAGCATCAGTTGAAGAGCCACCTTTTCAAGACAATCCATGAACCTTTGGCGCCTCTGAGGCTTAAGCTTAAGACGCCATATAAATGAGTTGTTGTTACTAATATTAATTATTCTTAACTCCAACATATCCTTCCATCATTTCCCAGATGACACAAGTCTTTTCTCTATCCTCTCCAGCCATAGCATCTCAGATCAACTCGAGTATCTGCATATTGAAAATAGTGGTGAAGAATTTAAGCACAGATCTTTCTTTAATGGTCTTAATGATCTTAAATTCTACACATATGCCACTTCTCCCGTATCTCTAACCAGTCTATAATTTATCTGCTAATATCTAATCGACTAAATTGAAATCGCCCACGAACGATTTACAAAATTCATTTCTACCGCTTGAGGCGTTCGTTAAGCGAGTATCACGGTATAGTATTTCTATTGTGTCGTTGGTAATGCGGGTTTTAAACCTTTTTTTATGGCTATTCCATTAACAAATTGAAATAACAAGTGGCCGCTGTGCCAATTGTCGACAAAAAAAAAACGAACCACATTTAAAGAGTTAAAATGCAAAATCAAAAAATTGAATATCTAGTTATATTTATATCTTTAAAGAAGACAATAATTATTTCGATAAAGATTTTGTATGTTAACACAACTAAACCAAATTACTTCTTTTTTTTTTAATTTGTTTAGATTTTATTAAACCAAAATGACATTAAATACAGTTACAGACCCTCATAACTACAAACATAATCACAAATTTAAACAATGTTGTTTATTTATCCACAAATGTTGAGATTAGATCTTTTTTCTTCTTGCTACGTTTCGGTTAACAAAATTTGTAAAAGGAAAAGTTAATATATAATATAATAACTTGTTAATATGTAATGTAACGCCATGTTAATATACATTACAATGTCAAGCATTTATTATAATCGATAATTAGATGCTGCACCATAACGCTTAATAAATAATCATTTCATCAAATTTCCGAGAATCATTTCAATTCTAATCATGAGGACATTTTTTACATTTGAATATCATTGACACGCGTGAAAATTCAAAGCTTGCTTATGCAAGAAGAAAAATGCTAAACATGCATTATGATTAATAAACTCTAATAGATTTTTTGTCTATTTTAAAAGTAACACGAATTTCGCAGACATGCGTTAATATTAATAAAGCGAATTGTTTTTAAAAGTGACATCGACAATACAAAAATAAGCATCAATTGGCTAAAATGTGTTAGAACATTTCAAATGTAAGTCCTAAAAAGTTTTCTAAAATAGTTTTAGTGAATTGAAGCAAAAATCTTAATAAGTAGAGTAACTTTAATCTTCTGGTGGAAATGTTCCCAAAAGTCCCAACTCACCGTTACTTAAATTCGTTTCTCGTAGACTCCTTGGATGTCATTTCTGTGATTATTTTATCTATTTCTTTCAATCTATTCCTTTTCATTTGCAATAATTTACTCATTTCATCAAACTCATCTTTGCTTTTTTTCTTCTCAGTTTCACCTGTTGAGATGTCAATTAAATTAAAATAATTGCATAATTGCAATAATTGATTATTAGTTGACTAACTGTAACCGTAACCAAAGTATCCCTTGTAGGATTCTACTTCTGTAGCCGTTTTATTTAATCGAATGCAATCTTTTTCCAGTTTTGGTAACTCATCCAGCAGACTTTTCTTCTCCTCAATTAAAGATTGACAATGCTGTTTACTTATTTTTGATTTTGAATTGATTTCCAGTATCTTAGCTTCCTTTTTTGTTTCGGCTTCCAGCAAATTTGTTTGCTCCCGCTTCAACTGTAGTTCTCCACGCATTTGAAGTTCTAATATTTCTTGTTGTTTTAACCTCTTGAGTTCCATTATTTCCAGTTCTTTTCTTTCTTTACATTCAGTTCGCTTCAAATCCTCTTCCGCCTTAAGGTTCATTATTTCGATTTCATCTTTCGCCTTAAGTTGCATCAAGTCCCTTTCTTCTTTTACCTGTCTAACTGCTGTTATGTCTTCATATCTTTCTCTATTGTCTGAATAGGAAAGTTCAAAAAAATAAACTTTAAAAACTAAAGTTTTCTCTTGAATGTAACTCAAATTATATGTCATTAATAAATTGTAAAACAAATTTGATGTCGGAATTAATGCAAAATCATCGCTCAACATTACTGTAAAATTTACCTAATGAAAAAAAAAATTCAAAACTTAAGAAATTCTGTCAACGTAACTTTATTATTTTATAACTACTGAAGGTACAATTAATTAAGTCATTATTCATAGACCAAATTACATTTTCGAATATGTTCTTCCAATTTGAGAATTTCGATTTCTGAAAAGATTTGCTTTTCTCGAAAATTGTTAGTATCAGCAACCAGCACATCCCATCCCGAATATATTTGTTCAGTGTTTAAAATTTGTTCAATTTCATTCAGTCTACTTTCAGGTGTGTCCGAATATATTTGCTTCAAAACATATTTCAAATTTTCTGCAGATAGAAAACACCATTGCTTGTCATCAAATATTTCCAGCACATTTTACTTACTTGATTTTTCTAATTCCCTTTCCCTCATAATTTTCTCGTAATGCTCCAAATTGTCTGAATAAATTAAAATTTAAAAAAATTAGAAAAATGACATTATGGTTCGTAACAAATCTTTTATAATGTCGTTATCGTTGTAATATTGTTAAACATTTAATATGGTTCAAAAACATTTTTTTTAATTCGATGTTTTGATTTTGTTTATTTTATGGAAAACAGAATTTGTTCAAATTGTGGATGTGTGGAGTTATTGAGAGGATGCTCAATCAAATCACTGTTAATGGTGAACTTGGATAAAAGATGCTCATAGTACTGTGATGACGTAAGCATTAAATAATAATAATTAATACTTATAGATGTGTAATAGAGTGCTAAAAATGCTTAATTGACAATTAATTTTAATTCGTTGATGCCAATTTGATCAAAAAATTAAATTTTAAGAATAATTTTAATTTTGGAAATTTTGACCTCATTAAGCGACTAATAAATATTAATATATTTAACTGAAAATTAGCACATTTACTATGTATCGTAACAAAAAACGCTTCGGAGAATGGGCAATTTTAAATGTTAACAAAACTTTTAGTTCATACATTTGAGTGGAACCCTAATACATATATGTTTAAATATATAGTATATAGTATATATGTTTAAATATGCCTACATGTTATAGATATATATAGACATATATAAATATAAATAAAGATAATGCTTAACTAGGTATGTAGATGTACCTTTTTATAAGTGTGCTATTATTGTTCGTAATAATCACTGAGATAAACATTTAGCGTGACAAGAAATCCTAAATATTAAGGTTATTATGTTATTGGCGTGCAGGTTAGCCGAATGGGTTACGTGCCTGCATACGGCGGTAATGGCAACAGTCGTAATGTGTCGTGTTCGAAACCCAGCCTGCACTGCCACAAGCGCAAGGGAAGGAGCGCTATATAAATGGTTACAAGAAGCGCCTCTGACGCTATGCATATGGCGCTATATAAATGAAGTTACAATTTGTTTTTTTGTTAATATTTAATAATTAAAGACTTCTAATGACTTTCTTCCAGGTAGCTTTCAATTTTTGAAATTTCGATATCTGCGAGTATTTTTTCTCTTTTGAATTTGTCAATATCAATGTAAACCAGATGTTTTTCTGCGGTGATGTCTTGATTTTTCAAAATTTCTTCAATTTTTGAGATTCTGCTTACATCGGCTCCACTAAAGATTTCATATAAAGCTGGGGTAAGATCTGTAAAAATGCATAAGACATTGAAATATATGCTTAAAATAGTGTTTAATATTGTTTGAGCCTGTGACAACGCACCTGATTCTTTCAATTTTTGTTTCACCATAATTTCTTCGTAATATCTGTTGTTGTCTATGCATTATGGAAATTAGAATAGTTTATTTAAAAAAGTTCTATTGAAAGTTCCTCTAAACTTAGCTTTCTGTAGATATTTCTATTCACTAAGCTTACATGTTCTAATGAAATATATTAAATATTAATATAAGAAATATTTATAACTATTACAAAAAAAATTTACATTATCATTACATTTTTGAAGAAAATTCTCAATCTTCAAAAATTCGTTTTCTGAAAAAAAAAGTTCTTTCCTCATTTCTATGATGTTGATGACTAAAATATCTTTTCGCACGTATATTTCCCGTTCATTCAAAAATATTTTAATTTCTCTTATTCTTTTCTCGGGAGTGCCATCAAATATTTCGTTCAAAACATCGTCCAGTGTTTCGATTTCTGCGAGAATACGTTAATGTTTTAATTAATAAGCATTCATTGCTGCAACTTGTAACAACTTACCAAATTTTGTTAAGTGATCAGTCAGCCTTTTAATCTCAATTCGACTAAAAGCTTCAAGTTCTTTGATACTTTCTTCATCCAAGTATTTCAGATCAGATACGGAATCAAAACCTAGACGCTTCATATTATCAATCATTTTGGAATATCTTTCGTCATCTTTCATTGGAAAAACTTTCAGTATAAAATCTTTCAAATCCATTTTAATTAATGGATTGATTTTAACTGTATAAGACATTTTTTAAACATTTTATTTCTGAAAGATGGGCTTTTTATGTTTATTTATAAAGAAACCTTTTGTTATATTAATAATACTATCTACTCATCTGTACTCTAAGTTCAATTCTTTCGACACTCAAAAACAATTTTATAAATCTGAAACCGTTAATAATTTTTATTTTAATGTAAATCCATTTGTATGTGCGTTTATATGTTTTAGAATTTTATTTTTTTATTTGCCCAGTTTTTTGCGATTAAATCAATAACGAACATTCAATGTTAAAAGTTGTTTTTATTATTTACTACATTTACAATTTATGGCTCAAACTGTCTAATCTTTTTGTTCATTCAGCTAATTAACTATATAATGCGTAATACCAATCAATTACCACAACATTTTAAAAGAAAATTATTAACAAACATTATTGAACATTCATCATCACCCATACTCTAAAAACAATTTCCATATGACGACTGACTTTCATATCTTATCACTGGTTGTTGAAACAGATGCCACTTCAAAATGTCAAAAACCATGTTCAAAAAAATATAAAAATGCACCTTTTTTCGATTATTTAAAAGGTTATTACTAGAAAACAAACTTATCAAAAATTAATGTTCTATCATATTGAAATAACCCGATACTCAAATCCTCATCATGATTGTTCATTTTTAATAACTAAATATTTACTCAATAAACTTACTCTAAAGTTTGCAAGTTTACGGACCCCGGTTTATTTCAATATTATATATTATTTCATTACATAGGCCAATGTTCGTGGCACAAAACAAATTTCTTGAGATACTTTTGCCGGAAGGGCTTTACTGAGTTCATTTTATCTGACCTATTGGACGTTACATTGCATATGTTTGCATCGATAACAATATTTAATTAAGCACTCACTTTTCCTCGGTCTGGAAACGATTCTTAATGAAGAATTCCTATCGAAAAACGATTTGATCAAATATTTTAATGGCAAAAATGTTGCTGGCTCACAAAATTCCCATCTGACTAAGAATTTTTAAACCCTAATAATTTATTTGATCATCAGAACAGATAGTTTCAGCCGCTTTTATGAATAAGGTCGAAACCTGCTATTGTCTGCGTTATAATACTGTGCAGAAGACAATTCAAATAACTAAAAATACAATCCCAAGATAAATCTGCAAGAGATTCATGCAAGTATAGGAGATAGGAATTTTACTGTCGATAGCACGAACTGCCTGAAACAATTGGGCACTACCTGTCGATTCGTAGCCATTATCACCTTCATGTCAACATTAATCCTTTCTATGAAATCATCATATTTCTTTATTTTTTAATATTATTTTGTAAAATAAAATTTTTGCATTTGAAAGCATATCATCTCTCAATTTGTTCGTATCAATGTTGAAAATATCTTTATTTTAAAAAAAAAAATCTATTTTTTGATTACTTCAAACATTTTTTTGCAATTTTTCATCAAGAATGTCAATGAATATTTCTAATTTATATATATTATAAATTTTTAAGAAAGTATCTTAAACATATTTATTAATTTAACGATTTCGACAGATAACCTTATATCAGTAAATTCTAGTAATTCTGACAAGTTCAATGTTTTGCTAATTATTGTTATGATTAAAGCAATCTTTAAATCCAATAGCCTCACTAAAAATTTTATTGAATTATTTAATGTATATTTATATTTAAGGCAAATACTCCTAATTATCTTAATTAAATCTGAACTGCGACTTTAAAAATAATGTAGTTAGTAAACGAATATTATAAATTTTAAAATTAATTAGCACATCATATTTTAAACTCTAGGAAGTTTTTGTAATTCTCCGAAAATAAAACTTTTAGTTCACCCATTGGAAGTCTTAACTTAAAACTTACAAATTTCAAACCTCATTTTTTTTCTAGTTTCTAAAAACGTTGCTAAATCTATTTTATCAATGTATTAGTTTGTATATATACATATTGTGCTGACTGAGAAATTTTTTAATGACAATTTTTTAACATTCTTGTTAAAAAAATATGCACGTTGATTGATTAATTTAAAATAAAATTTTTTGTGATGTTTCGAGCTCAGAAATAGTTTCATTAATTTTGCATTAGCATTCTATTTACGTATATTATTGTACAGTCTTATTAATTTTTATAAATAATTTTAATGTTAAACTGTTTTTGTTCAAGTTCTCAGCTAAGTGATCTCCACGCTTGAAATGAACTTGAATAAACTTCTGATTTTTTAGATTTTCCAAAAGTAATCAAGTGCTAGCTGAAAAATAACCCAATGACTTTTCTATTAATATTCATCGATTTAATCAATAATATATATATAAGTTAATATTTTGGTAAACTTATGAAAATGCTGAAAACATCTGGCTGAATACTATTCAAAATTTGATAACCGAATTTATAACAGGACTTTATAACAGAATCAGTCCAACCAAAGTTATAAAATTGTTGAACATTCAGAAGAAACTTTTTTGGCAGTGCGTTAAACTAATCGCTTTGAACGTTCACCAAATGAATTCAATTCTTTATTAATACTATTAATCCGTTCTTTATTTTTAGCTGAACGTTTTGTTCATGCAGTACTGACATTGTTCCTCTTAATTTCTTTTAAATTAATTACTTATTTTCTACAAAATTTAGTTTTTCATAACATTATCGTTAGCAAAGTTATTGAAAGTTGGAAGTTGAATTCAGTTTGTTAGCTTTACATTTTTAAAAACACTGAAACAAATGCACTTGGCGGATTGTAAAGTTTAAGTAAAAAAACATTTACGTGATGATTCGCATTAGTAATTTTGCATGTGTACATAAATTAACTGTGAAACTTGCTTAAAAGAACGAATAATTTTATATCAGCAGAGAAACTAGCAATACAACAAAATAACATTCAAATTGATGCCAGATCAAATTTTGCCAAATGGAATCAAAATTAAGTGCAGAATGAAACTCGTAATTGTGCAATGTGCTGCTGTTATTGATTAAGCAGGTAAATGTTAATCATTTCATTTCAAGCAACTTTACTTTGCCACAATAAATTTGGCTAATTTCTAGAGAATTAATATTACCTTAAAATAAGAATCAAATTATTCTTTCAATTTCATATTTTTTGCTTTCAATTTGTTAGATGATGGTTAAAGATCTTTTTTCTTATCACTTTTTCTTAACTTTTGCTGTCACTTGTTTCATCAGACATCTTTTTCATATCTTCTTCAATTTCTTTCACTTCACGATATATTTCTTTAATTCTGCTCATATTTTCTTCTATTACCTTCGGTAATTTTTCGAAATCGGGCTCCTGAATTGACGCTTCAAATTTTGACATTCCTGTCATATAATCTTACATTAAAATTAAATTTAAAATAACAAAGCATCCTAATATTTTACTAACCGCTCGCAACAAAAATAAATGGAAAAATTCCAAATGCTCTATAGCGTGTTTCGACGCTCTTCTTTAAATCCGGTGTTTTGTCGCACATGTGTGAAATCTTATTCACTAATCTGTCCATCTCCTTGATTAAAGATTTGTGACGCTCTTGTTTCATTGACAGGTGTACTTTTCTCTGTTCCATTGCCATTTTATTGAAGCTTTCTTTTATTTTCTTATTTTTTTGCTCGAGCATTAGTTCATCTCTAATATCTTCAAATCGTTCACTATCATCTGAAAAATGAGTTGGGTAAAATTTAACTATTATAAGTAACATATAAACAGTAAATAAATAAATAAACATATAATGAAAATATATTTTACATCAAAACTCATCTTACTTTCTCTGATATATTGCTTAATTTTCAATATTTCTGGCTCCGAAAGAGATCTTTCATTTCTCAATTTAATGGTGTCAAGCAATGGCACATCAGTTCCTGAATAAATTTCACTTTCCTGTAAAATCTTCTTAATTTCGTTGACTCTATTATCAGGAGTACCCGAAAATATTTTATTCAAAACATCATCCAAATTCTTGGGATCTGAAATTTAACGGTTAGCATTGGAAATTAGAATTTTTAGACTTTCAACTTAATTTTAATAAATGTCGCAAATATTTACTATATTTTTCTAATTCTCTTTCTTTCATAATATTGTCGTATTGCTCTCTGTTATCTGTTAGAAGCACAAAGAATATGCTATTAAAACTAAAAATCGAAATTTAAAATATTAAAATTAAATTTATAAATAATATAAATAAATTAATATATATAAATTTATTAATGCGTAATAAATTAATAATATATATATAAATTTGTTAATGCATAATAAATTAATATTATATATAAATTTATTAATCAAATGAAAACTGAAATGGGCATAATTTACTTTCTTGAAGGTAGTTTTCAATTTTACTAATTTCCCATTCTGAGAGCACATTGTTTTCCATCAGTTTGTTCGTGTTGACATGCAATAAATCTGTTTTCGAGATTACAGCTTGTTTTACGAAAAACTTCTGAATTTCTGAAATCCTTTGACAGGAAGATGCTTCAAACAGTTCTTTTATAATGGTTATAATATCTGCAATTAGTAAAATATGTCAAAATAACGCATTAGCTTTATTTGTTAAGCAATCGAAAAGCCTACCAATTTCCTTTGATTTCATTTCATCATAATGCTCCTTATTGTCTGGTTAAAAATACAATATAAATGTGAATTAGAAATAAAGAAAGAAAATCGTTTCTTAATTTCACATAAATTGATTCAGAATTAACTAATAATTGTCATTTCGTTTTGTAAACGATTACTACTTATTATCAGATATCTTTCAATTTTCATCACTTCTGTCTCCGAAACCTCTTGTGATATTCTCAATCTGTTCGTGTCAACAAAAAGCAAATCTTTTTTTGAAGTTACATCCTGCTTCTTAAGAATGTCCTCAATTTCAGAGACTCTTTCTTCAGAGCAACCTCGAAATATTTCCATTAGAATTGGTTTGAGATCTGCAATCAAAAAAATTAGGGTTATATAATAGTGAAGTCAAGTAAATTGTGGTTATGCTGTGCCAACTTACCAGATTCTATAAAATCCTTTTCCTTCATAATTTTGTCATAATAATCCATGTTGTCTAAGGGAAGGAATTGGAAAGAAAGGACATGATTATTTTATCGCAAGCTATTTTTTTAAATTTAAATTAGGTTAATTTTTGACTGACTTAAAATTAAAAATCGCATATTTCATATCCAAATGACCAAAAGTATTCTAAAATTATTTTAAATTTCCAAAGTTACTTTTTTTTTATGAATTCTTCAAGTTTGTCTATCTCAGCTTTCGACAGTAATCCTTCTCGTCTTAGTTTATTTGTATTGAAATTTAAAATGTCCATTCTTGAATAAATTTCTTTGCCATTCAAAGTTCTCTTTATTTCATCCAATCTAGTTTCTGGCATGCCGTAATAAATCTCATTTTTCAATGCAAAAATCAAGCTGTCTGTGACCGCGAAATATTCAAATGTTATTTTCCAGTTATTGTTTAGATAGTTAAAAATTTTACTAACCTGGATTTCTAGCTTTTTTGAGCAATTTTTCGACCTGAAACTTGCTGAAAGAGTTAGCGTTTGTCAGAGTCTCCTCATTCAGGCCATCGAAATCCCAGATTGAGTAGATACAAACATTGCTCAAATCTTCCAACATGGCAGCGTATTTTTCATCCTTCTGATTTGGATATATCTCTCGCAAATAATCTCTCAGATCCATGTTTCCTTGAAGAAATGAAATGGAAATGCAGTTTGCAAATGTCCTGGCTTTATGGACTAATCGGTTGCTAGGAGATTTTAGTAAATAAAAATCCAGAACAATGAATGACTAATTACATTTTAGATAACTTAGATTATTTTAACAGATTTTTATTTATTTATTATTATTATTATCATCACCAAATTATTATGCTTAATACAAGTAATAACCTTTATTGTTAATGATAGAAACCCTTGCGAATGGCATAAAATTTGAATTTCATAAGGATTCGTGGGATTATTTGAGATTAATACGTTTATGAAAAATGTTCTTTTTGGTTTGTTGGATCAGAATTTTAAAATAAACGAATTCAAAAAAATTCCAAAACACAAATCTTGCTTTATGACCTTTGCCATTAATATTGGCGCTTTTGTACTTGTTGGAGTTAAAAAACAGAATTATTCTTATAAACTGAGTCAGGGAATTTCTAAAAATGCTGTTTTCTACAAAATTGCAAATAAACTTACGTGGAATAATTTGGCATTTCGGTCAATGATTATGAAAATGTTATTTTAAATTGTTGGTTACTTTTCAAGCTGTGGTATATCATTTAGTGTATCATTGACAGCACGAAGATATAATTTATTACATGTTCTGCACGAAGTTATTCGGGTTGAAGAATATTTTTGTGAGAATTTGTAATTATAATTTAATTAATCATTTTTTGAATTTCATATTTGTGCTTCAAATCTGTTAGATGATCATTCAAAGATTTTATCGTTTCTGTCTTAACTTTTGATATGACTGTTTCATCGAACACCTTTTTCATATCTTCTTCAATTTCTTTCACTCCACGATATATTTCTTTAATTCTGCTTATATTTTCTTCTATCACCATTGTTAATTTCTCGAAATCAGGCGCCTGGGTTAGCGCTTCAGGTTTTAAGATTCCTATCCTACAATCTTACTTAATTAAAATTTAATTTAAATGGGAAAGCATCCTAATATTTTATTGCTAACCCCTATTTTATTGCTAAATAAATGAAAAAACATTCCAAATGCTCCATAGCATGTCTGCAGGCTCTTCTTTAAATCCGGTTTATTTTTGCACATTTGTGAAATCTTATTCGCTAAATTTTCTATCTCCTTGATTAAAGATTTGTTTCGTTCTTGTTTCATTGGCAGGCAAATTTGCTCAATTTCATCGCCATTTTATCACGACTTTCTTTTATTTTCGCCGTCACTTCATATTCCAAAGATGGTTTTTTACGCTCAAGATTTAGTTTTCACTAATAACCTCAAATCGTTCACTATCATTTAAAAATTGAATTTTGCCAATTTTAACTATTATAAACAACATTGACAAGTGTTGTGTATTTTAAAAAATATTTAGTGATAAATTTTTTTAAAATATAATATATAATAACAATAGAAATTCTATATAAAAACTCTTTTTACTTTCTCTGATATATTGCTCAATTTTCAATATTTCAGGCTCCGAAAGAAAACTTTAATTTCTCAATTTAATGGTATCAAGCAACAACACATCAGTTCCTGAATAAACTTTATTTTCTCTTAAAATCTCCTTAAATTCGTTGACTCTGTCATCGGGCGTCACCAGAAAATATTTTATTCAAAACAACAGCCACATTTTTGAGATTTGAAATTTAGTGAATATCACTGAAAATTTAATTTTTTTTTTTAATTTTAATTTGATAAATTTCGAAAATATTTACTAAATTTTCCTTTGATAACGTTGTCGTAACGTTCTCTGTTATCTGCAAAGGTAGAAAGAATATGAAAATAAAACTGTCAATTAAAATCTAAAAACAAAAAACTAATTAAATTCTATCTAATACCATTTAATTATATTGAAATTTTACCCTATATTTCATGAGTTTTTGAATTTCGAGTTTAATAACTTAACTTATATGAAATTACTTGACTTATTGTAATTTTTTCATCTAAATTATGTATTGTGAGTACAATAAATTTATTATTCTAATAAAAACTTAGATAGACATAAAATACTTGTTTTAAGGTCATTTTGAATTCTACTCATTTCCCATTCCGAGAGCACATTGTTTTCCATTAGTTTGTTCATGTTGACATGCAATAAATCTGAATTCCTAAAATCATTTCAAAGGAATAAGAAATTAATCAGTTCTTTTATAATAGACGTAATATCTGCAATTAGTAAAATATATCAAAATAATGCACTAGTTTTATTTGTTAAGCAATCGAAAAGCCTACTAAATTCTTTTGATTTTATTTCATCGTAATGCTCCTTATTGTCTGGTTAAAAATACAATGCAAATGTCAAAAAAATGTTTGTTCTTGAATAAATTTCTTTGCCATTCTAAGCTCTATTTATTTCTTTTAATCTAGGTTCTGGCATGCCGTAATAAATCTCATTTTTTAAAAGCAAAAATCAAGTTGTCTGTGGGCGCGAAATATTCAAATGTTATTTTCCAGTTATTGTTTAAAGATTTTACTTATTTGTAAAAAAATGTTCTTTTTGGTTTGTTGGTTCAGAAATTTGAAATAAACGAATTCAAAAGCATAGACAAACATCTTGCTTTACGGCCTTTGTTATTAAAATTGGCGCTCTTGAAATGCACTTGTTGGAGTAACAATGTGCACAATGTCGATAACAAAATTGTTGCTGAGGAAGTTTAAAGAAATGACTATTTTGAGTCATAAATCTTAATGTAAATATGGTATTACTTATCTACAATAACTGCACTTGTTATTTATATTATTTTATAAAATGAAATTAAAACTCAACTCAAAAGATTTTTTCCAAATCAGCCTGCTTTTGGCTCCAATTAATCTGAGATTTAAAAGTAATGTAAATCTAACATGCAAAAAAAAATTTTTCTTTAAAAATAATGTTTCGTTATTTTTTTTATCAATTTAATGTTTTTTTTTTGAATAAATCATGCTTAAGTCAATCTCCTTCTCCTATTTTTTAACTTATGTGACTTAAAAACAATTTATATTCATAAATGATGTTATTAATTTTAATTGGTAGCATTACATGACGATTTTTGACAGTAAAATGTTGTTAAACATAAGAAGACATTTTTTATTGAGGTCGTTCAAGGTCAACAAGCAATAGTTTTAGCTTTTAATTTTATTTTCAAAACTGATGAAGGAGGTGAAACGCTGTCATAATTATTCATAAAATCTTAATTCAATTTGAAATGCCTCAAAGCGTGTAATTTAAAATTCAACAACAACTTAAAATTGAAACCAAACCTGTTTACGATTATGTCAAAGAAAGTTAATAAATAAAATTTATGTTGAGAGTACAAATTATGATCATGATATTGTACCAAAGATTATGGACATTGAGAAGATTAAGTTAATGGTTATCCGATGGTAAGCTGTGTGATATTCTAAACAACCAGAAATGAACGTGCAAAATATTTTCACTAACGATTCCTAAATTTAAAATTTAAAATTTAAATTAAACATTATAAAACATGAAAAATATCAAAATCCGAAAATAAAAACTGATTTGATTAATTCCCACCTAGCGACGATTATAATGATTTTTAAGCTTCCCCTAAGAGGATATCTTGAGATTTATTTCAAACATTTTTATTTTATTCATTAATTTCTGGGTGCTTAAAAAATATTCGGTCACGTTGATACTTAAATATTTAATTTAGATGTTAAATATGTTTAAAAGACATTTTTTTTATTTATTATTTTATATAATTATTTTCCAATGAATAAATCTCAAGAAAGGCTCTCGTAAATTCCGATAGAATTAATCAGGATAAAGTTGGATTTATTGAATGAAATCCAAAATAAAAAAAAAAGTATTTGGAATTATTTGGAATAAAATCAGTTAAGGGGTTTATCAGTCCTTAACAACATTAATTAATCATAATTTTATAAATTAAGAAACCAATATTTTTAAATATTACCATCATTGAAAGCGAATGATTTAATATAATAATATATTTACAATATACTCGTTTGATTTCCTGTAACTATTTTATTTTTAAATAAAACTAATTGTTGACTAATAATAATAATACAAATACAAATAATAATGACAAATAAGCAGTTCATTGTACTTGTTACCTTTCCAAGAACTATGTTGGATTTAGAAGAATTAATTAAGGAATAATCTCTAATCTCCAATGCCAACCATTCCATTCCCCTTTTTTTGTCTTCTCACTTAAGCACTTCATATATAATTCTTTTTATTTTCTTGATGACATTATTATGCCTTTTTTTCTGGTTGCATCTTGTCTTTCAGTTTCAGCCAATATTTGTCTGTGCTTGGAGAATCTGCATGAATGTGTTCTTCTTATATCCTCGTTTATTATTCTTTGGCTTGTTGATTCGTCATGGGCTGGTGAGAATAATTCTTGATTAAGTAATTAATTCATAAATAAATAAGAGATTTTAATAAGTTAGATAAATTAGAAAAATTAATTATTCATTTCGTAAGTTGAAAGATATAAAAATCATACCCTCAAGAAGGTTTAAATATTATGAAAACAATTGTAGAAATTATGAAACCATAATTTTCACAACCGCAAAAATAAAAGATCAGTGTTTACATGCAAGTTTACATTTTTGGCCAACATTGCATACTTCATCACACAAGATGTTTCTGACGTGAGGCAGTTTTAGTTCAGCTTTATGTTGCTCAGGAGTCTGTTATATCTTTGTGAATTCTCGAGGGACTTTCTTCAATATCTTCCTTTTGGTAGCCACTTTTTCAACATAATGTTTATGGTTATTTTGGCTCTTTTGAACCTCTTTATTTGCGCAAAATGCTACCGGGAATTGCAATTTTTTATCTTTATTGATTTTGTCGACAGTTTTTAAATTTTGTTTTTCAAAAATGAAAATGGCTGTCGGTCACGTGAATAATAATAATGATTAAAAAATAAAACGATTGAGTGTTTGTGTTGGTTAATGTTTATTTTAAATATAAACAAGTGATTTTAATCTTTGGAAATTAACTTTTTAATTTTATGTTAATTATTTTATTTTCATTTTTAAATGTAAATGAAACGTAATAAAGTTTAAAATATAATAATTTGATATTTCAGGCATGTTTTTGGCTATTGTTTAAATATTTAGTGAATTTAAATGTAAACATTTTTCTAAACCGTAACTTTGTCTTTTTCTTGCAGTAGAATCTAAAAATAGCACACAACAACGACTTTGTTAAAATATTTTCCATTTTTGAAAATATTCTTAAAAATAATTTCATTAATTCAATAAATAACTATAATTCATAAAATTAATTAGACAAACCATGATCAAATAAATTCTTGAAAAAATGTTAGAAACATTTGTTCTGAAATACAATGTTCTTAAACACAATATTAAAACAATGACCTTAAATGCAGTGTTAATGCAATCATTCTTAGATAACTAAATAAAAATAAAATAAAATTTATTACCTGACAACTCGTAAAAATATTATTTTTCCTTTCAAAAGGTTTTAAAATATTTATTGTTGAAATGCGGTGTTGCATAATTGAAATCCCCTGATATTTGTGATTGAAAAGTTATGCATCCATAGCTACAAAAGAGGGATAATATAATCATGGTTTTCATCATCGACATGATAATGATATTATTAATGATAATGATGCTAGAGACGGTGATGATGATGATGAAGGTTATGACGACGATGAAAATAATGTTAACTAAATTAAAATAAAAAATTAACAAAATATAATATTCATCTTAACAATAAAATGGAAGGCTAGCATGATGTTGGAAATTATTTTAGAATTATTGTAATTAATTCGAAATGTTGTTCTTTTAGTTGTTGGCGAGAAGTCGTTTGACCCGTACCGAGATTTATATTTAAAAAAAAAACTTTTTTAGTGATAAAACAACTATAATTAATAATTTTATTAATTAATTATTACAATTATTATTACTGTTTAATGTTAGTAATTTATTACTATAACTATTATTACTAGTATTATTTTTATTACTCGCCATAAAATTATCACAGAGTAGCATTTTTATTCCCTTTCGTTTTCAACTACATTCTAATTGAACTTGTTGAATTACAGTGTTAAATAATAATGTTAATGTTTAATAATGTTAATGTTTAATAATGTTCATGTTTAATAATGTTAATGTTTAATATTGTTAATGTTTAATAATGTTAATGTTTAATAATGGATGCATAAACTTCCTTCACTCGTAAAACTTTCTTTGTTTTTCATCTTCAAACGAACTCTGTGAATAAATAAAATGAATTTAATTTTCTTGCCAGTTGTTATTGTTGTTGTTTCGTCGTTGTTGTTCTTGTTGTTGTGGTTGTTGTCGTCGTCGTTGTTTTAATTATATATTATAATTATAATAATAATAATTATAAAACAATAATAATATTTAAAATTATTCAAATTTTGTAATTATATTTTTATAATAATAATAATAATTATAATAATAATAATAATAATAATAATAATTATAATAATAATATAATAATAATAATAATAATAATACTAATAATAATAATAATAATAATAATAATAATAATACTAATAATAATAATAATAATAATAATAATAATAATAATAATAATAATAATAATAATATAATAATTATTTATAATAATAGTAATAATTATTATTATAATAACATTATTATTATTATTATTATTATTATTAATAATAGTAATAATTATTAATTTAATTTAATTTTTATTATAATAACATTATTATTATTATTATTATTATTATTATTATCCGTTGATATAATAGACTTAACCATTTATTTTCATAATCAATAACTTAGGTTATAATTAAAATTAGGGATAACTTTCGGAAAAGGTTATGATGATCGAAAAGGTTAAAAGTTTAATTTTAAAAGTTCTGTTTTGGCATTTTATTTAAAAGAATTGCTTACTTGAGTATCGCATAATTTTCGGCTGATTACACTTTGCGGAGAGTATTTGCACTTAATTGAATGCATTTGTTGAATTTAGGCTGATATATCGGCAATTATTTTCTTATGTTTTAAGCTTTTTATTTAATTTTGTTCGTGTGATTTCAAAATGTAGTATAGTTTTTCTTATCAAATTTATTTCATTTAATTAACATTTTATTGTGTGTTTAATGATCATCGTATGACCTTCAGTAATTAAAGACAATTTATCGAATAAAATGTTTAATCGCCATTTTAATGTTTTTAAATGACTATTTAATTTCGGCTACAGAATTTAAACGTATTTCATCAATGGTATATTTTAGTTTAATCAAAAATTAAAACATTTATTCCGCAATTTCATTATATGACTTTCATTAGAATGCACAATTAAATTATTATTTTAATTATTATTTTCTTGCAAACTTTTAAAAAAATTTTTTCAAAAAACTTCACTAAGAAACGTCGACACACCTTCAGTCATCTGAAAAGGATTCTTTGTTCAATTTATTTTTCAACAATTCACGTTTCTAAAAATTAGTTTGTTAACTTAATTTTTATTCTACAAATTAAAAGATAGAAATAATTTTAATTCATGACAGAATTTTAGATTATTTTTGGTCTGAATCGAAATTCATCTACTTTATGACAGTCAATCTAAATATCTCCTATCTCATCGCCCATTTAAACTGACATTATCAATAGATAATTGCGCACAATTTAACCACTAAATTGCAATGATTTCATGTGACTTAAGTTATAAAAGCTTATAAATTCAATGGACAACGTAGCATTTGAGTTTGCCACACGTGTATTTATTGTAATCCTTTTAATTTCGACTTATTTTCTGACGCACTTATTTACGACTTTCAGATATTGGCAAACGATATATTAACAACAACGAAAATCAATTACCGTATAAAATATCCACAGAATACAGTTTGTGAAACTACTAACAAAATACAAAATGCTACTCAAGAAAACTCTCCTAACTCTTGTCTTCATCTTCGGATCTTCAGGCATCTTCAAAGACACGTGCCTCGGTGTGATTTGTTACTTCTGCAGCCCCCACGAATCTGATTGCTCCAATGACAATGTTGCCAACATGGACCTGTGCGAGGGGAACTTTTGTGCCAAGATCATCCTTTTTCCAGGTCAGCCATTGATGTCCATGACGACGATGATGACGACGTTGACGATGACGACGATGACGACGATGATGCTGGTGATGTTTAGAAGTGTTGGGTGTGTTGAAATTGGCAAGAGCCAGTGCTAGGATGTTCCATCTGATGACATGAGTGATGACGATGACTGTTTTATATTTATATTTATATTAAAAATAATTATAATTATAATAGTTATAATTAATACTTATTAATAAACTCTTCTTTTCGAACAGAACGCAATAACTCGGTAACATTCAGAAAATGCAGCGAGGTAGGGGTCGTCTACAAATGCGCAAAGAAGAAATCCCCTAATGATATGACTAACTGCGTCTGCCAACAAGATTTTTGCAATGCCTAAACGGGATAGTTGGACGGACGGACGGACATACAGACGAATGGATGGACAGATGGATGGATGGATGGATGGATAAATATTAACAACTTAGATGAATTTTAATTGGTTTTTGTTTTTAACCATTTTGAAAGTTAGTGAATATTGCAAAAAAATATTCGACGAGACGTAAGGAGTGAGAAACGATATGTCGAAAGATAAAAATAGAAATACATTTTGCTTCATTTTTCTAATAAATTTCTAATGAATTTTTGGGCACAAAATTATGAGTTGAGTGGTATTGCAGACCCTGGCTCAAGTTAGTTCAAGTTGATTTGCGATCTCGTAAGTAATGGCAACAGTCGTAATGCGTCTCAATCGAAATGCATCTTATACTCATTAGAAGGAGCGCAGAATAAATAGATAACAAAAAAGTGCCTATGACTAAAAATGAACTTCATTAATATTGAGATGGTCAGTAAGAGTATATTTCTTTTCTCATGAGCGAGGAAGCTTACCACAATGAACCAGGACATGAGAATGCTGATAAAGTTAAGGAATACAACGATTTAATTCAGCATGAGACGATCAAATTAGCTGTTATCGATGTAATGGAGAAGATAGACACGTATCATGAATATTTTGTTGAAAAGATAAGAACGATTTTTAATCAGAATTACGATCATTACTTAAAAGTATGCAATGACAACATGCACCTCGATGGCAAACCGTTCACCGATTCATTTGTTAGGCAGCGTGGCATGATCCAACATAAGGTTTTGCTCGAGAAACTTAAAAAATTGAAGCCAAAAAATGAATTTTTCATTTCTTTAGAAAAATACACGAGATGGCAATAGGTTGCTTTAGTTGATTTAGTTTTTTTTTTTTTTATTGAAGAGATGTTTGATATTAAGTAAATATTTATACACCTTCCTGTGAAAGATTTAAATTGTATTTTATAAATTTTTATTGCAAATATTATTTTATTACAAGATTTATTAGTTTGTCAAATTCTTAAACCGGCATGTTTTATCAGAAAACGCATTGAATTTCCTTCCTTCAACACGAGTGTTGTCATCTTCTGGAAAAGAACCCATCTGAATCGAATCACATCAGCTTGTTGCCGGAGTTTTGTCTGCAAACTCCAATGATGCAACTTAATCTCATGGATGATCAGGTCATCTTTCATTTCAAGAAAGAAGATGTCTTAAAGCTTGCCGTCTGCACTTATGTTAGATAAATTCTTGAATCCAGCTTACCAGCACCACAAATAGCTAATTGATAGAATTGAAAAAAATCAAAAAAATTTATCTTCTGTTGCTAAATGTAGTAATTTTGGACAGGCATTGTCAAATATTCTTTCTCCGTTAAACCACAGTACATGCACTGCCAAATGAAATCGTGAACTCAAATACTGTTTTTTTGCTTAAATGCTTTGACTTTAATATTTAACTTAAACATAATTATTCATGCCATTAGAAGGGGCTTATGCTGTTCGCTATGTTTGTCAATTGTACAGATTAGTACTAGTGGTATCAGACGTTTGAGTTTGTTGAATAAATAAATAAAAATATATATCAAACATAACAAATTAAAATTGGGAAAAATATTTTCAGATATCAAATTTATTGCAAAATAAACCAAATAGTATCAACTCTAAATAGTAAAACATTCACTTATTTGGCTTCAATTGCTTAAGTTTCTCGAGCAGATGGCTGTATCGAAATACACCGCATGGCCCATAAAATGAATCACTGAATGATGTGCCACTGAGGTGCATATTTTTGTTGCACACTTTTACGTAATGATCGTAGTTCTGGTTGAAGATCATTTCTATCTTCTCAACAAAATATTCAGGATACGTGTCTCTCTTCTCCATAACATCGACGACAGCAATTCTGATCGTCTCGTGCTGAATTACATCGTTGTAAACCTTAACTTGTTCAGCGCTTGCATTCCAAAAACCAGGTTCATTGAGTAAAGGTTCCTCGTCCAACAGAGATTGGATGGAAACTGCAACGCTCGACAGATTCATTGCTGGAGACCAACCAGGACCCTCCCATGTTCCTAAAATGCTGAGACATACATATCCATTGTCGTAGATGTTTGGATTGAAGCGAACAGTGTTTCCGCCTGTAGTCAAGCACTTGACCTTTGGAGGTTCCATGGGGTAAGTTTCTGTAAAGGCGGTAAGAAAAGTGAACATGCCACCATGGTATGGGGTACCTGTAGGACCCGTAATCATAACTCTCATTATTCTGACATTATCCTCATCTGGCAAAGCAAATATTCCATGTGGAGGGTCCTTGGTGATATGCTTGATGTCTTTTTGAATCCTTTTTAAGGAGCTAGGCGAAATGGGATATTTTGAATTGATTGCCGGTTCCCAGTCTACGTTCATGTCCTTCTTAGCTTAACTGTGTTTTCTTAACTTTCTTGTTTCTGTCTTTATTGGTGCTATCGAACAGATGTTTGATATTAAGTAAATATTTATATACCTTCCTGTGAAAGATCTTCAGATAGACATATTTTATAAAGTTTTATGGCTTATAATATTTTAATTCTTAATCCCATATTAAAGTTATAAAACGCCTTAAATTTTATTCGATTTATTAATTCGATTATTTTTAATTAATGACATATTTTAAAGTAATATAATTAATTGTTTAACCTGGTTTGCATTGTTCATGTTTATTAGCCAATTTTTTGAGAGCCTTATGTATCCTTTGAATAGGATCCATCAAGTCCCTAAAATGCTTGACACATCTTTCAATTGGCATTTTGGATCAGATGTTTGGATCGTAGATATATTTGGGCATATTTGGATGATTGGATCAGATTCCTGACTGAAAGGTTATTCTAGGTTGAAAGGTTATTCCTGGTTGAAAGGTTATTCTTGGTTGAAAGGTTATTCTTGGTTGAAAGGTTATTCTTGGTTGAAAGGTTATTCCTTGTTGAAAGGTTATTCTTGGTTGAAAGGTTATTCTTGGTTGAAAGGTTATTCTTGGTTGAAAGGTTATTCTTGGTTGAAAGGTTATTCTTGGTTGAAAGGTTATTCCTTGTTGAAAGGTTATTCTTGGTTGAAAGGTTAATCTTGGTTGAAAGGTTATTCCTGGTTGAAAGGTTAATCTTTGGATCGAAGCGAACAGTGTTTCCACTAAAGTTGCAAGCGACCGTTTCCTGGTCGGCATCCCGTCATAACAGCCTGGCGACAAAATAGCCCCGTCAAATCAGCCCCGTCAAAATAGCGGTACAATTGGTTCATTGCGGATTTGTTACATGTTCACATGACGTGATGATATGGTGATTCACTTCGTATGGCTCGAATATGTTTGTACATCAATCGATAACATAGATTAAATTCCAATTTCAAATCAAACCCTTCATTGTACACATTGAAATGGGAACTTGGGGAAAGATCAAAAGAAATTAAACGATCAAAGGAACCTTCGTGACTTAATGAGTGTCTGGTAAATTCTCTTTGTGCAGATTCACATGTTGCTTGTCACTCGATAATTTATATTAAATACCAACTTGAAAAGCCCATGTAAACTAAGGAAGTAGCAGGAATCTTAATAACATTTTAGACGATAAATCTTCCACTTAATGAAATTCCCTGATACCAATTATTTCCGTGATACTTTAAACGGTCATAAAAGCATTCAAACCACTAACTTCGAATTAAATTTGGAATCAGTTATCAGTTAATGTGTTAAACTTACAAAATATTTTTTTAATATATTGACGGGACTATTTTGTCGCCGGGCTGTTATGACGGGTCACCTTCTTGATCGTTGTAGCATTAACAATCGCTTACGAAACCTTGTTTGCATTATAATAATTAATAATAATTATTTAATTACTACTACTACTACTAATAATAATAATAATAATAACAATAATAACATCGAGAAACAGCAATTTTTATAGAACATCAATCAACAATTGTTGAAAATCGTATTAAATCAAGCTCGAATAATAATAATAATAATAATGATAATAATAATAATAATTGTTTAAAAAAACATTTCCAATCTTATTGGACGAGCACGTGTTCGCGCGAAAATTAATATGCAAATTTGCGATTGGAATGTAATTAGAAAGCTAGAGAGAACTTTATTACAACAAAGCGCTATTAAACAGTTAATCAATCAATTAAAAAAATAATTAAAAAGGTGATTGATTAAATAGGATTATTACTAAGTTAATTAATTAATAAATAAGTTATTTAGTAATTGGAAAATTAGTCAAAATTTTGTTATAACAAAATGCTATTAATTAGTTAATCAATCAATCACGTTAATTAATAAATGTATCGAATAAGTAGGATAATTAAAAAAGAAACTATTTATAACATAATATTTATAATGTTTATAGTGATGCTGACAATATGATATTTATAACAATATTAATGATATAGCAAGATGTGTGCATACTTTGTTAAAGCAAAGAGTATTAAAGGTTAATAATAAAATATAAATAAAAACAATTTTCCATAAATAATTTAATTTTCAAAAAAATATTTGCTTAAAATCGGATGGATGGGTGGATGGTCGGTCGGACGAACTTACGGAATGATGGATGTCAAATATGAGTGCCAGGATTGCGTGACCTTACGATGAAAGTCTCTAAGAGCCGAAATTACATCCTCATCTTCAAACGGTTTCAATCACTCTCAGTCGATGGGCGTCCTTTCAATCACAAATTGATTTTGTGATTAAATGATGTTTTTTAATTTTAAAAAATTGCCTTTTCTTTAATTTCTTTTCAGATTTTCAACTGAAATACGAAATTTTTTTTGAATATTTTTTTTATAATTGTTTCAATTAAAATTTTTATCACGAAATTTGAATTTAAAACTAAAAACAAATTAAGTCACGTTCTGGTTTAAGAACCAAGATGACTTTTTTTACCATGTTTTGTTATTAATAAATTACAAAATGCCATAATTAATAATTGTATGAGGGGAACGAAATTGTATCTGTATTTATGTGATTAAAATCTTATTTTAATTTTTAAAAAAGAAAACTATTTTAAATCATCCCGGAATGCCAAGGAGGATATGAATGATGAAATTTAAGTAAAATCATTAGTTGCATCATTAATCATCATTTAGCTGGTAATTGAAAATAAATTCCATTTACTAATCAAAGAACGCATTCACAATAAAATGATGACGAAGAAACATTTAAATAAAAGTGTTTATTTTTCTTTATTTTCACTGAAAAACATTGACAATTATTTCAAGAATTCCTGGAAAATCATCTCCAGAACTTCAAAAATTAAACAATATTTTTGTTTAAATTAGCAAAAAAATAATTTTAAAAATTTTAAACGAGTTTTCCGATGAATCCAAAATTGAAGTTGAAAACAAGGTTTTTGTTTTTGAACAACTTTTGAATCAATTGCCCTCAGGAGAATACGATGAAATGGAGGGAGTTATTGATCATTACTATTTAAAATGAGGACGACGACGATGATGATGATGACGATGATGACGACGACGGTGAGGATGACGATGATGATGATGATGCTTGATGATTGGAGATTAAGGAGGATCTGGATAACATTGACATCGTTTGCTTGTTCATCTTAAGAATTCCTTGTGGCAGAGAAGATCTCTGTTTATGAAGGAGATTAAGAAATGAAAAGTAAAATGAGAGGCAGTGTAATAATGCAGTGTTGAATGGTAGTCTGGTTGTTTCTTTTTTCTAATTACAATGTAATGCAAACAGTATTACAATAATATATAATATGAATATATGTTACATTATTATTATATTAATAATTTTTAAATTACGTATG
>JAJTWR010000477.1:190000-197500 GCA_021613335.1 Whitmania pigra
GGCAGGCAGGCAGGCAGGCAGGCAGGCAGGCAGGCAGGCAGGCAGGCAGGCAGGCAGGCAGGCAGGCAGGCAGGCAGGCAGGCAGGCAGGCAGGCAGGCAGGCAGGCAGGCAGGCAGGCAGGCAGGCAGGCAGGCAGGCAGGCAGGCAGGCAGGCAGGCAGGCAGGCAGGCAGGCAGGCAGGCAGGCAGGCAGGCAGGCAGGCAGGCAGGCAGGCAGGCAGGCAGGCAGGCAGGCAGGCAGGCAGGGCAGGCAGGCAGGCAGGCAGGCAGGCAGGCAGGCAGGCGGCAGGCAGGGCAGGCAGGCAGGCAGGCAGGCAGGTAGGTAGGTAG
The DNA here is from genome assembly GCA_021613335.1 of Whitmania pigra. Lineage (NCBI taxonomy): Eukaryota > Metazoa > Annelida > Clitellata > Hirudinida > Haemopidae > Whitmania > Whitmania pigra. The sequence goes on from JAJTWR010000477.1 coordinate 190,331, forward strand.
GTAGGTAGGTAGGTAGGTAGGTAGGTAGGTAGGTAGGTAGGTAGGTAGGTAGGTAGGTAGGTAGGTAGGTAGGTAGGTAGGTAGGTAGGTAGGTAGGTAGGTAGGTAGGTAGGTAGGTAGGTAGGTAGGTTAGGGTTAGGTAGGTAGGTAGGTAGGTAGGTAGGTAGGTAGGTAGGTAGGTAGGTAGGTAGGTTAGGGTTAGGTAGGTAGGTAGGGTCTTCCCCGAAGGGACACCCGCCTGGTCAACGGGTGTGGCTCACCCCTCGGGAACGTCAGGAGTTTGTGCATTACGAGCATTTGAGAATCGCATTGGCTCTATATAATTTGTGTTTGAGGTTATGATCAACTGTTACTTCAAAATGTTCAAAGCAATTCAAATGACGTGGGAGTGGTTGGTAAACATTGACGAAAGTATTTATGGAAAACCGTGACCAGGCAGCGAGAAACAATAAAAAAGAAAAATTAATATTCTCCAGATTAATTTGCAATTTGAAATCCCTTGTGGATGAAACATTGAAATTGAAACAACTTAACAGCTTCGTCATATTATGAAGGTTGGAAAGATATATATGGAAAGAAAATTTCCTGAATTTGCTATTTACGATTTTAATCTGCAGTCCGATGTCACAGGGGAAGAACTGAGAACGTATTTCTGCACTGAAGTATCAACTGATACTTAGGGCTCTTATCTCAATTCCCAGCAGGGATGGTGCAAGATACGGAATGGTGATATTGCAGAGTAGAAGAGACAATTTCTCATGTTTGCTTACAGTTTTAGTGAATACAGATTTTTAATAATGTTTATAGATAGAGTTATATAGTTCAGTCGATAATAGAGTATTGGTTCTGGCTTCCTCGTAATAATATGTTTATTCATAAAGCACCATAAACGAGGCAATCTATTTATTGTTAATGATGACGTTTCATTCGTTAATGAATAATTTATGCAAATGACCAGGCTAAACCGAATCTTATTTACTACTCCGGCATCTGCTACATTTCCAACTCGTTAATCATCCCCTGGAACATTAGCGGGGAGGCAGGTGATTATTGCTTCTTATGATTATAGCGGTTGAAATCGCTGTAATTATCCAGCCGTTTTTGACCAATTTTGGAGCAAAATTGCTGTCAGTGCTTGTTGTTGGAATGATAACATAATGATGTGATGCTTTAATTATTGTTGATGACGATATCGGTGAGGTACTCATCCTCTATCCATCCATCCGACAATGCACCTAATCAGCTGTTAAATCATTTATCGATCCATCCATCCATCCATCCATCCATCATCCATCCATCCATCCATCCATCCATCCATCCATCCATCCATCCATCCATCCATCCATCCATCCATCCATCCATCCATCCATCCATCCATCCATCCATCCATCCATCCATCCATCCATCCATCCATCCATCCATCCATCCATCCATCCATCCATCCATCCATCCATCCATTCATCCATCCATCCATCCATACATCCACTACAGGTTTTTCACTCTCAGCAGCTCGTTTGGACACACCTTTTTTTCCAGATGGAAAGGATCGTCAGAGACATCCTCGTGCTCCATCATCGTTTTCTAGTTTTGCTTTCTCACATGCGGGAAGGTTGTTCAGTTTCCAGTTCTTTTTCCAGTCTTTATTTTGTTTTTTTTTGAAAATCTAAAATTCATATTTACTTGTTTAATATATATTTGTGGTTTTCCAAACATTCATAATAAATAGTGGTAGTATTGTAAACATTATTATTCATGTTAATATCTATAGTATACTACAATGCATATTTTTAACTAACATATATATATATATATATATACATATATAAATCTATTATATTACAATATAACTAGCATTTCATTATCCATTTTATGATTAATAATTATTTATTTATTCATTTATTAATGATGATATATGAAAAATATTTATAACATTTTAAAAATAATTCCATTTCTTCACAGAACTTTGAAATTTTTTACAAGCAAAACTAGAGAAGGTCACGCTACACGAAATTCGTGTAAATCTCCAGTGAAATCTTTTTTTTTTGTCTTGTCTGCCTAATTAAAAATAAATTAAATAGTCACAAGGTAATTATAAATTATTTGTCAATAAATACAACTACGTTTTGCACTTATAATTCCTTTTAAATAATTTAAATTTAAATTAAAAAAAGGGTTTCATTAATTATGACTTTTTTCCTTTTAACTGTTAAATTTCCTCGTCATCGCTTCCAATCTTGCTTGCTTTCAAGTTCTTCATCTTCATTCCTGAATTCTTCTGCTCAAGTCTTCTGGAAATAAAAGATTTTTTTAGAAAAATGAAAAATTGAAACATAAATAAAAAAATTAAAGCATAAACTCCAAACGTAGAAAAACAATTCCAGGCAGCAATTCCATGGGCCACTTTGCACTTTGCGTGGTGAATAAATAATAACAATAATGTCTTAATAATAACAAAAATGTCTTAATAATAACAATAATGTCTTAATAATAACAATAATGTCTTAATAATAACAATAATGTCTTAATAATAACAATAATGTCTTAATAATAACAATAATGTCTTAATAATAACAATAATGTCTTAATAATAACAATAATGTCTTAATAATAACAATAATGTCTTAATAATAACAATAATGTCTTAATAATAACAATAATGTCTTAATAATAACAATAATGTCTTAATAATAACAATAATGTCTTAATAATACAATAATGTCTTAATAATAACAATAATGTCTTAATAATAACAATAATGTCTTAATAATAACAAAAATGTCTTAATAATAACAATAATGTCTTAATATAACAATAATGTCTTAATAATAACAATAATGTCTTAATAATAACAATAATGTCTTAATAATAACAATAATGTCTTAATAATAACAATAATGTCTTAATAATAACAATAATGTCTTAATAATAACAATAATGTCTTAATAATAACAATAATGTCTTAATAATAACAATAATGTCTTAATAATAACAATAATGTCTTAATAATAACAATAATGTCTTAATAATAACAATAATGTCTTAATAATAACAATAATGTCTTAATAATAACAAAAATGTCTTAATAATAACAATAATGTCTTCCTAATTTTCTTGTTTCCGATATTTATGTACTCTCCAAGTTCTTTGGCTTTTTTCGTTTTAAAGACATCTTTATCGTCGTAATCGTCGTCGTCATCTTCATGGGCATCATCATCATTACAATCATTGACATTGCTATTATTATTATTATTATTATATATTATTATTATTATTATTATTATTATTATTATTAATTATTATTATTATTATTATTATTATTATTATGATTATTATTATTATTATTATTATTAGTATTATTATTATTATTATTAATTATTATTATTATTATTATTATTATTATTATTATGATTATTATTATTATTATTATGTATTATTATTATTATTATTAGTATTATTATTATTATTATTATTATTATTATTATTATTATTATTATTATTATTATTATTATTATTATTATATTATTATTATTATTATTATTATTATTATTATTATTATTATTATTATTATTATTATTATTATTATTATTATTATTATTATTACTATTATTATTATTATTATTATTAGATTATTATTATTATTATTATTATTATTATTATTATTATTATTATTATTATTATTATTATTATTATTATTATTATTACTATTATTATTAAACTTGTCCTAATATTAGATTTTTGATAATCCAACTAATAATGTTATATCAAATTTCTGTTTAAATATTTGTTAAACAATTTTATTATGAAAGAAATAAAAATATATCTTTAACACGTTCCACTGTATTCTTTCAGCTTTTCTCAGCAAAAGTTAAAATTAATCCTGAGATTTAAAAAGTAAAATTATTCAAAAGTTTTTATTCATCAAATTATTATTCCATCAAAGTTGGATGGAAATATCAAGGCATTCAGTAATCAAAATATTTTAAATCATTAAAACGACAAGGAAATTGCATAATTTATGCTAAATGACAACAACGATAACAAACACAAATATGAACTTACATCATCTTTAAGAGAAGTCGAACGGACAAAGATCCAAATTCAGTTTCAGCATCCCCACAATTCATCCTCCACAATGCATCCTCCGTAATTCATCCTCCGCAATGCATCCTCGGCACCGATTGACTGATGACTTTATGTGGCTGCAGAAATTCACTTTTAAACGATCATTTCGTTGTTTCATCAACAACGTCGCTCTGTTTTGTTTTGTCTCAGAAAAGCTTTTAAGCGAAAATGAGCTATTGCATTCTACACATCGTCAATGATTGATGGAGGAATGTTGGGATCAACCCATTTGATGATCATTATCAACTCATTGGTAATCGTTATCAACTAATTGGTACTTGTTATCAACCCATTGATAATCATTATCAACCCATTGATAATCATTATCAACCCATTTAGAATCGTTACCACTCCTTTGTGCTGTCCTTATTAGTGTTATCACTCCACGCATGGTGGTGCAGGAAAGTAAATGACAAACGTGGTAGGGTGGAAAAATGTTTTCTGATATTTATTTTTATTTTCTTTTTATTTTCTTTTTATTTTTCTTTATTTAAAAAAAAAATATATTTAAAGAAATGCTTGAAGTATGATGACTTTTTTAAAGGTTTTGTTTTATAAAAAAGAGCGGTTTTTATATTTGTTATTAATTGAATTTATTATTTTTATTGAATATTTAATGCCTTCATATATACCTACAATTTTTCCATTCACGCGTTGGCCTATTACAAACTTGGTAGACTCATTTTACCAAATACTTAATTCTTTATACTTGCAATTCTACTGAAATAAAATATTATTTAAGTCGGATTTTCTAAAAATTCCAAAATAATAAATTCTAAAAAAATAATTTCTAAAGTTTCTTAAAGTAAAATCTTTAAAATTAATTAATTTCTAAAGCAATAATTTCAAAAATTTATTTCAGCAAAGTTCCAACGTTCTTTTCACATCCACCATCGTGAAACACAAAGAAATGGAAAGTTGAAACTGAAACTATAGATTGCATCATCGGCTTTGAAAATTCCTGAAAGTTGAGATCTGGAAATCTGAGAGTGTCTTGGAAAAAGAATTATTTTTTCCGCATAAAATTCCACTCGTATTTCAAAAACGTGTTTCAATTTTTAAGACTCGCACAAAAAAAAGGGAATAAAATATTTATTTTCTACAAGTTTGAAAAGGCTTTCATAGAAAATAATTAATGAGACTTTTGAATTGCAAATAAATTTTCCTAAACATACAAAAAAACTGCAACAAATAATTAATTGCTAATGATTTATTTTCCAAAATGAAATCTAGATTACTATTAATCGTCCACTTCACATCAACTCAACAAGTTGCAAAAACCTTCGCTGAGAACATGAATTAATTATAAATATAATTATAAATTATATTATACATTATAAATTATAAACAACATAAATATTATAATTATAATAATAATATAATTATTATTAATATTAATTATTAATATTTGATTATTTTAATTATTAATATTAATTATGAATAATAATTCTTATATATAATTATTATTAATATTAATTATTAATATTTGGTTATTTTAATTATTAATATTAATTATTAATAATAATTATATTATTACTCTACAATTACTCAACGCACTCGCTCCTGAAAAATGTTCCAATTTTCCAATTTTCCACGAAGAAGAAAACTGTTCCTGAAATTTCATTTGAAATTGTCCACCATGTTGAAACAGAAGATTCGTTAACAGACGTTTGTTAAAATGTTTCCTTGGAATTTCATTGACCCTGAGTTTTGAAAAATATTCTGAAGTAGTTTCATTTAGATATTTCTCCTGTTTTTTATGACTTAATCATGATTAAGTGAATATGAGTTAATTTATATTTAACGGGGTTAAATTTTAAGTTATTTGTGAAATTGTGTGTGGTTATTTTAAATTATTAAATTTCCGTCGGTCATTAATGATGTAGATGTTAAAAATTATAAATTATAAACAGAATTATTAAATATAACAAATTTAATTTTTTTTTTAGTGTTTATGAGTTTATTGAATCAAACAAACAAACTGTTATATATATACAAAAATAAACAAAGAGTGAAAGCAAATAAATTCAAATAATCCAAAGGTTCAGCCTTAAGGAAGCACGAAAGAAAAAAATTATGTGAAACCTTCGCATATTTATTAACAAAATTTAATAAAATAAATTAAATATTGAAGCCATGGAATTCAGTGGAGCAGAAACTTTTATGAGTAGAAGCAAATATCGAAATTAAAATCTGATTTTTCAAAATGTTTGGAGAAATTGAAATAACATTTGAATAATGAAAACAATAGCAACAATATTAATTATAATTTTACCTTTATAATTATTATTGTATAATATAAATAAAAAATGTTTCCTGGATTTAGGATAATAGCCAACATGGATCATTGGCAGGTCAGTCAAGTTCACCAGAACAACATACTTGATTCAAACAAGGAGCAGTCGATGCCATTTGAGAATGCGTGACCATTTCATGATTCTGCTTATTCATTCAAATTAATTATTTATTATTGATAATACTAATAATTATGATTTTAGTGACAATATTTATAATGATAATAATTAAAATTAATTATTGAATTGCTTTTGATTTATTACTGATAATAATATTTGAGTTATTTATTGGTTGTAAGATGTAATCTATAAATTAAAGAAATTACAACGTAAAATTATTAGGTAAAACGTAATTTATTATATTCACACACGAACATAATCAAATTAGAATTTTTTAAAATAAAACTGGAATAATCATCATGATCATCATCATCATCATTACCATCTCCAATAAAAAAGTTCCAATTTGACAGTGATGAACGTTTTAAAATCTCTTAGACTTAGTTTTCGTTCGTCGTAAATAAGCTTTTTCCGTCCACAAAGTCAAATTCCAGAAAATTAGCAAAAATTCCTAAAACGTGAAGAAAACGAAAACAATTAAAAAGGTTTTAAAGTTTTAAAAGAGAAAGTTTCATTGAGATGGATCGGAACAGTTTCCTTTGAAGGATTAGATTTCAGATAAAATGCAAATAACCCGCTATTTTCGGGTAGGCCAAGGTACTGCAGTGTCACGATGAATTGGCATACCGAATGT
>JAJTWR010000477.1:200000-207500 GCA_021613335.1 Whitmania pigra
ATACCCATGCATCCAAAGGTAATTATGCAAAATGTCTTTCTGCGCCACCAATCATGCTCACGCGCGGTTTCAGCCAGGCGAGAAAATAGCATTCATCCATATCTCCGCGACACCAAATAAGACTACATAAGAATAAATAAAATAAGTAATAAAATTAGATACATTCAGGACATTGACAATGACTTACACGAACAACAGGAGATACATAACTTATTATTGTATTATATTACATTAAATTATATTGTACAATTATACAAATATTAAATATTGTTGTTTACAACTTAGTTTTTTAAATTAATTAAGTTTATATTGCTAATGTTATTAAATTTAAATTTAATTATATTTGGTATCTTTTTTTGTGCACGTAATTAATATTAATTTTTTTTTAATAATATTCAGAATCTTTTTATCGAAGCTCGTTGTCATGCGCTGTGAGACAAAACATGCCAATACAAAGTAGATCTTCCTCCTCAGCAAGAGATTCCTGACATTAATCGAACTATTCAAACAACAGCAAAAGTAAAGATGGCAGCGAAATCCAACCCAAAAAATGTCTACAGTCGTGATTTTCTTCTTCAATTGAGGACCACAATGCCCCCAATGAAAGCACCGGTGTTGGATTCAGAAATTACAGTAGGACTCAGTCTGCCATGCCAGTTCACTGTCAGCAAAAACTCCAGTTCTTCTAAGCAGTCTCCTGACAAAACACCAGCCCAAAAACCAGTCAATGTTACACCAAGACAACACCAAAAAGACAGCAATACTTCACCAAACTTTGGAAATTGGAGGTCTGCCTGTCGAAACCGAACTTTGGACACCATTTTCGAAAACGAAGTTTCACTGCACAAGACCAAATCAGCTTGGAAGAAGCAGCTCTCAAAAGATGAAACTGAGGAAGTTTTGAAGAAGATGCAGGGCCTTCTGAACAAGTTGGCCCCTGAAAATTTTGACAAAATCATGAGCCAAGTCATTGGATTGCAAATTGACGCAGTGGACAAACTTGACGGTTGCTTATGCTTGCTTTTTGAAAAAGCTGTCCTAGAACCTAGCTTCTCACAGACGTATGCAAGAATGGCTCACAATTTAGCAAATATGAAAGTCATCGATACTGACCAAAAAGAGGTGACTGCTAGGACGCTTCTGATTCGAAAGTGCCAAAAAGAATTCGAGAGAGACAAAAAGAACGAGTCCGTAGTTTCTGAACTGACCGAAAAAATAAAAAATGCTAGAACGAACGACAAGAAGAAAGAGCTCACAGAAGAAAGAGCAATGGCCATATTCAAGTCTAAAAAACGCTCACTGGGTAACATCAAGTTCATCGGCGAACTTTTCAAACTAGGCATGCTCACCGAAGGTACCATGATCTCATGCATTTCCCAGCTAATGAATAAGGGGAGTGATGAAGAAAGCCTCGAAAGTCTTTGCAAACTTCTGACCACCATAGGCAAAACCTTAGAAAAAGAATCAAAAGTAAAGGTTAATATGATCATGGACAAGTTGAGTGTTCTAGGGACAAAGAAGTCAACTTCGGCCAGGATTAAGTTCATGATCATGGATCTGGTGGACTTGAGGAAAGCCGAATGGGTGCCCAAGAGGAACGAGGGTCCCAAAACAATTGCCCAGGTGCATCAGGATGCCGAACAAGAAAAGCTTCGGGGTGCTGTAGCCTTCACGCCAAATCGCCATTGTTCAAGGTCGTACGAACCTATGCCAACTGAGCGAAGAAGAAGCCCGCCACAAAATAATTTCGCGAAAAGATACGACACTGGCAGGCTCAGTGCAAACAGTGACAGCTGGAGGTCTAGAGCCCATGATGAAACCAGTTCCAAGCAAAACTCTATTACGGATCAAAACAGGAGTAGTTTTGTGAAAAACTACAGCCATTGTGATAGAGAAGTATCGACTGATGTCAAAAGTGTTGAATCCCCTTCAGTGAGCAAAATAAGTAAAACTCCTTCGATTGATAAAGACTTCCATAAACTGGAGATCACTCCACGACGCAGGCAGGAAGCCATTCCCCGCATCGAAATGGAACGTAAAGTCAAATCAAGAATAGAAGAATTCTTGTCTCTCAAAGACATGAAAGAAGCCTTGGAGACTGTCAAAGAATTGAAGCTGGACAACTGCTTCAAAAATGCTGTGAGATTCTTTTACATATCCATCTCGCAGAACTTTGAGAAATCCTCTATGGTAAGAGAAGAAATTGGGACTCTCCATAGACACATTCTGGAAAACCACATCGCTCCTGTGAAAGCCTATGCCGATGCATGGATCAAGTTTTCGAAATTCGCAAACGAACTAATTATCGATATTCCTCAGGTGTGGAATTACGTCTCAGAAATAATTGCGCCTGTGATTCTCGATTTTCCCAACTTCAAGATGAGCATATTCACCTTGAAAGACGGACCTGATTCTGAACTGGATGAAGACCTCAGTGAAGACGGAGAATGTGTAGCAAAGCTGATGGCTTCGATCCTCAATGGTATTTCAAAATGCAGAGGAGAAGCTGAATCAAAAAGACTTTGGGACTCCACAGGTTTGAAGTGGGAGATTCTGCTCAAAAACACTAGCACCGAAGAATTCAAGAAGAAATATTTGAGGATCTAGTTGTACAGCAGCAGTGTATTTGATATTGTATGCATTTGTCATTTCTGTTGTTTTTTTATCATTTTAACTTCATGAGTTTAATCTTTTAACAAATTTATTTTTAATATTAACATGAAAAAGTAAAAGTTTGAACAGAGAATATTATGTTACATTTTTGTTTTATGAGATAACATTTGGAGGGGGTAGGAAATTACGTTTGACCGGTGTACTTCTTCGATTATTAAGTGTTTTCAAATGGTGCAGTAAACAATACTTTATGAAAGTATTGGAAATACCAATACCTCAGCGAGGTGTATATAGTTAAAACTTGAGATGAAATGGATGATGGGATGAAGATTAAAAATTGGGTTATGTAATTTTAAATTGATTTCACAATTTTATTTTTAATATTTTATTAAAATAAATGCTAAGATATAACAGTATATCTTTGGCTGTTGTGGGTCATCACATTAAGATATCCTTGATATTTTGCAAAAGGATACTATAGACAGGAATGATGAACAATGAGGCCGACAAATCATTGGATGTGATGGAGCAGATGAAAAAAATTCTAGAGCAATTAACAACTTCTGACAATTTCGACAAAATAGAGGACAATGTTTAGAGCTTGAAATTTGACTCAGTGGACGAAATTTATAAATGCCTAGCCTTTCTTTATGGAGAAACTGATCATTTTATCAATTTATCAATCAGTTACCCTGATATGGTTCTATTTCGAAAATGTTTTGACCTCGTAGAAAAAGATCAAAAACTTATCCGTGCAAGGAGCCTTCTAACACGAAAATTAGAGCAAGAAATTGAAAGGATTAGAAATGAGGAAGAACTTGAAAGAATTAAGATTGAAGAAATTAAAAGAATTGAGAAGGAAGCTTTGGAGGCAAAACTTGCTGATGCTGCAAGACGTCGTATAATAAAATACGAGGAGCCAAAGGAACCCTTACCTTGGTATATTGACTAAAGGCAAATTAGAATAAGTTATTAAATAATGAAAAAAAAATGTCTTTATTTTTCAAATCTATATATGTCATGTTTTATTTCTTTTTAAACATTACATCAGTCAAATGCTTGCCGTTATTTTCCAAACTTCTATTAAACATGCAAATGTTACAAGAGATTTTGGTGTTTTTATCGACAATAACTTCACGTTTATCCTTTATATTCAAATTGTTATACAAATTCGATAGATTTCTTGAGGTCATTATAGACCAGCATAGCAAAGTATTCAGTATATAGCGGCAAAGATTTTTAAAAATATTGGCATAATTTATCACGTACGTCGTTATATAAATATAAAAAAACATTAAATACATTGTATTATTCATTTTTCTATCCATATTTAAACTATTGTAATTTAATTTGGGCTTGTAACTACTCAACTTGCTTAAAACCTTTACTTAATCTTCAGAAAAAAATTGTTACGTGTTGCTCTTTGTTTGCCATATAATTCTCATTATGATCATGCATTTGTAAATTTAAATTTTCATCAAATAAATAATTTCCATTTGGCCATTATTATGTACAAAGTAGATGAATACAAAAATATGCTCTTTACATACATACTATGTTCTTATTGACAAAATCTATGAACTTTGCCTTTCCTCGCTCGGTGTTGAATGTTTGCATCTCATTTTTGCTGAGGCTCGTCATATTAGTGGCTATTAGCCCTTCGTCCGGATAAATAAATAAATAAATAATTGAATCAAATCATCGGCAAATGCTTTGTAATTGGTATTTGACAATACCGATATCTCAGTGGGGTGTATATTTTTAAAACTTGTGACGAAATGAAAATGATGGAGTGAAAATAAAAAAAAAATTGGGTTATATAACTTTAAATTTATTTCACGATTATATTTTAAATAATTTATTAAAATTAATGCTGTAATATAACAATATATCTTTGGTTGTTATGGGGCATCACATTAAGGTAAGAGTCTTGTCTTTGAATTTTGCCAAGAGGCGATAATAGAATGAAAAGTGATGATGAACAATGAGGCCGACGAATCATTGGATATGGTGGAGCAGATGAAAAAGATTTTCGAGCAATTAACAATTTCTGACAATTTCGACAAAATAGAGGACAATGTTTTGAGCTTGAAATTTGACTCAGTGGACGAAATTTATAGATGCCTAGCTTTTTTTTATGGACACACTAATCAATTTATCACGTAATTATCCTGATATGGTTCTATTTCTAAAATGTTTTGACCTCGTAGAAAAAGATCAAAAACTGATCCGTGCAAGGAGTTTTCTTACACGAAAATTAGAGCAAGAACTTGACAGGATTAGAAATGAGGAAGAACTTGAAAGAATTAAGATTGAAGAACTTAAAAGAATTGCGAAGGAAATTGCTGAAGCAGAACATGCTGCTGCTGTAAAATATCAAAAAATGATTGAGTGGCAAAATAGTGCCATGTATTGGTATGTTAAATGAAAGCAAATTAGAATAAGTTATTAAATAACTAGCTGTTTACCCGGCTTTGCTCGGTAACAGATTTGCAATTGAATAAACTTCATGTATAACTATTAATATGAATTAACACAATACTTGGTTATAAACAACATTCTTAGTTTGACCCCCTGCAGCAAGAATAAATAAATTATTAGGCGAACCCACCCTTGAGCATGCAGCATAAAGTTGTCCGCGGGAAAAACACGGGGATCTCAAGTCTCCGCAGTATTTTATAGATTGCTCCTGTGAATTGTAGTAAAATAATTGGAGATTCCAGTTTTAGTAAAAAGCGGTGTAGTGATAAGCCAGTTGGATTCAGTGAGTTTAAGAACTCTTGTGCGAAATTGACAACCTCATCAGCATCTACAAGGGTATCTATCGACTGACTTGTATTCAGTGGCTGGACCTGGTAACATTGATAGTATTTTATCGCTGATTTCATGAACATTTTTGGCAGCAAGAATGGCCCCACTACCTTTGTTAATATAGTTGCACACGTATTTAATTGATTTCACACTGTTACAGTACTTAACATTGATGCGTTCTTTAAAAACTTTTGACAATAGTGGAGAAAATGGTACAATAAAAAATTTAAAAAAAAATTTTTACATTTCATGTTTTTTTGTTTATATTTTTCGTCAGACTATTGATTGATCCTTCTCCCATGACATCAAGTCTGGAATTCTGAGATCCCGTCTACACTTATTTTAAGCTCAATTTTAGTGATATTGCCTTTTTTGGATCATTTACTTTTCTAATTGCGGACAATACTTGGGCTAATCCGGAAAATAAGGTCCAGGCTCTCAAAGGCACCATACCCGGAATCACAATAAGTATTTAATTTTGGATGGTACCTGGAGATCCTGAGATTGAAGACAGCATACCTGACTTTGATACATTGTATGTATTCACTTGGGGGCATCCTGGATTGACCGCTCACTATCCAATCGTTAATTCTTGTCCTTGGGAAAACGACTGAGATCCATATCCACCGACTCATACAAACTTACGGCTGTTTCTTGGCTGCGGGTCCTTTTGACTTTCCGAACTTTCTGTATTCACAAAGAATTGCGCTATTATCCTTCAAAGTATTTATCAGACATTCATCCTCATTGATATTGACTACACAAACATTGCCGACATTCGATTAACTCATATGATCGACAGCCATTTTCTGAGCTGCAATAATCCGAGTCTACCATCCTCAACTTTCGCAAAGAAGAAACCAACCTGCGTGTCTTTGGGAAAGTGCAGCCATTCGGACATGAGATCTTAACTTGCAGATGAGATCTGAATGTGTAATGATTTTTACTTGGCTTCAATTGAGCTCTGCATATTTAATGCAGCATGTTTTGAATTTTGTCTCTTATTGATGCATATTTCAACCTAGGACCAGTGCTAGCCCCGAGGTAATTGCAGGCTTTAAGAATGTTCTCTGCCTTGATTTGATATTAATTGACTTCAAGAATAAGATCCGAGTTGACAAGCCATGGAATATTTTCCTCTGCACTTCTGCCCTCAGAGCCGAGCATTTTTGGGACAGCTTTATTTGTTCCAGATGCCTTTTCATTCCAAATATCCGTGGAGGATAAAAGAATCAAATCCTCGTCAAATGCCATTTAATTCCAAACGACTGACGAATTAATTTCGCCATAAACTTCAGTATCGATAACGTTGTTTAAAAACACTGAGGTTGCAGGTTTGTTGACAATATTTTATAAAAGTGAGGTGTTTATGTTTAAAACTTGAGCTGAAATGAATGATGAAGTGAAGATTCAAAAATGGAGTCATATAATTTTAAAATTATTTTACGATTGTATTTTAGATATTTTATTAAAATAAATGCTATAATAATAAAATAACATTATATATCTTTGGTTGTCATGGGGCATCGCATTAAGCTAAAAATGTTGTCTTTGAAATTTTGCAAGAGGCTGCCGCAGAAAAGAAAAGAATGGACGTGGTGGAGCAGATGAAAAAGATTCTCGATAAATTAACATTTGACAATTTCGAAGGAATAAAGCAAGATGTCTTAAGCTTGCGAATTGACACATTGGGCAAACTTGACAAATGCATAGTTTATCTCTACGAAAGAGTTATCAGAGAATTCAATTTATCACGCGAATACACTGAAATGATCTTAAATCTTCGATGTTTGAAACTGGTCGACGTAAATCAAACACTGGACCGTGCAAATACACTGCTCGTAAAAAAATTTCGGCAAGAATTTACAAGGATTGAGAATGATAAAGGTGAAATTTCAAAAATTAATGCAAGACTAAGATACACTGAGTCGTCTGAGAAAAAGAAGAAAATCAGTGAACAATGTGAAATGTTGTTATGGGAATCAATGAGAAGATCAAAAGGTTTCATCAAGTTCCTCGGTGAACTGTACTCATCCGAAATACTCTCACTGGGTTTCACGTTTACTTGCATTTTTG
>JAJTWR010000477.1:212500-215000 GCA_021613335.1 Whitmania pigra
GCTTTCATGCACGGACAACATTCACCGCTCGGCTGTAGCTGACAGTATCGAAATGCCGACAGAACGACCGCCAACCAGATGGCGATGGTGTGAGTGGTTATGCTGAAGTTAACGTGAAAGAGTAGGAATAGCGACCAGGGGTAAGTGTTCCTTTCTGGACTTCTCTCGTTGCCGTAGAGGCAGTGGAACTGAACGGCAAAGGGAATGCACGAGAGCATTGTCAAGAAGTCTGCCAGAGCAAGAGCAGTCAGGAAGTAGTTTGTACTGTTGATCATGTCTTTCCTAGTTAAAACGACAACATTAAAACCGTTAAAAATGACTCCGACCACGCAGACAATTAGGGATACGTAGCCGTGATAGTTTGAATACCAAATGGCGAACTTTATGATGATAGTACTGTCTTCTTCTTCTTCCATGTTTGTCCTGGAATGGATAATTTGGGTGCATGTTTATTGCATTTTGTAAATTCGTTGTTGAACGTTTTCGAATATTGTATTATTGTAATATTATCATTGTTATTGCATTGTTATGCACAAGAAAAAAAAATCGTGTGTTTATTTATTCAATTAATTTAAATAATATTTTCGGCAATAAAATGATGACAATAATAAAAAAGTTATTACAATTGAGTTGTATGCATCATTGTCGTTATTAATACGATTAACTAAAACATTAAAGTCTAAACAGTAAATAATTTTGCAAGAGTTATTATAAAAAAAAAATTAAAATTCGTGACAACCTTGAGACTGAAAAATGTACCCTGGATGTGATCCTAGCAAATGTTTTTCTTCTATAATTTAAGAAAAAAAAAATACTAAAATTCTACAAAATCTTTTTTTTCAGGAAATAAACATTGTTAATTCTTAATTCTTCACATTTCTCAAACAATTTTGTTTAAACGTCAAATTATGGTTTACTAAATTTCAAATATTTTGTCCAAACTCAAACATGTCTCCATCAAATTTCAATCGACAGACACAACAGAAAAAATAACAACTTCTAAATAAATAAAAGCAAAATTAATTTCATGAAATGATTGTTCATTAATCGCAACAAGTTCCACGCGGCAAACGCGTCCAGAAAAAGAAAATGCCGTCGCTTATATAAGCTCTCGGCGTCATATCTCCTTCGTTGCAGAGCTAAGTGTTCATAGCGCTCTGCAAACGCCTACGTTGTGAGTATAATGAAATAATCCTGAAAACCTGTTGCCCTTCTGACGATAAACATTCCAAAGCAGTCGAATCGTGTCAATAGATTTTTCTTTTTCTGGTGTGGAAGCAGATAAAAATGCATTGGAGTAATGGCCTGTTGTCAGTGTTGACAGCCTTGTTGTTGTTGTTGAATGTTGTTGGCACTGTTGCTGTTTTGCATCGCACTGAAAAATTCTATTAAAAAAAAATTATCCTTATCGATTTTCGAAAAAAGTTTTCCCTAATGATTCAACAACATCGACGTTAATTATAAATTATGGTAACAAAAAATTTTTTTAAATCATGCTAATACTGTTAATCATGAAATTATTAAATTATTATTATTATTATTATTATTAAGTGCACAACAACAACAAAAGAATAGGAAGAAAGATAATATCTCATCTCCGGAAAAACTTAAAATTGAGGAAGCTACCTTGAAACGAAAAAGTTGATTTTTCAAATTTTTTTTTTTTTAGCATGGAAAGTCTGGCGTCAAACTTTCATTGAAATTTACATTAAATACAATGAAACTGATTTGTCTAAGTAGCAAAGGTAATCTTCTGGCATTAGCGTGGCTTTACGAGAGTTTTTTGTCGCATCTATGTGTGCTATGGTTTCAGACTTTATTAAGCAATAGTTGTATGGCTTCTAATAAAGGTAATGATAATTTTAAAAAAAAGATAATTTGTTATTAGCATTTTATAGCCTCTATTGAATTTAATGATACTTTAGGAAAAATGATTTGTTGTTAGTATGATCAGACAGTCATCCTCATCATCGTCGACATCATTGTTATCATCATCATCATCATCATAAATACTTAAGTAATTAGTTAAGTATTTTTTTGCAAGACTGGAACAAGACTTTACGAAACAATTCAAAAACTTTTCAGAATTAAAAATCGCAAAATAATCTTTTTCACCGCGACTTTCCAGCGGTATTAAAAAAACTAAGCAGAATGTAATTCCGTGGATTTACTGGGATTGACCGGATTGATTGATATTTATTCGACAGAAATAAAACGAAAATTAAATCTCCCATTTTAGATAAGCAATAAATAAAAATAATAATGTAAGAAAATAATAATAACAATATCAGTATTAATAATAATGAATTTCAAAGCTAATCTAGAAACAAATGAATATTAATAAAATATAACATGTTTATCATATTTCAATTTATTTTTTATAAATCATTTAAAATTCAGACATATTTTATTGCAAAGTATTCATAGTAATAATTTATTATTATTATTATTATTAATTTATTAGCATCGCCTCAGTTGATGAAGCCGAGATTATTTTAGA
>JAJTWR010000477.1:227500-260000 GCA_021613335.1 Whitmania pigra
TAATTTAAAATAATTTAATAATTTAAAATAATTTAATAATTTAAAATAATTTAATCATTCAAAATACTTTTAATTTAAATAATCATTTTTAAAATTATTTAATTTAAAATATTTTAAAACATCGTTCATTCTAAATGGCATTTTATTCCAACAATGTTATTAGGTTTGATAATCAATGATAATTAATTTATAATTTCTTTTATTTTAAAGTTTTTTTTAAGACAATTAATTTTTCGTTAGCATTGTTAAAATTCTTAAAGGATTCGTAATTACACAATGTTACATAAACTTAATGATAAGTTGTTAAAATTATTATAATATTGAATTAATATTATTATTATTAATCATTATTATTATATTAAATCATGATCATCATCATCACGTTATATCTAGTATTTATTTGCTTAATGAATCAGTTAAACCACACTGACCGAGATATGTTCCCTCACGGATTTGTCACCATGGAAACGGAAAGTAATTTTTGATTTAATTCTACCGTATCCCACTGCCGACATAAATCAGGAGCCATTTCGGATGGATGGATGGATGGATGGATGGATGGATGGATGGATGGATGGATGGATGGATGGATGGATGGATGGATGGATGATGGATGGATGGATGGATGGATGGATGGATGGATGGATGGATGGATGGATGGATGGATGGATGGATGGATGCATGGATGGATGGATGGATGGATGGATGGATTGATGGATGGATGGATGGATGGATGGATGGATGGATGGATGGATGGATGGATGGATGGATGGATGGATGGATGGATGGATGGATGGATGGATGGATGGATGGATGGATGGATGGATGGATGGATGGATTGATGGATGGATGGATGGATGGATGGATGGATTGATGGATGGATGGATGGATGGATGGATGGATGGATGATGGATGGATGGATGGATGGATGGATGGATGGATGGATGGATGGATGGATGGATGGATGGATGGATGGATGGATTGGATGGATGGATGGATTGATGGATGGATGGATGGATGGAGATGGATGGATGGATGGATGGATGGATGGATTGATGGATGGATGAAGGAACAATTATACTTACCACCATCATTACCATCGCCGACATTTGGACAGACTTTATTGCACTGTCAAAATTTTAATGTCAGTTTGGAAAAAAATTAGCTTTTTAACGTTCTAACTAGATCGCCTTTGTCATCGTCGTCGTCGTCATCATCATCATCATCATCATCAACATCACCTACATTATTATGTCCTCAATGATGAGGATGATGATCACAAAAATTTTCATTATTGATTATAATTGTCATCAATTATTATCAATTGTTTATTTATTCCTGAAATTGTGGCAAAATGAAAAAAAGTTACAATTAACTGAATTATTATTATTATTATTATTAATGGTGATGTTAAGAATACCAATTATTGTATTTATATAAAAAAAATAATAACAAATAATAACAATAAGTTCTAGTTGAGTCAATTTTTAAAATTATCATCTATATAATTGTTGAAGTATTCGCATTAAATTAATTACAATTATTAATATAATTTCAAATATATTTCAATTGCGCTCTTTTATTTATAGAGGTCAGGCTTTTAATTTCCTAATGTTGGCAAATGATTTATTTCTCATTGTTGCAATTATTATTTGTTATTAAGGTTGCAATTGTTATTACTTTTATTATTTTTAATAAATTCATAATTGTTGTTATTTTGTATTACTTTATATCAAATTAATTTTTCTTTTTAGCTTTTTACCAGATTTTATTTTATTTAATGCAGAAAAGATTCAAAAACTATAAAGTGTAATTGCTCCAAATTTCCAAATTGCACCACTAAGGTCGTAGAGTACATTTCCCTGGACATGGAAAAAGTTTTTAATCTTCTCAACTCCAATCACAGGCTCCGGATTGTACACTCCACGTGTCCATTCCGGTAAAAAAAGGCAATTAACTTGACTGTCTTCAGTGATGATCATCAACATCATCATCATCAGTGGCGCAACTAGGGGGGGGGGGGGGCAAGCCTAATAGGGGAGACCCTGCAATTTTTCCAAATCCGATGAGTTTTTTTTTTAGTGAGGGGATTAAACTGGTTTAAAACTTTGAAACAGAAGATAGTCAAACTCATTAATAAATTATTAAAAATACAAAATAATACTGCAGACAGAAGATAGTTAAACTCATAATAATAATAATCTGTTTTATCTTTAATTTTTTATTAATTATAAATGGTAGTTTTGATTTGAACAGTTTCAAAAATTTTTCGACTGCGTCGGGCTTTCATCCCTTTTCTAAACTTGACCCCCCCCCAGCATTTTTCCTTGGTTGCGCCACTGATCATCATCATCATCATCACCATCATCATCACTATCATCGTCATCGTTAAAATCATCGGAATTGGACGTCAGAGCATGAAAATGCATCTCAATAGTTGAAAAAGTTGTTAATTTCAGACGTAATGCTTTCCCATACTGGCAAGCAACTGCCATTAGGAATAGCATGCTATGCTTCCAAAGTGAGCATCGACCACTCCTAACATTATTTGACCCAAGAAACGCCACACTAAATTTCTAAACCGACTGACAATTGATTCTGACACTGGGCATTGATCCTCCAACAATACGAATATACAATTGAAAACATCAGAGTATGGAAATGCAGATGTATTGCGTGGATTACAAGCGGGTGAAGATGCTAATTTTGATTCAGCACCAAGGAAGTAATCAGCCAACAAATGCTACATTCTAGTTTTAAGTCTTTAGAAACTGAATTAATGAAAGACTCAGTTATTTCAGCAGTTCACAATTACATTCACAAAGGACATTTCAAGTCCAGAGATTAGGCAATACTCGAAATTGAAAGACTCGTTGGGAAGATAACTCTTTAATTGAATTGGGTCCAGAAAGACAAAAATAATCTGCTTACCCAATGGCTTCAATCGGTGAATTATTCATTTGTTACTTATTCTTTACCTCTACCCAGCTTTAAGTTGCAATTAATAAAATAAAACTAAAACTTTCAGCACTGATATTCGCACTGTATTAAAATCCGTTCAGTGAGAGCAGAAGTTATGAAATCATTATTTTAAGTTTTATAAAATTTAGTTTTGAAAAGTGTAAATAAAATAGATATCGATACTTTAAATAAAGAAAGTTTAATGGGTACTTAATTAATAATTATGGAAGTTATTGTAAAAGAAATCTTTAATAGTATAGAAAATTTTGCGGAAATATCAACATTTTAACCATTTGAACCCCGCAGGGGAATATTTTGTAATTTTTAGAATTCGGCCATTTATTGGCTCTCTTCTGGTATATTTCTCTCTTACTGACCCTTATCTAACTTATTGCAATGTAATACGGGCATCTACTTATGACACACATTTACATCAATTGAATGTATTTCAAAAACGGATTGTACGGATAATTTTCTTATTATCACTTTCGCCGTCAACTGCCACTGCATTCTCTAAAAATAGTCTGTTAAATATATCACGAATTCGTAGTTTACAAAATGCTCTTTTCATTTTTTGATTTCAATGATTTCAATTTTCTTCCCAAAATATTTTCTGGTTTTTCATATCAAGCAATAACTACAACAATCCGTCTCACTTTCTTCATAATACACATGAATATAGTCCTTCTATTTCCAAGTCCACTCTTAAATTATTCTCAATTAAATATTATGGCCCGAGACTTTACTCCTCCGTACCTTCATCTATAAAGGACCTAACTCAGTTAAATACATGCCCTTTCAAATTACTTTATTTACTATTCAAAATGTCGCGCAATCAATATTTATTGAGTGGAAGTGTATAGCATATGGTTTTGTTTATAATTACTTTTAGGGTCAGTCCGATAGCGGAAGCACTTGCTTCCTTAAGGCTGGCCCTTTGGGTTTATTTGAATGTATTTAGTGTTTTGTATTTTTTTTTTCTGCGTATATAACGGCTTGTTTGTTGGATTCAGTAAACTCATAAACCAAAACAAAATATAAATAAATAAACAAATAAATAAAATAATCTGTTGTTAACTTTGAGATGTAGGAAAAAAAGTTAGCAGAACATAAGAAATGGTGACGCCATGTTCGAATATAAAAGGACTGGGGAAAAGTCCGAGAGAAGGGGAAGTTCGAGTTCGATAGGAATTGCGGAGTTGACTTTTGCGGGAGAATACGTACTTTGGGATATATTAGCGATGTGTTTCAGTCGTCTTTCAGTTTCTAAGTTTTTGCTGACACTAAAGTTTCTGTTCAGTTTTTTAAGTTGGAATATTCGAAGAACTACCAAACAAGAAAGTTGTGGAAAAAAATAACTGGGGTTCCTGGGTCCCACAAATTGCCGGGTCCCTGGACACTGGTCTCCCTACTCCTTTCGACTGACCTGTTTGTCGCCAAACCATTAGTTCAAACAAATGCTATAAAGTGTCAAAGTCTTGAAATTTATTATATTTTTAAAGAAAATTTTTTATGAAAAAGACAATGGGAAGGTTGCGGTACGACTTACGACGACGATGACATCTTGGCCTTGAGATTTTGAAGTTTATCGAGCAAATTTCGGTATTGATAAACGAAAGGACCAAATGATGGATAAAATGGTTGCCGTGCTTGACTTCCATCGAGGTGCATGTTTTCGTTGCAGACTTTCACGTAATGCTCGTAATTCTCGAGGAAGATCTTATCGAACTTCTCAGCTAAGAACTCAGGGACTGCAGCTTTCTTTTCCATAACATCGACGACAGCGAGTCTGATCACCTCGTGCTGAATAATAGAGTCGTAAACTTTCATCGAATCCTTCCGTTTTATATTATAAACTTGCATCGCATGGTAAGGTTTGTCAGCCAGTAGGGATTGGATGGAGACAATGGCCCCTGTCAGCGTCATCGCAGGAGACCACGAAGGTCCATTAAACGTTCCCAGTACGCTGAGGCATACAAAGCCGCTTGAATATATGTGTGGATGCAACTGAGTCTGACTTTCGAATGATGTGAGGCACTTGACCCTTGGGGGTTTCATAGGGTACTCGTATGGAAAGCCGACGAGGTAACGAAACATGCCACCGTGATATGACGTATCCTTTGGACCTGTTATTAAAACTGTCAATAGTCTTAAATTGTCCTCATCCGGTAAAGCGAATATCCCTTCCGGAGCATTGCTGGTGACGTCACTGATGTCCCTTTGAATTCTTTTGAGGCTGCGAGGTTCAAAGGCAGTGCTTGCGATTTCTGTCGGGTCCCAATCAATACCCATACCTGCTGTTTAGTTTGTTGAAACCTTCTAAAGAAAATGCTTTGATTTTTTACGGTGATAATTTGAAAATATGAATAAACAACGGCGAACAAAAGATCGTTAATAATAAATTATAAAATTCTACAAAATTTTATTTATATTTTATAAAATAAAAAAGTAATAACCAAATAATAAATAATTTAAAATAGTTGTAAATGTTTTAATTAAATAAAGCATTGACATAATCTATTGTGATCGATCGTACACTTGGTGCGCAATTTAAATTCTGAACTTTAACCTGTTTTGAGGTTTTGTGATAAAACTTTTATTGATTCGACTTCGAATTGTGCTTTTTGAGTTTCATTGAAAGTCATGTTGAATCATTAGTTTCGAATTTTTCTACTCTGGAGTTTGACAACAGTATCCAAACTTACAAATACACCAGAAAGTGTATATTTAAAACATATTTTCGTATAGAAAACAATGGAATTTTATTGAAATGTTATACCATTCACGTAATTTTACAAAAAAATTTTAAATTTTAAAATTTGTAAAATTTGAACCTTTTTAGCAGTTTTCAGCTAACGAAGGGTTAATGACGGTAGATGCAAAGGGTTAAAATGTTGCTATTTCCGCAACCTTTGCCATAACAGACTATTGTTAGAGAATGCGGCGGCAGTTGATGGCGAAAGTAATAATAAGAAAATTATCCGTACAATCCGTTTATGCAATACATTCAATAGGTGTAAATGCGTGTCATAAGTAGATGCCCATATTATATTGAAATAAGTTAAATAAGGGTCAGTAAGAGAGAAATATAACAGAAGAAAGACAATAAATGGCAGAATTCTAAAAATTTTATAAAACTTAAAATTTACGACCTTATTACAAATTTATATACAGCTGATTTCATAACTTTTATTGTACTATTGAAGGTTTCGTTTGCGATAATTTCTGCATGCATTGTAAACAGCGGGTTAATTTTCAGAATGAATTCAGTTAGTGATCCGGAATGGGATAAGGTAACAAAAAATAAAGGTGGCATTATGCCTCGCAGTATCAAGAGGATCGAAAAGAACATAAAAAATATCACCAATAGCCCTCCATATGGAATATTTGCTTTGCCGGATGAAGAAAACATGAGGTTAATGAAGGTGTTAGTCACGGGTCCCAAGGACACCCCATACGAAGGGGGCATGTTTACTTTCCTTTTTGGCTTTAGCGATGAATACCCCATAAAGCCTCCGAATGCTAAATTGTTGACTACAGGTGGAAAGACTGTTCGTTTCAATCCAAACCTCTATGCTTGTGGAAAAGTGTGTCTCAGTATTTTAGGGACTTTTGAGGGTCCTGGTTGGTCTCCGGTGCTGACTCTGACAAGTGTTGTCGTTTCCATCCAATCTCTGATGAACGAGGAACCCTACCGCAATGAACCTGGACACGAGAATGGTAGCGCTGACAAAGTTAAGGATTACAACAATGTAATTCAGCACGAGACGATTAGAATTGCTGTTGTGGATGTTATGGAGAAGAGAGACACATATCATGAATATTTTGTTGAGAAGATAGAAACGATCTTCAACCAGAACTACGATCATTACGTAAAAGTGTGCAGGAAAAACATGCACCTTGATTGCAAAGCGATGATGGATCCATTTCATCCTAAACCTAGAATTTTTCAATACAAAATACTGCTCAAGAAACTTGAAGGTCTAAAAAAATGAAAGAAGTTATTATTAAACACAACCATTGATTGGCTTGATTTGATTCTTCAGATTGTGTCAGTTTAAATTTCTTAATAAACACTTTTGATCTAAATGAGATCTGATTGCGGTTCAATTAGTTGAATATAATCATCTACATACTAATCATGTGATTATCGTTACTTGTTACTCCGCCTTGGAGCTCCGACAGGGATCCTCAGAGGAGTTTCCCCCGTCTTCAAACGTTTCGGCTCTTTGAACCTCCTTAAGTTTTCCGGGGGCGGGCCGCATCTGATGATCAGCCGGATGTCCCTGCCGGTTTTGTCTTTCTGGACCCAAATCAAACATATATCTTCCCAGCTGAAGGAGTCTTTCAATTTCTTGTATTGCCTAATCTATGGACTTGAAATTTCCTTTGTGAATGTAATTGTGAACTGCTGAAATAACTGAGTCTTTCATTAATTCAGTTTCTAAAGACTTAAAACTAGAATGTAGCATTTGTTGGCTGATTACTTCCTTGGTGCTGAATCAAAATTAGCATCTTCACCCGCTGGTAATCCACGCAATACATCTGCATTTCCATGCTCTGATGTTTTCAATTGTATATTCGTATTGTTGGAGGATCAATGCCCAGTGTCAGAATCAATTGTCAGTCGGTTTAGAAATTTAGTGTGGCGTTTCTTGGGTCAAATAATGTTAGGAGTGGGCGATGGTCTGTGACCAGAATAAATTTCCTGCCGAAAATGTAATGATAAATTTTATATAAAACAAAAATGATAGCAAGACCCTCCTTGTGAATTTGACTTTATCTTTTCTGAGCTTCAGATAGCGTTCTGAAGACTTTGAAGATAGGACGCTCAGTTCCATCTGGGAACCTATGGAAAAGCACAAAATCGATGCTCACGTCAGAAGCATAGCTTTGAAAGCTATTCCTAATGGCAGTTGCTTGTCAATATGGGAAAGCATTACGCCTGAAATTAACAACTTCTTCAACTATGGAAATGCTTTTTCTTGCTCTGACGTGCAATTCCATCTTTCGTTTCTCCTTGTTAGACGATGCAATGGTTCTGCAACGGTTGCCAAACCTGGAAGAAACTTTTGGTAAAGTTGTACTGATCAAAGAAATATCCCTTGTAGATCCTTTGTCACGAAGTCGTTGAAATAGTCACCTCAGCTTTTAAATATGTTCATCAGCTGAATTTCCACCAACTAGAATGTCGTCCAAATAAGCCACTGCACTTAGAAGATCATGTCTGAGTTTATCCATTATTTCTTGAAAATAAGCAGGAGAGGATAGTATTATCCAAAAAAACAATCTGGTTAATAAACAAAAAAGTACTTCATTTATTAATAAAAATAAAAATTAATTGATATATTAATTAACATTAAAAAATTAATTAATTTATTAATAAATCAAAAATTTACAAAACTCAGAAAATAATCCTGAAACTCTTTCATCACTGCATGAACGTAAAGTCATCATTGCAAATACTTCGGTCCGCAGACCATCCAAAGAAAAAATATTTATTAGTATATCTCATCCAAAGAAATGAAAAAAAAAGTAATGTTTTATTAACGTCCGTTGCATAGCTAGATGATTAGGACGGTGCACCCGCAGCGGGGTTTGAACCCCGAAAAAAAAATGATTATTTGTCTTTGATAAATTTGACCAAACGTGTTGCTAGCAGAGGTGGTTTGTTAAATTGGTTAGTATCTGTTATAATTAATTAATTCTGATCATGTATGCATGTTATTGAATTGGTTAGTATTTGCTGAAATTAATCAAATCTGTTAATTTTCCCTGCAATGCCAGTTGTTATCAAAAAGTATTAAAGTATATACCACTATATCATCTGCATATAGTTACACTTTAATTAAACTTGAAGAACACTTGCACGCCTGGACCTTGTGTGTGATGATGCAGGTAGGACGAAGTTCAGTGTAAAACAGAATAATATTTTGAATTATTAATTAATTAAATAAATTAAGCAAATGTAGTAAAATAACGATAAAATTCTTTTATTTATCGATATCAGGAATTCCTAAATAAAGACGAACTTTTTAAAACTCTTACAAAAAAAACCTTTTAAATTCCTGGAGTTGGCAAAAGATTTATTTGTCATTATTGTTATTTTTTATCATTATTGTTACAATCTATGATTTATATTTACATTAATCTATAATCAAATATTTACATAAAAATTACTATTATTAGTACTATTTTATCACTTATTTCTCTCAAATTACATCTTTGGTATTTATGTCGATTTTAATGTTTTTTTTGTGCAGTAAAAATGCAAACAAATGCATTCAATGTATTTACTATTTATATTGCTAGAATGTCTTTGTTTAATTATTTGATTATTTGTTACAATTATTTATAGTTATGTTTTTAACAAAACCTGACCCACACAAATAATATTCCTAATTATAACTGTTCCAAATGATCACAAAGGTCATAGAGTTCATTACCCAGGCTCCTGCGCAGACGTTTTTAAATCTCCAATCAGAAGCCCTGGATTTTATTCTGTTCTTGTCACGTGACTTACTATCCGCTCCCCCATTCTATTAAAAAGACAATGAGTATGCCGCTGTCATGGCCGCCATCACTGTCATCGTAACCATCATTTTCATCGTCATCATCATCATCATCATCATCAACATCATCGCCATGAACGTGTAAATAATGCTAAATAATAATAACATGTTTTTACGAAATTCACACAAAATAGAAATTAAAGAGAATATAAGTATTTTTTTTTTAAAGTCAAGCCTGAAAATCTTTTGTTCCTTTTAAACAAACAAAAAGATAAAAATAAGGAAGAAAATTAGAAAAAAATTTCGAGCAGAATTCTTTTGCAATTTCATGCTCTCCTCCATTAGGTGGGTGTAAATGAAACGGACACTTCCAAGCGAAGACGAAGACTACGACGATGACGATGATGATAATGATGATGATGATGATGATAACGATGATGACGATGATTATAACGATGATTATGATGATGATGATGATGACAGCAATGTCGTTGACAAAGGTGGCATAGGTGGTATAAAAAAAAATTAATAAGCGACCTCACGCAAACAATTGATTGATATTGTCATTATTATTTTTATTACAATTAATAAATAAATAATATTAATTGATTGAGGTTGTCATTTTTGTTAAGATATATAAATATTATTAATAACACTTAGCAATAACAATGCTGAATGAGAAAATCATGCTTAAATATTTCTCTTAGAAAACAATGAATTATAAAGCAGCTAATTAATAAAAATTAACACAATAGAAAGAATCCAAATTAATAAAAAATAATAAAAGTTAATAATAAGTTAATACATTATAAATGCTTAGCCCGTCTGTTCATCCGTTCATTTGTTCGACTATTTTTGCAAACACCTGTTAAAAGCAATGACGTCTAGGTCGATGCATAAATTAACCTTACATGCATAAAAAAATAATATTATTAATATTAATATTACTAATAACAAAGCACCAATTAGTTAAGAATTCTGTTTAAGTTACATTGTGATTTTCTAAACTCCGTCAGTTAGTCAGGTTTAGTCAAGTAAAATAATTATTTATTACTTAAACCACAGTGGGGATGTTATATAATGGCACTTCATTTGCTGGCGGCAGTGCAGGCTGGGTTTCGAACACGACACATTACGACTGTTGCCATTACCGCCGTAAGCACACATGGCTAACCTGCAGGCATTAATAATCCTCATCATTCTCCTAGGAAATAATTTTCAGGATTTTAAATTTAAAAAAAATAATTTGTGATACAAAATAATTTTAATCACAAATAATTTATATTGAAAACGTAATTTTTAAAACAAAATAATTGCATTAATAAGATTAATGTAATTTTCAAATCTAATGTCGACCCTAAATGATCCATGATTTAAATGCAATTAAATTCAGAGTGCAGAAATAATTATAAAATTAAATCAATGTCAATTTGAAAATTTTCAGAATATAATCCCGATTAATTAACTCCAGTCAAAACAATTTTAAAAGTCCTTTTTTAAATTATTATTTGTAAGTCCAATATCAAGTCAAATTTAAATTTAATAATTTCAATTAATTGCCTACAAATTGTCAACGACGTTTTTTCGTTTGTTCATTCAAATTTACATTAACCTTTTAGCTCCCATCGTTCAACTCAGAAGTTTAAAATAATTATTTAACAATAAAAAACAAATTCACAAACAAATTTATTTAGAACTCGCACGCACATCCCTGGTCATTTCATGCGTCCAAATTGTGGCGTTAAACATTTACAACTTGAAGGTTACAAAAAAAAATAAAAACGGAGCAAATACAAGCTCCGAAGCTTTTTATTATTAAAAGCTTAAAATATTTTTTAAAAATGGCATTTATTTCCGAGAAATATTAGGTAAACATAAAATGCTTAAAAATAATTAAATTTTGACAAAATAAAATGCTTAAATAATAATTAAACCCAAAAAAAATAAAATAAAATGCTTAAAAATAATTAAAATGTAAAAAAATAAATTGCTTAAAAATAATTAAATTTTAACAAAATAAAATAATTACCACTCAATCTGAAAAACCAGAGTTCGTGCATCATCGAATTAAAGCCATAATAACCAAATATTTAACAAGGGTTAAACATTTAAGTAAACAAGTAAATTCTACAAATGTATATTCGTAATTTACATTGTTTTCCGTATTATAACTTAATTACTCTAAAGAAATAATAATATTTATAATAATATTTAGAACGTTCATAATTATTTTGAATCATGAATATCTATTGTTCACTTATAATCTAATAAAAACTAAATTAAATTCAAAAACAAACAAAACTCTAAAAATAAACATAAATCAAGGCAATATAAACAAGGATTAAAAATGGACAAGGATTACAAATAAAGGATGATTGAAAATAAATATTGTTAACGTCTCCAGTGACCCTATCTGAAGCTCCACATAAATTCACTCAGAACACGTACGACAAACAAAAGTGGATAAATTGAAATTTATAAAAAAAAATGCGAAAATTAAATTATTCGCAATATCGCAGTATAAGAATTACAGTCGAACACTAATATTATTATTATTATTATTATTATTATTATTATTATTATTATTATTATTATTATTATTATTATTATTATTATTATTATTATTATTATTATTAATTATTATTATTATTATTATTATTATTATTATTATTATTATAATTATTATTATTATTATTATTATTATTATTATTATTAATATTATTATTATTATTATTATTATTATTATTATATTATTATTATTATTGTTGTTGTTGTTGTTGTTGTTATTGTTGTTGTTGGTGTTATTGTTATTTTTATTGTTGTTATTATTATTATTATTATTATTATTATTATTATTACCATAGTATTATTATTGTTGTTATTGCTTTTATTTTAAAAGGGCCAGCAAGAAATAAATTACATGAATTGTTCTTCGCGTCATTGAAAATTGTCCTTGACATAAATCACGACGAAATGTCAATCTTTTCACATCTCAAAGGTCACAAGAGGTCAACAACCTTAGTCGAAAAACTGCGGAATTCAAATGCTCAGAATATGTTTTTGAGGTCTGCCAAATAGGCAGAAAGTTATTTTATTCATTTGTTTGATTTTTTAAATACAAATAGAAAATTAATTCAACCAAAACCATAATCGGTTCGAAGTGTGATTGAAGATAATGTGAATTTAAAAAGAATTTTTAATTCATATCTTGATAATAAATTCAAATAATAACAACAACAATAATAAATTCCTGTTCTTTAGTTGCAGTAATATAATTTTATTAATTTCCTCATCAGACAACCCGACGATTAGAACAAAAGCACCTGTTCAAGCACTTGATTGACAATGCAGGTGATTAGGATTAGCTGCACAAGGTGAGCCGAATAATCTGGCTAGGATATAGCGACAAGCGTTATCGATGTTAGCATTAATGATAGCTATTAATAAATTATTAACTTTGCATAAACATGTTCCTTTTAATCCCAGCCTTCCTTAATTCAGGTAATTTAAGTAATTTACGTACGAAGATATAAATAGATTTGCCTTTAGGTAGGCTTTTAGAAAAATATTTAAAATATTTGAGGTAGTAAAAGTGCGAGTTAAGTGCTTATCTCAAGTTGCTCAAGCAATGCTAATAGTAGTAACAGTTATGGTAATGATGATAATAATAATAATAATTAATAATAATAATAATAATAATAATAATAATAATAATAATAATAATAATAATAATAATAATAATAATAATAATAATAATAATAATAATAATAATAATAATAATAATAATAATAATAATATAATAATAATAATACTAATAATAATAATAATATAATAATAATAATAATAATAATAATAATAATAATTAATAATAATAATAATAATACTAATAATAATAATAATAATAATTGTAACTTCATTTATATAGCGCCATATGCATAGCGTCAGAGGCGCTTCTTGTAACTATTTATATAGCGCTCCTTCCCAAGGGCACTGGCGGCAGTGCAGGCTGGGTTTCGAAAACGACACATTACGAATGCAGGCCAATTAAGGAAGCTGGTTATCCGGCCATTGCATCTATCGTCTGTTATATATATGTTTGTTATATATATGTTTGTTATATATATATTTGTTATATATATATATGTTTGTTATATATATATATGTTTGTTATATATATGTTTGTTATATATATATGTTTGTTATATATATATATATATATATTTTGTCAATTACGCTATGTCGGCCAGCGGAGTTCAAAGGATTAAGATGTTGCTATTTCCTCAACCTTTGCCATAACAGACTATTGTTAGAGAATGCAGAGGCAGTTGATGGCGAGGGTGATAATAAGAAAATTATCCGTACAATCCGTTTTTGCAATACATTCAATTGGTGTAAATGCATGTCATAAGTAGATGCCCATATTACATTGCAATAAATTAGATAAGGGTCAGTAAGAGAGAAATATAACAGAAGAGAGTCAATAAATGGCCGAATTTTAAAATTTTATAAAACTTAAAACTTACGACCTTATTAAAAATTTATATACAGCTGATTTCATATCTTTTATTACTATTAAAGATTTCGTTTGCGATAATTTCCGTATGCATTGCTGACAGCGGGTTAATTTTCAGAATGAATTCATTTAATGATCCGGAATGGGTTAAGATAATAAACAACAAAGATGGCATTATGCCTCGCAGTATCAAGAGGATCGAAAAGGACATCAAAGATATCACCAATAGCCCTCCACATGGAATATTTGCTTTGCCGGATGAAGAAAACATGAGGTTAATGAAGGTGTTAATCACGGGTCCCAAGGACACCCCATACGAAGGGGGCATGTTTACTTTCCTTATCGGCTTTAGCGATGAATACCCCATAAAGCCTCCGAAGGCTAAATTGTTGACTACAGGTAAAAACACTGTTCGTTTCAATCCAAACCTATACGCCAATGGAAAAGTATGTCTCAGCATTTTAGGAACTTTTGAGGGTCCTGGTTGGTCTCCTGTGCTGAATCTGACAAGTGTTATCGTTTCCATCCAATCTCTGATGACCGAGGAACCCTACCGCAATGAACCTGGTTATGAGAACGGAAAGATTGAAGTTGTTAAGGATTACAACGATGTAATTCAGCACGAGACGATTAGAATTGCTGTTGTGGATGTTATGGAGAAGAGAGACACATATCCTGAATATTTTGTTGAGAAGATAGAAACGATCTTCAACCAGAATTACGATCATTACGTAAAAGTGTGCAAGGAAAACATGCAATTTGATGGCAATGCGATGAAGGATCCACTTTATGGTAAATGTGTAATTTTTCAATACAAAATATTGCTCAAGAAACTTGAAGGTCTAAAAAATGAAAGAAGTAATTCTTAAACACTACCATTGATTGGTTTGATTTGTTTCTTCAGATTGTGTCAGTTTAAATTTCTTAATAAACACTTTTGATCTAAATGAGATCTGATTGCGGTTCAATTAGTTGAATATAATCATCTACATACTAATCACGAGATGATCGTTACTTGTTACTCCGCCTTGGAGCTTCGACAGGGATCCTCAGAGGAGTTTACACCGTCTTCAAACTTGTCCCTTTTAATCCCAGCCTTCGTTAATGTAGGTTATAAAAGTAATTTAAGTACGACGATATAAATAGATTTGCCTTTAGGTAGGCTGTTAAAAAAATATTTAAAATATTTGAGGTCGTAAAAATGCGCTTTAAGTGCTTATCTCAAGTTGCTCAAGCAATGCTAATAGTAGTAACAGTTATGGTAATGATGAGAATAATAATAATAATAATAATAATATCATTTTCAATATTAATTATCATATCATTACCATACCATATAATTAATAATATATTTTAATAATAACAATTGTAACTTCATTTATATAGCGCCAGGTGCATAGCACCATTTATATAGCGCTCCTTCCCAAGGGCGCTGGTGGCAGTGCAGGCTGGGTTTCGAACAAGACACATTACGACTGTTGCCATTACCGCCGTATTCAGGCACGTAACGCATTCGGCTAACCTGCGCAATAATATATATCAACGGTGGCCAACTTGCTGTTCAAAGTGCGGCTCTCAAAAAAGCTTGAAAATATTTTTTTTTATTTAAAATAAAAAAATAAAAAGATGATTTCAAGCTTCCCAAGAACATTGTTGTGAACACTTCTGCTGCAGAAATGGAACTGTTGGAGTTACAGCAAGGTCAGGGTTTAGCATTGATGCACAAGTCACTACCTACTGTGGATTTCTGGAAACTTGCGCCAGAAGTAAAGTATCCTCAACTTAAGATAGCCAGTTGTCGACTGATATCCATTTTTGATACCACTTGCTGCTGCGAATCGCTGTACTCAACAATGAAATTTATAAAATCAAAACACCGAGCTGTAACTATAATAGTAATCAAAACCTGACAGAACTTCTTCGTATCTCAACTACAAACTATCAACCAGATTTAAAGAAACTTTCCGGTTCAAAAGCTTCCCATCATAGCCAGAACAATTAATGTTCAAAAGAACTTATAAAGGAGTGACTTTTATTAATAAATATTACATATTGAAATGTCTATTAATGACATAAACGTTATCATCCACATGATAAATCGTTTGTACAACATACTGTTACCGATTGGGGTCGCGACTCATAGTGGTTCAATGTGGTTCGCAGCAATTAAAAAAAATTTTCAAAAGTGGCTCTCAGGTTCCTACGGTCTGGCCACCCCTGATATATATTATCATCACTGCAATAAAAGGATATTCTCAAAAATGTCTGAACAGATGAATCCAAGTTTTATTTTTTTAAACATTTGAATGTCATCAATTCAGGCAGACGACAAAGCGGTTTTTATTTGGTTTTATTATTTATTTTGTTATTGTTTTCACTTTAATTTACAGTTTACTTATTTATTTGTCACTATCGAACAAAGGGAATTTCATCACCACCACCATCATCATCGTCATCATCATCACCATCATCATCATTATCATCATTATAATTATAGTAATGAGATATGCAGATCCAACAATTTCAAATACTGAAAATAGTTCATGATATCGATCCGCAACTGTAACAAGTCTTTAAGTAATTAATTAAGTCCAATTAAGTAATTAAACCCTTAGATAACTTAATGACACATAACATTATTTCAGCTAAATGTAAATCAGTCTCAGGAAATTATATTATCAGGATTAAATTATTATAAAGACTAAATTATGATAACGTTTAAATTATTACAAATATAAAATTGTTGTCAAGATGAAACCATTATTATAACGCTAAAATTATAATCAAGATGGATTTATTATCAGGATTTTCGTGCCTCGAAATTAATTCATGTAAGTCATTTAATTTCAAACTCCAATGTAAACTTTCATTTAAAATTTCACAGCTACAAAACAATGCCTAAACAAATTTCCTATTAAATTAAAAAAAAACTTTTAGCCCGGACTGAATAGAAATTAGGAATTAAAAATAAAAACTAACTTCAATTTAATATAATTACAAAGTAAGAAAAGAAAGACGTATATATACTTAGACATGAGACATTTGCCGTAGACATAAGAACCCGTCTAAACCGTCTGAGGACTGACCCAGGTGTTATAAGACCCCACAAAGTCTTATACCCTCCCAAAGTATGGTCATATCGCTGTCGTCAGTTTCTGTGCTTTTGTGGTTCTCGAGGTCACTGTGGGGTTGCTAGAAGTTTCGTTTGTGAATGAACTCATGTTCCTGCACAATCCATTGACCAGTAGGCCTGCATCCAACTCGATCTGGATGGAAAAATTTGTCGGCTGTTCGTGCCTGTCGTATTCAACTCCCAACGTTTCCCAGTGTTTCTGAGGCGAGGAGTAGTTCGGGAAGCTGACGGACACGGGGGACCACTCTTGGCAGGAAATGCTATCGTGGCAGTGGAACAGATGCCGATAGTTCTTCCAGAGCAGTCGATCGAGGATCTCTGCCTCGGTTATCGACTTATCGGAGACTATCAGGTCCGTGACATTACTTACGAAGCCACCCTTCCCAAATAACTCAGTCATGGCCTTCAAGTCACCACCCCATAGTCCTGGGACGACCGACATGTTCGCGTGGGAGTAACGGTCCCTCATGCAGTGAAATACAGCTGCAGAGGTATTACGAATGTCCCTCGAAGTAAATCCTTTCGATCCTTGGATAAAATCATCTACTGCCTCGAAGTCTCTGGAATTGATCCTGTGCTCTGCTTTGCGAATGAGAAAGTGCTGAACGCCATCGTCCTTCACGACCTCGTAGCTCCACAGTTCTGGCCGAGGCAGAGTTCTACCCGGTGTGACTGGAACGATTTTGGCTCCCAGGTTTCTCAGAGTGGCAACGATTCTTTCCGGTACGATCAACTCGTCGAAACTCGCATCGACTGCCCCTCGGCTGTTGTTGTCCAAGTTACCGAGGTAAGCGTAGATCCTCAGTGTCCAGCCTGGGAAGTAAACTGGGAAAAGTTGAGCGTTCCTTACCGCACCCATGTTGATGATCGTTGAATTACCGTACAACGACATTGAAACGACCTTCTTGGCGTCACTCGGTGCAGGATGGAGTTTGGAAAACTCGAATCTGTAAAAATTTATTATTATTACTATTAATATTATTAAAACGAATTACTACAATCAAAGCAAACGTGACACAGTATGAGGTCAAAGAAATTAGTTGGCGTGCTGACTACTGGGCAAATGATTTATAAGCCAGACTATCGATTGTAACACATAAGGGGCCGTATATAAATAGCATCAAGCATAAATAGCTTAGGATTTGTGAGGTGGTTCAAACATCTGTGACGAGGGAAGGAGGGGCTAAACATGTTACGTCACGTCAATTAAAGATTTTTGAACAAAAAAAATAAAGAGATGAAAAATTGTATACCTCTAGACATCAGTATAAGCAGCTCTATAGGTTGATATCAACACAGGACCACCAGGATAGTCATTTAGTCATTTAGTCATTTAGTCATTATGATTTATTTATTGACGAATTATTCTTATGTCTTTCTGCTTTGAGTATTTTTTTTGTGACGAAACATGACGATGGGAGGATTGGGAATAAAATAAATAAATAGGCCAAACTAAATGACGCCATTTATGGACAACCCCTAAGTCACTCAAGATATCGGCTAAATATTAAATGCAAACACGAAAACAAATTCTATAATTCTGAACCGCAACCCGGATAGTGGGATGAATAAGTAAGAGTCCCAAGGCCATTAAATAATATCAAATTAAATGTTATAATTAATGTTAAGCTAATTAAATATGATTATTATTTATGATTATTAACGCCTTTTTGAGGTCAACTATGAATAGTATGCTATTTGAAAAAACTCCGAATAACAATCAATTGGCGTGCAGATTGGACGAAATGCGTTGGCATTGGCAACGGTCGCTAGGTATCTAGGTTCGCAACCCAGCCTGCGCCGCCAGGGAGCTACCTCGGGCATGGGCGCTGCATACATTGTCTTGACATCCTACCCAGAGCTAGGATTTTGTGTGGCACCAAAAAAAATTGGCTAATTAGAATTAGCAATCCAAAGGTTGGACTCACTTTTTGAGGGTCTCTTTGCAATGTATGACCTCATCCATGAGGAATCTCCTCAAGTGGTAACTCGGCTTGTACCTGGTCCCTAGCGACATCACGTGCTTGACGGTTACGTTGGGAATTTTGGTGATTTTACCTGGAGTGTAAACCTCCGTTATCCAGGTATCCGCATACCAGTCAGCAAAGTGCCTAGGGTAGTAGAACCCGAATACTTCCACGTGTGTCCTGTGCACGAAATCGTACGTCAAAATGCTCAGCTCACCCCCGCTATGGGTGGGCCCGACTACCCCCATGTTTGGAGGCCGAAATTGGGAGAGCTTATGTATGAAAACCTCGGTCCAGTTGTTGGCCGAAAAGACGGTGTCGTCGTTAACCCTATAAAAGAATTCCGCTCCATCCAAGTAGGCCTCTATCATGGCGTCGTTCTGGGCCCAAGCCGGTTTGTGCGCATGTCTGCACTTGACGAGATGAAGGCTGAGATGAAGATGAGAACAGAAGGCTCTCGAAAATTCGTTGAATTTTTCGGCGAATTCCAGCAGTGAATTTTTACTCGTGAAGAACGTATCGTCGAAATCGTAGGCGAAGTAGAAGTCGTAGCAAAAGTTCGTAGAGGCGGTCGCGCAAAAGGTACTGATGAACGTCGAGAAGACTTTGTACCATTTACCCCTGCCCCGTTCGTCCATGGCCGCCCTCAGTCCCGAGGTTATTCCACCCCCGACGGCGACGTGAACCTCTCGCCTACAAATGTTTCCGAAGTTCGACTTGATGAAGAGCGTTTCTTCAAAATGTAGGTCAGCGTAGTTCAGAGAGTCGGGTGTTAAATCGTATCTTCTGTACAGGCCACTGTGCAGAACGAATGTTACGACGACGGCTATGGGCATGAGATAAAATAAGATCCTTTTAAGTCCGTCTTGTCTCGATTGGCACATGATGACTGGCTCAAAAAAAAAAAACGAACATGAACGACTTATTAAAAATTTAATCGCATCTGTGCAAAGTCAAAAGTGCGATGGCATGCGAACGAACGAACGTGCAAACCAGAAAACTCAAACAAGGCAATCGAATGCTAATCAATGTGTCTCGTATAAACTCGAGGATCGTTTGCGCTTTATCGAAATGACTTTAAACAGTAGGCGCGCATTTGTTCGTAGTTAATAAGCTGCATAATGAGGACTGTTTATGCATAATCGCCTCTCGCAATAATTGCTCTCACAAAAACAAAAACTTGCAAGGCGCGTGTCAAGAGAACAAAAGCTAAAGTTAAGTAGTTGGTTAACTAACTAGTTAGGTTAACTTAACTATTTAAAGTAAAGTTTGACAGGTCATAAGATTTTTAAGTACGTTATCACTGAATTGCTCAAATAAACGGGCACCAGTGCACAACTCGGAAACAACCGAAAGAAATGACGAAAATTGAACTTGGCTAAAGCTCTTCTGCAGCATGCTATTAAGCTAATGGTTGATTTTTGAAATTTTCTGAATTTTTTTAAAGACGAACTTGGCTATTGTTAAATTAGATCTGATTTCTGAACATTGCTTATGCTTATCTGAAGCAACTGAAACTAATTACAGTTGTGAAGTATAAGTTCATTTCTAAAATTAATGACTTGTCTGATAAAACATTGTTTATAAAACTTGCCAAGTTCATCTGACTAATCTTCATTTAATCACCAGATTAAGCCCTTCACTCGCAACTTTGTAAAAACTCTTACATTAAAATTGATTACATTTGCTTTATCTGCACGATTCGATCACCTATTTTTTACCAACGCTAGAAGAAGGACAACATGCTCATCGAATATGGCGGTCATTGTCTTAAAATGTTGAGCGAGGGTTGCTTGAAATGCAAATAAAGCAAATTAGTGGCAAATTTAATTTTAAAATATTTACAAATATTGACTTGGATTGCAAAATTTATTTATTTTACAATTATTATTGAAAATCGCCTTAGTGTGCAAAAATGATTTTCATTATTACCATTACTTATTAAATAATCATTTGAGAATTTTATTTTAATAAAATTAACAAAATAACTATTAAATTACTTCTAATTATTTAACTATTCTTTTCAAAACCGCACATTACTAAGCAGACGAGTTTTCGAGCGTTACATAATCAAACATGAACAGATGTAGATGATAGCCGGGAGGTTGAACTAATCATCACTGTGACGGAATTGATTTAAAATCACCAACTTTTAGATTGAAGGATCATTATTATCGATGATAATTATCGCCATTGTGATGCATCACCATTATCATTCTCATCTAATCTTGTATTTGATTATGACATTTGCGCCAATAGCGATTTTTGTGTTGAAGACGAATCCTGTCGAGACATTAATTTTAAACGGTCTGATTCTGGTTTAGAGTTAATTTAGAGTTTTTTCAGTTTTTCCTGAGGGGCAGTAGATCTCAATTTATGAATTTTTATAAATTATTAGGCTACTACAACAGTTACAGCAGTTAACTGTGAACTGTGAACATAACATCGACGTACGACAACAGATTTGCTGTGGCCTGCCGTCTTATGAGTTTCAGATTTTTTTATTGTGAGATGGATTTCAATAAAATACGTTTCATCGTTTTCACCTATAATGCTTTTTAAATAAAAAAAAAATTAAGTTTGCATTTCACTAATGCGATTTTTAAATAATTTTTTAAAAAAAGTGAAATTATTTTAGAAAGTTTTGACGAACAATTTTTTTTTTTAATTTTGTATTTTCTGACGTTTACCTAAAATAATTGCTACAAATTCTGTAAACTATCAACAAATTACTTCGTTGAAGCCAGCCAAGCGGTAATTAAATACTAACTTTAGAATGCCCTTTGTGTTGCAATAGTTAGTACAAATTTACAAATGTATGGAAGCGAAGATAAACTGTATTCCCAAAATGTCTGTAAAAGCTGTCTAAAGTGCAAAAAAGCAGATAATCAGATGTCGAACTAATAAGACAATTGGACATATATTGATGTCACTGATGAGACTATTGAAGCGCAGAGTGAAATATTGTCAGGTGTCGCAATAGAAGTTCGAGATGGCATTCAGGAAAATATTAAATTAGCCATTTTTGAATTCTGTGGTGTCAAAATTTGCTTGGGAATTATCCTAAGTTATTCAATAAATAGCTAGTTAAGCAAAATTGAGCCTCGTTAAAACAAAATGTAAATTAGCATAATAAGGATAACAATTAAATAATATATGTGGGATTTTCTGCTAGGTTTGGGATTTTCGTGATAGTCACCTCAGAAAAAAATAAAAACATTCTCTCCATTATCACTTTCCTCCATTGTTTTGGTTGCGTAGCGATGTGCTTTTTATCGAAGTTGGATACATCTGAATATAGGTAACTTCTGCATTAGTTAAAGCGTAATTATTATTATTATTATCTAAAGATAACTTTGAATCGCTAAATGATTCAAAATAATTTCTCGAATTCCATTTTTCTCGAATTCACTGAAGTTTTAATTTAAGTGCGTTGGGTTAATTAAGTCGAATTTGCATGTACAAATTTTAGCAAATTGGATGGTCGATGAGGATTCAGCTCAATGATTTAGTTTATTAACAAGAAAATAACGTGACTCATACGCCATGTTTATAATTCTTGTTTAAGACCATCAATCTTTATGGTTATATCAATTCGGACAATTTGTTGCATTCATTTGTTTTTACTAATACAAGATCTAGATGCAATTATAGAATTTATTGGTGATTTTACTGAGTGTTGTTAGAAAAATACAATTCTTGTCTGAAATAGTTAAATGTAGGGCTGTCAGAATACACTGAACTTATATTCTGAATATTTAAAACTTTTTGAATCATTACCATCACCTTTTTGAGTGTTTGACAACTTTCAAATACAGAACATAATTTCTACAAAAATTCTTTAATTGAAAACTTTCCATCATAAAAAAAATCACTTTCCTTAATAAAATTCGTTTTCTGTGTGCTCCATTTCGCTTTCGCTTTTCGAATCTTACGGAATAAATCATTTCCCTCACTCTTCTTCACATCTTCGACGTCATCACATCAGAAAGCGAGACAACGCTACCCCGACCGGACCGCCAACCGTTCTCCCCGAAAATCCACCGTCTGGGACCAGATGCTGAAGGAAGACCCGAACGACAAACTCAAGTCTCAACTCTTCGAGGCCGTCCTATCCATCTGCAAGTCTTGGGCTGCTGATGGAAAGGTGAACCTTACCATCGAGGGCTTGCTCGCCATCACCATAAAAAAAGAGGTCGTTCTGGTCAACATGAAGGAAAAGGTCGCCACCGAAGGGGACGAGGGTCGAGACTTCCGAGAGAGTCGCGGTTTCTCCGGGGGTCAGTTCCCCGCGGAGTTGAACGGTCAGGACGACATCATGCACAATCTGAGCTACGCTTTCGGGCCGTTTCTCGGCCGAGACGATTGCGACAAAGGAACCTTCGAGGAGATGCTAGCCATGGAGGTCGGAGATTCGTCCAAGGGATCGACGGATGAGAAGATGAAGGGGGATTTGGAGGAAGACAATCTGCTGAAAGGTTGGTTGAGAAGTTATAATCTGGGGGATGGGGTGATTGTTTAATTCCAATTTTGCATTTTTAATGATGTCAGTAATGATAATGATGATATTGCGTTATTGATTATTAATATAATTAAAACTGTTGAATGCTGTTAACATTTTTGCACTTATTCGCAATAGAAATGTCAACAAGTTTTCAAATTTTCTAATTACGATAATAGTAATAATAATAATAATAATAATAACAATAATAATAATAATAATAATAATAATAGTACCACAACACTAATCGTCACTACTGTCGTCTCCCTCTCCAGGCAACCTCGACTACTCCACTCTCTCCCTGCCCGACGTCTCCTCGGGTGGCATGGACAGGTTCGGGGAGCAGTTCGACGACAACCCGTCGAACCTGTTCGACTTCGACGACATCATCAACAAACCGGCGAAGGTGTCGTCTGCCGGTCTCGTTCTTCAGCAGAACTTACTGCTCGGAGATGTGAGTTGTTGTTTCGGTTGTTCATCGTTTATTGAGGTAACAATAGTCGTTGTCGTGTTATCAATGCAATCATCGGTAAACGTATGACAACGTATGACACATTTACTAAATTAACACATATTTTATCCTCTATTAATCCAGTGCATTACTTTAGCTGTTAACTACTTTCATTAGTTTCACATTTGCTGGTTAATTAATTTATTTATTCTCGACTTCAAAACCAGTTGGAGAGATCGACAGGCAACGACAACGTCGAGCAGTTTGGCAACGACATCCTCATGGTGTCCGATCTCAACTGGGGAAGCACCTCGGACCGCACGGGGGACGTCGGTCCGCTCAACCTGGCCGGACCTCAGGACTTGTCCTTGGGTTTGGATAAGAGGGTTTGTTTCTGCTGTTGTTGGCATTATTATTATTATTATTATATTATTATTATTATTATTATTATTATTATTATTATTACTGTTATTATTATTATTGTTATTATTATTGTTGTTATTATTATTATTATTATTGTTATTATTATTACTATTATTATTATTGTTATTATTATTACTATTATTATTATTGTTATTATTATTGTTGTTGTTATTATTATTATTATTATCATTTTTATTATAAATAAAAGGAATAACAAGTAAAATCTCTTTAATGAAGTTTTTGATATAATTGTGAATTGCTCTTCACATGTTTCGTAACATGTGCTCAGACATTATTAATCTTGTTGTTGTTGTTGTTATTTGGAATATTATTTATTAGTTAGCTATCTATTAAAACAGCTTTATTATTTATGGTACTATGACAATTTATAGAACAATACAAATTAATTATTATTGATACATAATGTTATTGATACATAATATTTCATGGTGTTCACTCCATTGTTCCTTACGTCGCAGAAATTCTTCTGTGGAGTTTGTGGCTCCCTGTACACGTCCGAACTGGGACACGTCTGCAAATCTGCTCGTCTCAACACTGGTCAGTTGTTGTTGTTGTTGTTTCAATGCATCAATGATTTTGCATTATTGTATTTTAAAGTTTCTCAAAAACTTATCTAAATGCGTCGATTATTTAATGTTGCCTGTTTGTTGTTTTTTTTTAAATATTAATATACAAATCTGTACTATAGAAATCCAATCCATTATTATTGTCATTATTATTATTATTATTTTTATTGTTATTAATAATATTATTTTAATTTTTAAATTAATTTCCAGCCGTGACCAGCGAACCGCTGAATCTGAAGTCTCAACCGCTCGATTTAACAACGGGCCCCATTTACCTGGCCATGGACGGCTCCCTGAGTCACCAACCTGTCCTCAGCGGTGCCCCGTCCGTGACCTACGACCTCCTCACCAAACATACCCTGAACTCGACCAAGGATAAGGCAGAGGCCTTCAAGAAGTGCGAGATGTGTGGGAAGTACCTGTTTTCAAAGTAGGTGGTTGGCTGTTGTTCTTGTATCTTTGTTGTGTTTTGTTTATGTTTTGTTTATTGTTGTTGAATATCATAATAAAAGAATATATGATAGATAAGTCGAGTTTTGACTAGTTGTCATTCGTTTAGTTTTTATTATTAAATTTGTTATTATTATTATTATTAATTGTTTTGTGTCCTCATTTTAACAAACACTGTTATTTTGTTACTCTTTTAAAAAATAATTAAAAAAAAACATAACTAACCTTCTTTCTAATTAATAGTAAATTAAAAACACAACACCCTAACATTCTCCCCATCCCAGCTCCGGCTATCTCAAGCACAAGAAGCAGCACGCGGGCAAGTTCCGCTACTCTTGCGACGTCTGCCACAAGGGCTTCTTCGATCAGACGAACCTCAAGACCCACGTCGACAGCAGTCACAGCAAACTCAAGCGCTACGAGTGCAACCGATGCTCGAAGAGCTTCTTCTGGAAGCACCATCTCAAGCGGCATGCCGAGACCTGCAAGGGCATCGCCCCCGTAACCTCAGGGGCCGACGGGGACGTCCCGACCGCGTCGGGTTCGACCTCTCAATTCCTGCCCGTCATATCCAATTTCCTGCTCAGCATCGGCAACCGGTCGTCGGCGACCTCCGTGGCGACCTCGGGCAAAGCGAACCCCCAAACCTGCTCCGTCCAATCTCTGAGTTGTTCGTTAAAAGTCACGACCCAGTCGAGTCTTTCGTCTCCCCCCAAAACGGGCAGCTCGGGCTCGTGCCACCTGGGCGCCCTTCGTCTCCTGGCCGCACCGAGCGACTTCGCCAAGTACCTGAGAACGCTGCCCGACCTGGCTTCGGGCGTTGCTCCTGTCATCTCCCACGGCAACCACCTTAACAGCAACAATCCTCCGATCACATTTCTTTCCCTACAGCCTCAAACGGCCATCGTTCAACTCCAGAATCTGGCACCTCTCAGGATGGCCGGTGTGAACTCGTCGTCCGAGGCTCCTCCCCCTAATCCTGTTCAGTCGTCTGCTTCGTCCCAGGGAGGATTGTTGCCCGAGTCATCATCGTCGTCGTCGTCGTCATTGTCCGTCGTTAACGTCCTGACGTCGTCAGTATTATCGGCTTCGATGACCTCGTCCGGAACTCTGTGATTGAGATCCGACATTGTCGGTGCTGATGACGTTCCTTGCCGAGTGATAACATTATAAGACTTACCACAGATCATCTTCATCAATGTCATCATAGTTGGAACGATCATTGGCAATGTAGAGACTCCTTTATTTTGTTTTCTTCGCTCCTTTCTTCCGTCAGTCGTTCTTCGGTGTTCTCCGAGGTGCGTTTGTATGTTCACTCGATACGGAAAGAATTCTCTTTCTAAACCACTGCAACTTTAAGAGTTTAATTTTATTGATTTTTTTTCAAAAAAACATTCATTTTCTGTTTTTTTTCCTTTTTTTTTTTTAACTCGAATTGTGACTGAGTTAGAAGGTGTTAGAAGAATATAAATTAATATAAATATTAATATAAATTAATATAAATATTAATATAAATTAATATAAATATTAATATAAATAGTCGTGCGGTATCAGTGTCTGATTCGCAGAGAAGTATGCTTAGAAAATTATTCGACAGACTTTTGCGTTGCTCAAGAATCGGTTTGTGTTTAGAGGTCATTTTTGTTTAATAACGGCCAATCGTTATTGGTTGTAAAATCAACAAGTGCAACATTCAAGGTCAGATTTGTGTTGCATTGACGATGATGATTAATTGATGGAATGATTGTTC
Source organism: Whitmania pigra (assembly GCA_021613335.1). Classification (NCBI taxonomy): domain Eukaryota; kingdom Metazoa; phylum Annelida; class Clitellata; order Hirudinida; family Haemopidae; genus Whitmania; species Whitmania pigra. The sequence goes on from JAJTWR010000477.1 coordinate 254,749, forward strand.
GGTTGATTGAGTGATTGATTGGTTGATGAAATGATTGATTTGTTGATGGAGTGATTGATTTGTTGTTAGAGTGATTGATTGGTTGATGGAGTGATTGAGTGGTTTCAGATCAACTCGGTTGAAGTCAATCGGTGATGTTCTATGCGTGGTTCGCGGTTTGTTTGCAATCGGGACAGTCTGAATGTTTATATTTTAAATGGCACTTTCACAACATTGCAAACTTTATTAACCAATTTTTATTATTTATTTTTATTTCCACGACAAACTTGCGATCATTCAATCGTGTCGTCATCGTCGAAGCAGATGACGATGTCACTTGGTGATTCGACGAATGTGTCTCCATTCTCTGTGGAAGACAGGGAGAAGACTGTTACGTTGAATGAATGAATGAATGAACACAGTGATTAAAACAACACCTGAGTAATTGGATAACCGATTAAGATGTTAGTCGATTGATGGTTATTTCCGGATTGTCGTTTCAACTTTAACCTTTTTTCATGATTTTCGGATATTTTGACTGAATTTATTTTGAAATAAAACACCAAAAAATGTCATCATAATCATCATTCTGAAAATCTAAATTTTCCTCTGATGTATTTGGTGATCTCTGAATTGGCTCAGTCATTCACAAAATAATTCATTCAGTCAATCAACCATTTACTCATTCATTCGATCACTCGGTCATTCAAACATTTACTCATTCATTCGATCACTCAGTCAATCAACCATTTACTCATTCATTCGATCACTCAGTCAATCAACCATTTACTCATTCATTCAATCAATCAATCACATTATACATTTTGAGATCATCCAGTAGGCAGCACAGCTAATGTTTTATCTGACATTGTCGTGTCCTAGTTAGAAGCAGTTAATAACAGATCTCAATGTTAGTGAAAATTATTGCTATTTGTTGCTACGCCATTAAATGGCAGTCATTTTTATGTTTTTGCGTTTGGTCGTTTTAGGCAACTTTATTATTTATTATTATAAATAATAACTTAATAATAATAAGTTAAATGACTCAACTTTATTATTTATTATTATTGTTTCTGTTATTATTATTATTATTATTATTATTGTGGGCTTATTATTTTCTTAGTATTACTTTTTTAGTATTATTTATTTACTATTACTTTCTCCTTCCTGATGTTAGTTCTTCAAGTTTTAGATTTTGTTTGGTTAACGTTTCGTTGTTTTTGCTTTTTTGTTCCGAAATGTTTTTAAACTTTAATTTGTCGTCGGCGGTGGTCGTTAGTATTTATTTCAGATATCATCGTTGCTATAATCACACGTTTTTATTTTTAACATTTCATTTTAATTCAGTTTTTTTGTTACGAACGTATTATTACCTTGTCATAAATTATAAATTAATAAAGTCAATATAATATATAATCTGTCAACATTTACCACTATTTACCAGCTATTGAAACCCATCGCCTCCAACAAGATTCAACCGAATGTCCTCATCACCGTTGCCCCAAGAAAGGTCAGACGTTGACCTGAAGGACGACAAGCACCTGCCCCTTTCGAACGAGGGTTACGGACGACGGGAGTACTGGGACGAGAGGTACAGGGAGGAGGAAACTTTTGACTGGTTCGTTGGGTACAGTAAGGTCAGGGAACTCATCTTGAGGCATGTCAATGTTAAGGATTCGGTTCTCAATTTGGGTTTGGAATTGTTTTTGTTTTTGTTTCGTATTGTTTGGTTTTTGTTTGTTTCATTTGTTTGTCTGATGGTTTTAGTTGTATTTTTTGTTTAATTAATTAATTAATCAATCAGTTCATCTGAATGTAATTAGGATTTTTATGCATGATTTGCTATAAACTATTTTACATTATTTTTACCGAATTAGTTAAGTTGTTGTGTTCTATTTTTTACGTTATCCGGATTCGTTGACAATTTCAAAATTCTTCGAGATAACAAATGATGTCAATGTTGTTGCATCGACAACAACCATTCAAGCAACCATTTTACTCAAATTTTTTTTCCAGGCTGCGGAAACAGCAGCATGCCGACGGAGATGTGGGACGACGGGTTCAGCGACGTCACCAACCTCGACTACTCTCCCGTCGTCATAGAAACCATGTCGGGCAGGACCGGCCACATGGCCGGCCTCAAGTGGATCGAGGGGGACGTGACGAGGCTCTCTGAAAGTTTTGATGGGGGGAGCTTCGACGTGGTGATGGAGAAGGGCACGTTGGATGCCCTTCTGGTTTCCGAGAAAGATCCGTGGCACTATTCCGAGGGGGCCGAGGCTATGCTGGATGGGATACTTGGGCAGGTGGGTGGGCGGATTGTCGCGTGCCTGTTATTGTTATTCTTAATGCATTTTTGAATTGCATTCTGTGATTGATTTTGTGAGTGATATTTACATATTTTCCATGCCATCTTTTCAAGATGTTTATTAATAAAGTAACAAATAGGTGAATAGCAGACAACAATATCCTACCTGCCACAGTGCTATATCATCATCATCATCATCATCATTGTGGTCTTTATTTGTATTTTTGTTTAACCCACTTTTTGAGTCTTTTATATATGCAGATACGATGTGAAGGCGCTTTATAAGCACCATATTTTCATGGCAAAGATAACGAATTTTGCCCAGCAATTATTTCTATCCATAAGTCATCAAATCACAAAGCATTCACCTGTGCCGTTTTCTCCTAATCCAGGTGAGCCACCTGTTGAAACCGGGCGGAAAGTTCATCTCGATCACCTTCTGCCAGCCCCATTTCCGACTCCCCTTCTACGCCAAACCGGACTACCGGTGGTCCGTTACCGTGGAGACGGTCGGCAACGGTTTCCACTACTTTTGCTACATCCTCACGAAGGACGAGCCTCTGAAACTGTCAGACTACGAGTACAGGGTGAGGTACCTCGAAAGGAAGTCGGAGCCGAAGAGTTTGTGTGTTGATGATGATGACGACGATGATGATGAGGACTTCTTGTTTCGAGTTGATGAGAACTGTCAGGATTGATGATAGGATTTGATTCGATTTGCTTGATGATGATGATGATGATGATGATGGTGGTGGCGATGATGATGAGGATTAAAGAGCAAAATTAAAAATTTCTAATCATTGTTGTTTGATCTGTCTGTGGTAGGTTGAAAGTGTAAGGCGAATGCTCAACGGTACCTTGGCATCTCGTGATAGCCTTAAGGGATGAGTATAAAAGATTATAAACAAGCTTGCCAATTTTTCTTTGGTGTGATTGCAGTTGAGGTTGAAAATATATGCTTTGGAGGAGAAGGTTGGTATTGTCAGATTATAATGACGTCTTTAAATGAGATTAGAAAGTCGGTCATTTAATTATTGTTAGCCAAACAGCAATATTTATTAGCGTTGGATTGAGATCGTTGGGTCGAGCAGTTGGTAATAGAGTAGGAATTCCGGAGAAAGTTGTTATGTTTCTCGGAAATTAATTGCTTTGGTTTTCGGAAAAAGTCTTTTTAGTGACATTAATTCGGAAATCTGTTTGTTTGACGGGGAGTCGATAACTCGTAATTTACTTTAGATATCAAGACTTTTAAGTTAGAGCCTCATTACTTTATTTTTTTATTAATTTGCACCATTTTTTAAAAAATTTCTAAACATTTTATTGGCATAGTTTTACGACATCTCCCTTGAAGCGTTTTCATTCCTCGGAGCTGCCAGCACACCTGCGTGGAACTGAAATCCATCAGCGGTGCCTTTTTGATGTCCTTAATTAGACAACTTGAACAGTGATTATTTTTTTTTTTAGAGAGTAAGTTAATTATAAAATTTTTATTGAATCTTAAGCAAGGATCTTTCGGATATAATTTGAAGGCTGTCCTACTTAATGACTTGTTTTCTGTGAATAATTTTATGGATGATTTTATTTTTTGAATAAAAATTTTCTGTGAAAAGCTCCGATTACTCAATTATCTCAGACAAAAAATGTTTGAAATAAGATATCCAAAAATTAGATGTTGACAACATAAAAACCAAGAACTAAATTACAAATTAAGGAATAAAACTCGCTAAATAAATTAAATTAACGCGTACTGTCAGGACTAATGGATCTGGTAATCATATTAGAATCACGATTGGTTGCGTAAGAGATGTATAATGCAGTTTGTTTACAGTCCGGGTGTTACCGGTTTCGGGAAAACACTAAACATTAATTGAGGACGATTTAATTTTCGGTTTTGACTCAGATCGCATTTGACTATTCTAAACTTACATTCAGATGTATAGACCTATAGCGGAGTGTCTGAGTAAATAGGAGAGAAGATTTCGCATTTAAATATACCAGGAAACAATTATGGAAAATAGAAATTCGATAGCAGGGAACATACCTGTCGCATCCCAGAGTAAGGCTGTTCTTACTAATAGCCTCGATCGACCGCTCTCGTTCACTGAAGTGAGTTTGTTCAAGCTGAGCATCACTGAAACGTTTCATTAAGAAATGAGAATTTGTGCTGTTTTATTTTTTTTTTGTTTTTCTGGATTAACCGATTAAATCCTTGCTCAATTTAAGGGCGTCGACGATCACAGTGCAAACTTCTCAGAGACATTTCCTATCTTGCCCGCAGCCAAGAACAATGTCGATGCCAGTAAAACAAAGTTAACTTCAATGAAGCACAAAAAATCAGGAGTCGATCTATCATCTTCTTCTTCATCCTCCTCTTCCAACAAGACTTTCAAACATGTCAAGGTGGGGAAGAAGCCAAATGTCAAATCCATTTCGGTGAGTCGAAAATTTTTGTCAGATTGTAAATTACGATTTTAACCACAGCGCTACGATGTTAAATGCATTACGGTCGTTGAGCATCGCATTTGCAACACTTAAGAACACTTCAAAGCTCGGCAATTGGCGTTGATGTTATGCTGTCTTTATGATTTGTTTTAAGGATTTTTATAGATGATTCGTAGACATTTGTTAACATTTCTGTCGACAAATGAGATGAAAAAATTGTAACAGACAATTGGCATATTGATGCAAAGTATCAAGTTTTTGAGATTGCTGGAGTAGAAAAATATTTTTAAAAAGGGATGTGTTTGTAATGCGTACTTGCAGCTCAATCTTTTGCTAATTTATTAAGCCAAAGAAGAATACATAAAATATATGATTCAAGATGGGATATCATAACTCCTAAAAGCTCATTTATGACAAGTTTTACTTTTATTTACATTTATTACCATGCGTAAAATAATCAATATTGTGTGCCTAAAACGAGAGAGGCTGTCACTGTTATTAGTTAAAAAGTGACAGGATTGAT
>JAJTWR010000477.1:265000-312500 GCA_021613335.1 Whitmania pigra
GGTGATGATGACGTTGATAATGATGATGGTGATGGTGATGATGACGTTGATGATGATGATGGTGATGGTGAAGATGATGATGTTGATGTTGATAGCTTTGGTTCCAGGGTTAATGGTGTTGCGAGTCGGTGATCAGGCTGAGTTTAAAAGTGATTTAACGAAAAATTCAATGAAAAGTAATTAAAAATGAAAAAAGAAAAACCAATTAAAAAGGAAATTTATTGAACTTTAACGATAGTTGTAACCCCCTTACGTACTCTATCATTGTTGCGATCATCGTCGTCATCATCATCATCATCATCAACATCACCACAATCATCATCATCATCATCATCATCATCATCATCAACGACAACGATAACTAAACGACAGGACGACAGCGAGAACGAGCCGGAAAAGGACGGCCAGTCGATGAACTCTCAGGAGTCAAAGGTCAACTCGAGTGCAGGTCAAGCGAGTCAACCCAAGTCGAAGAGGAGGGTGAGTGGCGAGTGGGAGATCTTGGAGGGCCTCAAGGCCGGGCAGTCCTTCACCTTCATGCCGGGGAAGTATGCCGGGTTCATGATGAAGAACAGGAAGTGGCCTATGAAGGGATGGCACAAGGTTGGTTGATTGTGATTGACGTTATTGTTGGTTGATTGGTTGTGATTGACGTTTATGGCTGATTAGATTGTGATTGATTTAATGTCGTTTATTTATTTATTGTTTGGCTGATTGGCTTGTGATCGATTTGTGATTTGATCAGACAGCTAAAAATATTTCGAGTTATTCACCAGAGGCCGGTAGAAGTAAGATAGATAGACTTCTGGAGCAAATAAGATTATAATTTATTAACATGTTTATTTATTTTTTTTAATTAGAGTCTGTTGCGTAACTAAGGTTGTTCAGAAGTTATTGTTACCATGTACTAAATAATAATATTAATAATAAAATTAAGCACAATCTAACAAAAATTAAAATGCTAATCAACTGGAATGTAAAACTTGACGAATTTTTGAGAACTTTTACAGAAAGAACATTTTACTTTGTTCTAAAAAAAAAAGAAAGATTTTTTGAGAGTCTCAACTATGTCTATCTTTTATGTTATTGTTGTTGTTGTTATTATTATTATATTTATTATAATTATAATTATTTTTTTTTTTTTATTATTATTATACGCATTTACTTTGAAATCTAAGAGGAGCTTCATGAATTGCATTACAATTTCATATTATAATTGCATATTATAATGACATTTCAGCAATCGCTTTTTGCCATCGCATGACCAATACAACTTCAATATTAATACAGTTATTGAAGTAATTTGCTACACCACTTTTATTGTTTGATAAATCCATTAATCTTCATTAGTTCAATGTCTGTCAAGAAGCTGTCCTGGTTGATCTCACTCAAGCAAGGATTGATGCGTCTGTCTTAAGTCTCGGCCTTAAGTCATAATCGCCTTACTTACTTACTGCGCAAATAATGTTCTGGTTCATTCAGTCCTTTTTTTTCTGAAATTTCAACAAATGTTTCCATCAAAACATGTCAGTTTGCAATATGTGAACTTTCGAAATGAGCATGTAAAGTTGTAATGCTTGATTGATTCAACAATTGCAAAAGTTATTTAGTAGACAGTGCTTCAACCAGGATTTTTAACAAAATCAATCAGCTTTTTGATTCTTTTTGATGTCAAAGTTCAAAGATTCGGAAACTTTCAGTGCATTCTCCTCCTAGTAGGTCGAGCCAGGATTTGAATGAACATAAGCTTCCTTCAATTCTTCCAAAATTATTTCATTTTATTTTTCCCTAAAACATTATTCCAAGAAACATTTCAATATTCTAGGAATTTTGACTTTTTGCAACTTAAAAATTAAGAAATTTGACTTTCTGAACACCTCATATGATGTCTCTTTTTATTGTTTCTTCTTCATTGGAAATTCCCATACTATTCTTAAATTTTAAAGCCATGCAAGTATAGGCGAGAATAAATCGTGAACAATCATAAAAATCGTGATTAATCATAAAAATTCACTTTTCAAACTGAATGATCAAGTTTAGAAATGCATCTCAAGAATAGACGATTCAGTTACTTCAGGTAGATATTGGAACCTCCGATTCATTCTGTTGAACCTGTCCGGAACTGAATGCAGTCTAAATGAATAAAAAAAATTATCAATTTCTTGTAAACAAATCAGAATTACATAGCTCAAAGATGGTTCAAAGAATTTTTAATAAAATTCCTTAGCAAGAGATGCAGCATCTTTATATAATTTATAATAAATTGTTTAATAATAAAATGTATAATAATAAATTGTATAATATTATAATAGAATTTATAATGAAATCTTTTAGCAAGATATGTAGCCTCTAACGGTCGAGTTAGATGATAATAGCGTTGTGATTGTTTATCTTTCTAAAAAACATTTTATTTGACATTGTTTAAATTATTTGGTTTCGCATTTACACGTTATAAAAACTCATAAAAAATATAAAACATTTACTTCCTTCCATCCAGAGATACTTCTCACTGGACAATGGATTCCTGACCTATGCCAAGTCAAGTAGTGATGTAAGTTGTTGTTGTTGTTGTTATTGTTGTTTCCCAGCCGATACCTCTCTACCTGTTAGAGATCTACCTATTAACAATCCTTCTGCCTGAGCAGTTCAGATATCGGTTTCAGCTATCGTTGCAAATCAATGAACCTGAATTGGCATTCAAGTTGAAATTGAATGCTTGGAATTTTTTGAGTTTTAAAAAAAAAGACTGATTCGATAAACTCATGCCGTGTAAAAAAAGTTTTTGCATCGTACGACTTCGAGCCAATTTGTAAAGATACAAATGGTCAAGAGATCTCCCCAATCTTTTAACGTGTTATCGTTATTAAAAATTATCATTATTTCATCTTAATGAAAATATTATTAGTTAGTCTTAACTAACCAATTACTATGTTCACTGGTTATTAATCAACCAACTTGTTGCATACCAATTGCATTATTTATTCATTATCATCATCATCACCATTCCAGATAGAGAGGGGTAAGTTCCACGGCCAGGTGGACGTAGGCCTGTCCGTCATCGTCTGTAAGTCTCGGGGGTTTCGGATCGACATGGATGCAGACGACACTATCTACCATCTCAAGGTGTGGGCACGAATAATTTAATGATTTTAATAAATTATGTTAATGAATCCGATATTGTGCAGTGATCTTTGATGTCTGCGTGTGGTGTTGTCGTTATATTCATTGCAATAATAATAACGATAATATTAATAATAATAATAATGATAATGTTGACTATGATTACTATATATTATTATTATTATTATTATTATTATTATTATTATTATTATTATTATTATTATTACTATTATTACTATTATTACTGTTACTATATATTATTATTGTTATTATTATTATTTTTATTATTAGTATTATTATTATCATTATTTCTTAAATTTTCCTCATCATCATCATAATCACCAATCAACGACACGAGTTGACTCCTCCCACCTCAGACAAAAACCAAGAAGGACTTCGACGAGTGGATCTCCTACCTGAGGGACCACAGACTTTACCGCCAGAATGCGATCTCGTGCGGTTGCGGCCGAGAACTCAGCGACATCATCAACACCGGAGCTTACGCGTCTTCCATGTCGTCGCCTTTGACACCTGTCGACGACGTTGCAGGTGATTTATGAATGTGCGATGTTGGTCTGTCGTCTGTCGTCTGTCGTCTGTCATGCTGGTTAAGGTTAATTAGAAGTTAATTATGATTGGGAATTGGGTTAATTAAAATTGATGACTGAATTTGACGGTGGGAGTGAAATGATGATTATAATTAAACTTTGTGTCGTTGTTGTTATTTATAATTTAACCATCTCATTTATTCTTTAAAAAAAATATTCATACTGTCTATTATTATTATTATTATTGCTATTATTATTATTATTATTATTATTATTATTATTATTATTATTATTTTTAATATTGGAATTAAATTTTTAGCATTTAAAAAATAAATGGCTTAATTAACTTACTTCCAGATGGAGACAATAACGTCTTCTCAAAGGATCCTTTGGTTCTCGAATTGAATCGCAATCCAGGTGATTATGTCGTGTTTGCAAATATTTTTAATAACAAATAAACAATATGTTGTCTGTAATTGTTTAATTAATACATTAACAATATTTAATTTGTCTAATACGTGCATATTAATTGCTCTGGCATCTAATCTCTTACTGCTTGTCATAAAATATTCATTAATATTAATTACTGCTGAATCACGATAACAACAATCTACATGTTAAGGCTAAAATCAAAAATCAAGCATTAGTGTAATATCAAGGATTTGTGTAATAACAAACATTTAATAACGATCGTACACCAACAAACGTGCGCACAACATTCGTACCATATCAAAACATTCATGCAAATACACGCATGTCGACCGTCGTAAGTACGAAATTAGTATAACAACGAAACATTCGCATAACATTAACACATCAACGAAACATTCGCATAACATCGACAAACACACTCGCAACTCTCAGTTCCGACAGTTACAAGGGACGTCACTTTGGATAACATCGGCACGTCCCCAGTCCTGATGTTCTCGGAGGAAATCAACGAGGTTCAACTCAAACTCTTTGACCTCGGGTCGCTGTTGTCGGCCTTGAATGCCCAGTCTTTCAACAACAATGTCGTGAGTAGTTGTTGGAGATTTTTGGTGTTGTCGTGTCGGTTTTTGATCGATTGAAGTAATATGATTGTTTAATGCTGTTAATTATAATATTAATAATAATAATAATAATATGGTTACGTAATTCAATTTATTTAATTGGTAGTATTTCGTTAATTATAATTTGATTTATTTAATTTTTGACATTTAACTATTTATTTTGTTTTATTAAATTAATCTTGATCGTTTAAAATGATGAATGTGTAATAATGTTAATAAGACTAATAATAAATGATTACGTAATGTCATTTAATTAATGTTTTAATTAATGTACAATATCATAATTATTAACTAATAATAAATGATTATGTAATGTCATTTAATTAATGTTTTAATTAATGTACAATATCATAATTATTATAACTTGGTTGTTAAAAGTTTTTAATTTTCCAGGCGACGTCTTCTTCTGGTAAGAAAGACAAGATCAAGAAGCATGCCATTGGTAGGCTGAACAAGAAGGAGAAAAGACTTAAGGTGATTATGATGATGATGATGGTAGTGATGATGAAGATGATGATGATGATGATGGTGATGATAATGACGACGATACGATGATGACTTGAAATCAATTAAATATAATTAGAAAGTGACAATTACATTAATCATGAAGGCATCAATTTATAACATTTAGATCATTAATAACCGCCATCACCACAATTATCATCATTACCATAATCGTCATCACAATCATCATCATCATCATAATCGTCATCACAATCATCATCATCATCACCATCACCATCAAAAGGTGCCCGACGCCAGTCCACCCCTCGTGAAGTGTTCCTCGAACCCGAGCCTGGTCGCCGACGACGACATGACCTCCAACAATGTCGTCGTCGTCGTCGGCAACAACAACAACTCCCCTTCCACGCTCCAGCCACCCGCATCCCCCTGCGCGACCACGCAGGTGCACGATCGGTTCTTGAGGCAGGCGGAATACAGTGAGTGATGCGCTATTATCATTACCCTCATATCATTACGCACCATTATATTATCACCCTTCCTTTACCGTTGGTCGATTGTTCTTTTGCATCTCATTGGCCGACCTTGTTTCTGGTTGGTGTTGGTGTTGTGATATTACGTTATTATTATTATGAAATTATGATACTATTGTATTATCATGGTATTATTATGATGATAATATTTAATTTATAAAGCGCGATGTGCATTGCGTCAGAGGAGCCGATATTGTGGTATTGTTATTGTATTATGATGTTATTGGCCAATATTTTGTAAGGATTATAACAGACTTTGAATCGAATTTATAATAGATTATTTTATGGATAACGAGCATTATACAAGATCATATATTTTAAATTAATTTTATATTATAATATATGTTAATAGTGTCTGAATACATATCATCGCAATCAAATAATCATAATTAATTAATTAACTTTTGTCTCTAAGTCATCATAAGTCTCTACTTCAACACGATCAAATAATCAAATAAATAATTATCATTCATCTCTAATAGGCCATTTTATTAATTTATTATTATTAATTAAGTAATTAATTAATTAATATTCATCTTTAACAGTCCACTGTAGACTGAAGAAGTTGTGCAACCAGATGTTGGTCTCGGAAAGATCGAAATCTTCCGATCAGAGGATCCCTGCACACAACCTGGCCTACGTCCAGTCTCTCAAGAACACAATATCTGAGGTGATAATAGTAATTGTTAATTAATCCTTATTTGATTAATTAATCGTCATTAATTTAATTCGGTTCTAGATTAATTTATTCAACAATTAATTAATTAATATCAAAGTAATAGTATAATAGTATCAAATCATTAACATTGTAAAATCAACAATATTATTATTATTATTTTCATCATTATTATAGTTATTATTATCATTATTATAATTATTATTATCATCATCATCATCATTATTATTAGTCATCACTCATAATTCCGCATCGATCAGCGATCTAGACTATGCCTTCCGATTGGTCGGTTTTAGGGTTTCAGAGGTATACAGGTAAACAATTATTTTACGCACACCTGTTTGTTTCTTGCGTGCATAGAAGAAGGTTGCGATGTTGTTATTTTGCGTGGATGCGATGTGTTTGCCGTATGTCTAGTCAGGTGAGGCTTGTATTTATGTTTCTTGGTGTTTAACGTTAGTAATGCGTTAATTTTTGATTATTTAACTAGCATAAATATGCTTTTTGTATTTATTGTTGCTGTTTAACTCGTTATCATAAATATGTTTTTTGTACTTGTTGTTAGTAATATGTTAATTTTTATTATCTAATTAGCTATCATAAGTATGTTTTTTGTATTTATCATTAGTAATGAGCCAATTTTAACTAATGATAATTAATATTTAAATTTTAGAAATTACAATGGCAGCATTGTGATTGTTATTGTTGTTCTTCCGATATGTTGCAACGTTGAGTGTATGTCTGTGTGTGTCATTGTCACGTGTGTGTCATTGTCACGTGTGTGTCATTGTCACGTGTTTTATTAAACTCTCCTCACTTCTAAGCTATTTTTATCGCTTAATCAGTTCGTTCTTAATTTATTCTGAATTAGTTAATTAAAATCACTTAATTCATTCAAGATGATGCCGGTTATAAACGATTAATAGTTGTCGTTACTTTTATGAATTTATATTTTTCATCTTAATTGTTTTAATCTTGTCGATGTTGTTGCTGTTAATGCTACATCTTCGATGAATTTTCGAGTCATTTCGAATTAATTCCAAGTTCCACGCAATTTTTCAATATTTTGGAATAATAAAAAAATTATTATCGTAATTGTTACCATCATTATCATCAATTTAATATTACTTTACTATTATTATAATTGGATTTGCCAATACTTACTGGTAATAATTAATAATAATATTAACATTCAACGTGATGCTTTTCAACTTCAGCTGAAGAAACAGAACATTGACTACAGGGCTCGTTTGGCTCGCATTCACCAGGAGTCCGCGACCCCCGAACACATCGCCCCATTCCAACACCCCATGGTCACCCCCACCCCGTCCATCCACCATGAACAGAAGGTAGTGTTTTGTTTTGTTTCTTTGATTTTATTTTGATACGATATTTTGATTGTATTTGCGAATTTGAATTACGATTTGTGAATTGTATCTACAAATGGATTTAATTTGTAATTTGCGATTTCTATGTTTTCCATTCATTCATTCATTCATCCACACAATCACTTATTCCTCCTGCACAGGTCTCCGCCAACGACTTTTCCCCAAAAACGTTCGGAGTAAGCGTTTGGAGCGTCTTTAACACGTTGAAATCATTTTTGAGTTAATTAATAATTCAAGTTAATTAATAATTAATAAGTTAGCAGAGCAGAATCTTAATTAATTACTCATTACAAATTATCGTTAATAACTTATGACAATCCAATGACGACGATGATAATGATGACACACAGAGAAGATCGATGCTGTCGAGCGACTCCTTGGACAGCCAGAACAACGAGTTCTACGATGCCCCAGATCAACTAGATCAGAGTTCCGAGGGCACTGAACTCGTGAGTGGATAATCGTCATTATTATCATCATCATCATTACCATCATCACCAAATGTCACCATTATCATCACCAAAGTCATTATCATAATAACCCTTACCAGCAATATCATCACCATCATTATAATTAACATTAATCATCATCATCATCATCATTATTAGTCATCATCATCATCATCATTGATTTTATAGGAGGAGGAGGAAGAAGATGAAGCCTCTGATTCTGAGCTGAAGACCAACCTTTCCTGTTTGTTTTGAAGATTTTGTTTTCAATAATAATATTAATAATAATAATAATAATAACAATAATAATAATGTTATTATAACAAATTACAAGACCTACCCAAGCATAATAAGTTTCGCAATAACCCAGTCATTAACTTAAACGACAACCCGATAAATTCCTCGCAACCGATCACAGTGCAGCCAAACCTGGAGGAGAGGTTCAGTCGTTTCCAGATGCGTCGACGTTCGAGGCTTCCGAGTCCGAGCGTGGAAAGCGACGTGAGCATCTGGGGACTCCTGAGGAAGAACATCGGCAAGGACTTGTCCAAGATATCCATGCCCGTCGGAATGAACGAGCCACTCAATGCACTGCAGGTGTGTGCGACGGGGAGTGATGGTGGTGAGGGGGGTGGTGATGGTGAGGTGGTGGTGAGGGGGGTGGTGGTGGTGAGGGGGGTGGTGGTGAGGGGGGTGGTGGTGAGGGGGGTGGTGGTGGTGAGGGGGGTGGGTGGTGGTGGTGGAGGGGGGTGGTGGTGGTGGTGAGGGGGTGGTGGTGGTGAGGGGGTTGGTGGTGGTGAGGGGGGTGGTGAGGGGGTGGTGGTGGTGAGGGGGGTGGTGGTGGTGGTGAGGGGGGTGGTGAGGGGGGTGGTGGTGGTGGTGGGGGGGTGGTGGTGGTGGTGGTGGTGGTGAGGGGGTTGGTGGTGGTGGTGGTGGTGGTGGTGAGGGTGGCGATGCTTGCGATGGTGAAACTGTGATGTTGATGGTGATAACTGTGATGATGATTGTAATGATGACAATGGTGTGGTTGATGATGATAATGATAATATGCTAATATATTAATGATAATGTGCTAATGATAATAAGCTAATATATTAATGATATTATGTTAATGATAATATGCTAATATATTAATGATAATGTGCTAATGATAATATGCTAATACATTAATGATATTATGTTAATGATAATATGCTAATATATTAATGATAATGTGCTAATGATAATATGCTAATATATTAATGATAATGTGCTAATGATAATATGCTAATGATAATATGCTGATGCTTCTGCCAATCAGAGACTCTGCGAAGAGCTGGAATACAGCGAACTTCTGGAAAGAGCAGCCGACATTGATGATCCGTTCGAGAGGATGGTTGGTCACAATTAATTATGTGATAATAGTTATATAAGAATAATTATGTGATAATAGTTATGTAAGAATAATTATGTGATAATACTTATGCCAGAATATTTGTTCGAGAATAATTTTACAAGAAAATTTATTTTTAATACATGCTATTACTGCTACTGCAAAGATTTTCCTACCAATTAACATAAACTAATTACAATGCATATTCATGAGCTCAGGTGTGGGTGGCCGTGTTCACGGTGAGTTCCTATTCGTCGACCTTCACAAGGGCGGGCTACAAGCCCTTCAATCCACTCCTCGGAGAAACGTTCGAATGTGATAGGCCGGAGAAGGGATGGAGGTTCATGGCCGAACAGGTGATTATGATTATGATTATGATGGTGATGGTGATTATGATTATGGTGGTGATTGTGATTATGATGGTGATTATGATTATGATGGTGATTGTGATTATGATGGTGATTATGATTATGGTGGTGATTATGATTATGGTGGTGATTGTGATTATGATGGTGATTGTGATTATGATGGTGATTGTGATTAGGATGGTGATTAAGATTATGATGGTGATTGTGATTAGTATAATGATTGTGATTAGCATGATGATGATGATGAGGGGATTATGATAGTGATTATAATTATGATAACAGTGATTATGATTATGATAGTGATTATAATTATGATAACAGTGATTATGATTAGGATTGTAATGATGATGTTCATTGAAGTGATAGTGAATTGATGATAATAACAACTATTAAGCCAACAATGTCAAGTGATCGTAATGACGTTATTATCTGATGATACAACTCTTGATTATGTGATCGGATCATGAGTTATGATTACTTCTTAATCAAATGGTAATGACCTTAGCGACCTAATCGTTTATTCACGATTATTACATGATCGGATAACCATGATTGCGACTTGACTAAATTCTCGTGGCCGAACGACATGGGTCAATTTTATTGATCATAGCATATCATCATCATCATCATCGATATAATCACCACAGGTAAGCCATCATCATCATCATATCATCACCACAGGTAAGCCATCACCCACCTGTTACTGCATGCTACTGCGAATCAAAAGACTTCTCGTTCTGGCAAGGTTAGCTGTGCAAATGCCAATGACGATTATGATAATGAACGCCATGTTAATGATTGTGACTATTAAGGATAATGATTATTATAATTAATACGATTAATGATAGTAATGATAACGATCACCATGATAAAGATTACGATTAATAATGATGATGATCACTATAATAATTATTAGGATTTTTAATAATAATGATGGTGAATAGTAATGCTTATGATAATGATCACAATGATGATGATTATGATAATGATCACCTCATCCAGATATGCAGGTGAAAACCAAGTTCTGGGGAAAGTCCATGGAGGTCCAACCCATTGGTCTCGTCAACTTGAGACTCCTCAGGTCCTCATCATCATCATCATCATCATCACCATCATCATCATAATCATCATCATCATCATCTTGTACATCATCATCACCATCATCATCATCATCATCATCATCATCACCACCATCATCATCATCATCTTATACATCATCATCATCACCATCTTATCAACCAGGCACAAGGAAGATTACACTTGGAACAAGGCAACTTCATGCATCCACAACATCCTGGGTGGCCAGAGATGGGTCGAGCATTATGGGGAGGTCATCGTAACCAATCACACGAGGGGAATCGTCTGCAAACTCAACTTCACCAAGGTTGCTTTTTTTTTTTACCTTCAGAATTTCAAAATCGAAAAATTAAACTTTTAGAATTTATTTGTTCGGCGTATAATTTCAAATGTAACGATATAACAACGACACCAACGTTATTTTATTTTTTCTGAACTTAATTTGTTTATTCATTTTCAAAACTCTAAACGAAAAACTGCAAATAGCACAAATTCAGGGTACATCCCAAGGGAATTTAATTCCCGTCTAGGTATTTACGTGTTGCAAAGTGACAAAATTAAAAGCGACACTTTGAAAGGGTCTTGAATTGCATTATTTTTTAGATTTTGTTTGTAAAATTTGAGAAATAAAACCCAAATAAACGACGAGACTTGTCTCTAGGATGTCGAAATCTATCTACCCTAAATTAAATTCTTAAATAAATGGAAAAAATGTTATTAACTAATACAATTTATTAAACGAAAGTATTAAACAAATACTATCCCTCGTGCAGTTTAACTATCTCAAATGAAAAACATTTGTTGGCTTCTGCTGGCTATTGTGAACTGGATCTCTTCAAGTGTTCAAGTTTGTTGAGCATATTCCCAAACTGAAACTGTCCTCTGAAATTGTCAAAACCCATCGACTGACCATCGAGGTGCATGTTGAGATTGCAAACTTTTAAGTAATAATCGTAATTCTGATCAAAAGTGGCTCTGATTTTTTCTGCAAAGTATTCACAATACGTGTCCACCTTCTCCATAACATCGACAACAGCAAGTCTTATCGTTTCATGCTGACATGCGAGGTTACAATTCTTGCTTTTCCATGGATCTTCATCCATGAGAGATTGGATGGAAACTGCAACACTTGACAGATTCATTGCTGGAGACCAACCGGGACCATCCCATGTTCCTAAAATGCTGAGGCACACATACCCTTGGGAGTATAAGTGTGGATTGAATTTAACTGTGTTTCCACCTGTAGTCAACAATTTAACCTTTGGAGGATCCATGGGGTAATTGTCTGCAAATCCAAATCGGAATCTGAACATACCACCATGGTATGGGGTATCTGAAGGACCCGTAATCAAAACTTCCATAATCCTCAAGTTATCCTCATCTGGCAAAGCATATATTCCTTCTGGAGGGTTCGTGGTGATGTCCTTGATGTCTTTTTCGATCCTTTTTAAACAGTGCGGCAAAATGGCAGAGTCTGCAGCTAGCATCGGTTCCCAGTTATCACGCATCCTTACTTTGTTTCGATTATGATTTTAGCTCGTTGTATTGGTTGATATTGAAATTTTAGACAATGTTGATATGTCTTGCTAGTTAAAGATCTTGAATATAACATTATAAATTATTTCTTAATAATTTTTTATTAATTAAAATTGCAATAAATTAATAAAACGGCATAAATTTAATTAGATTCAATCAATGATGGGCGATTTCTTCAAAGTTACGATTCAATTTGAACTAAGTGGGATTTGATTTTGGCCGCCCACGATTTTGATTTTTTTTTTGTGATTTGATTTGAAAAGTAAATCGCAAATCGCGCTCGTACCCATGCCTAATATTGCGCTTCAACAATCCTGTCTGTTGTTAATTACATCTACGATCATCTCATCGGATCTATGATCGCCCGATGAAATATTATTTATCAATGTCACGTTCGTTCTTCACTCGAAGCCCGTAACAGGTAGTACTGCTGCCAACACCGACACCCAGTTCTTCACCAGAAACAAAAAATTGGAACTAAAGCCTTATTTACGAGCTAAACTCTTAGACTGAAAATCACAGGAAACTGCCAGAAACCAGTCATCAAAACCATCATTAAAATCATAAAACAGCTCTCGTCGAGTCCATATTTATAAGCGTTGAATGTGATTAGCAATTCTAATACAATCTACTAAAATATCAACCAATCCTAACAAATTCTACCAAAATAGCAGCCAATCGAAATTCAGGAAAAAAAGATCAATACACGCCTAACCAGTTGTCCAGAAAACATTAATCATTATCTTAAATTACCTTGCTTGAGCTCCAGAATGACATTGGCTGGCTTAAACAAATAATCGAAATCTAATGAAATGCACTCACGAGCTACAAATCATCCTATTAATATCAAATCTAGGAGACATGTTTGGTGGTCTCAGAGACCCAGCCATGAAAAGGTCCTTTACATAAATGATTCATTCGGCTAACCTGCACGTCCTGTATCTGATATGTTATATATATATATATATAAAGAGACAAGTTTGGAATTTATTGATCTGAAAATATTCAGAAATCCATTTGAAGAAGTCCTTTGTATGAGCACATGGATGGAGACGAAACATAATCCGGATTATTCCTTATTATTATTCGTGGATATAATAATAATTATTAATAATAATTCCTTATCATTATTCATGGAGAGTGAGTAAAAGGATAAGTTTGTGAGATAGTCAGATGCCCAAGCTACATTACAATAAATGAGATAGGGATAGATCAGTGAATAGTATAGCATAATAAGAATTTTCCTATCAACTAATTATTATGATAAATATTATACTTTGAACTTATTCATCAATATTATAGTTTCACACAGTACAATATCATATCTTCACGTTATTATAGTTTCACACAGTACAATATCATATCTTCATGTTATTATAGTTTCACACAGTACAATATCATATCTTCACGTTATTATAGTTTCATTTAAAAACTCAACAAGCAACCATTTCTCCTCACAACAGAGCAGTTACTTCTCTGCGAAGAAGTACGAGGTGTACGGACAGGTGAGCAGTCTGCACGACGACCTACCTGTGCATCACCTGTTCGGCAGGTGGAACGAGAACATGTTTCACGGACAATCTGAGTCTTCGGCCAAGTGCATTTGGAGGCCAGGTAGTGTTGTTGTTTTTGTTGCTACAGTTTTATTATTACTGCAGTTATTATTATTATTATTATTATTATTTTACGTTTATTTTCTCAGCCAAACAAATTTTTAAACTCAATCACAAACGATATAAAAAAAACTCAACAAATATTTAAAGCCCTTCTTCTGGGTGTGTGAGAAACCAGGGACATAATGTGCAAACCACAGCACCATCGATCACATTTAAAAAATCAATCCGTACAATAATTATTAATTACATAATAAATGTCCTCGCTACAATCCAACTCGTTTCCGAGTTTTGCGCTTGCTATGCTTCCGCATCAGGTAAGAACCGGAGAGAGCTGTTGTTGTTAAGTTTATTGACCTGCTTCTGGAGAAGGCGAGGCCGCACCAAGAAAAGTACAATTTTGAAGAGATCACTCCTCTCCAGTTGCCGACGAATGCAGTCACGAGAACCTGCGGAGAGGGAAATCCACTTGGGCGTCCACTTATTTATCATCCAAATACGAATGTCCCTGTCGTCATATTTTTGGACTTTGTTGATATATTCTTCGTCCCTCGAAGATGATTGACCGATCTCTCTCCCACGCCACCAGGTCTGGAATTCTGAGATTCCTTCCAACATTAATTCGAGGCTCAATTTTGGCGATGTAGCCTTTCTTGGTCGACTTCTTTTCTAATCGGCGGACAAGATTGTTATGCCGCTCTCTTCCGTCCATACCTCCATCCTCTCTGCATCCATACCTGGGCAAACCTGGAAGATATCGTCCAGGTATTCTAGGGCACCAAAGGCCATGTAATTGCATGTGACTGACGAAGTAATGTTGCCAGTCACATCGATGGAAGGGTCCACTTTGGCCATCACCGTGTCGATTACCGCATTGAAAAGTAGAGGAGACATGGGGTCTCCTTGGCAGACGCCTCTGTCCACTGGAATGTCGTGACTCAATTTTGCTCCAATCTTTAGTTGGACCGAGCAGTTGCGATAAGTCTCTAAAATGTATCTCAGCATGAATGGCATTGTTCGGAATCTGTAGGTCGCTCTAACAATCGATCGATGTGAAACCGAATCGAATGATTCGCTTGCATCGATGAAAGTGAGGCTCAGCCTTTGCCTGTTTTTTCTTTACGATTAATGTTGTTAGTTTTTGTTTTTAACAAGAAATTAATAACACTTACCATGTCTTGAATACCGGGTTACCTGATTGATTGATTGATTGATTTCGACAGGTGCCCTCCCACCTGACCATCAGATGTATTACGGCTTCACAAAGTTCGCCATGGAGCTGAACGAGATCGATCCGGAACAGGCCAAGAATTATCCAATCACGGACACGAGATTCAGGCCGGATCAGAGGTCAGGATCATCATCAACAACATCATCAACATTATAATATCATCTTCATCATCACCATCAACAACATCATTGTATATATCGCCTTCGTCATAATCTTCATCATCATCATCATCATCATCATCGCCAGGCTCCTCGAATGTGGAAAGTTGGAAGAAGCAGACGCCGAGAAGAGGAGGGTCGAGCAGAAGCAGAGGGAGATGAGGAAGCAGGAGGACTTCGTGGAGGGGAACTACCAGCCCAAGTGGTTCATGTGGGTTCACAATGGGTGCAGTGGTTGCCATGGTGATGGTGATGATGTCGTGGATGGTGATGATGATGATTGTTGTAATGACGATGATGGTGATGGTGATGGTGATGATGACGATGATGGTAATCATTCCAACAATCCAAACACTCCACACAGACGCAGAAGCGACCCGAACGGTAAGGAGACGTTCGAGTACAACGGTCAGTACTGGTCCAAGAGGAAGAACCCTGGATTTTCTGCCCTCAACTTGCCACAACTGTGGTGATGATGATAATGATGATGGTGATGGCCATGGCTGTTGCTATCATCATTGTCAGTTACCGTAATAATGATAATGATTATTTATACTATTATTATTATTATTATTATTATTATTATTATTATTATTATTATTATTATTATTATTATCATTGTCGTTATTATTATTATTATTAGTGGTGGTACTTGTATGGTCATGTTAATTTGTTGTTCCGGTTCATCTCAGCTGATGGTAATTATGATAATGATACCACATTGATGGTGATTGTGATAATGATACCGCATTGATGGTGATTATGATAGTGATATCACATTGATTGATTCTTTATTTCTGTTTTTTGATCTTGTTGAAGTTTAAAGTTTCCAAGAAGTTGTTTGCTAGTAACAAGTCTACTTGTATGATAATATTAATTAAGATAATGATAATAATAATAATATCATTATTATTCATAATGTTTACGATGATGTTTACGGGATAATGTTGATTATGTAATAATGTTCACGGCAATCACTTTTAACTATCCTGATGGTCTGTTTAACCGATTACTATTTGAAAGGTTATCAATAAACTTATTAATAATAAAGTTATCGTCATCATCACTGAACTCTTTCCTTTGTTGATAAACATTGGTGACGTCATCCTCTGATTTAATCGCTTGACTTATTGTTGTTATTGATCGTCATTATTTGATTATTGGATGATTATCATCATCGTCCTAATTATCATAATTTATTGTTTAATTATCAGCTGACGGTTTCTACGTTGTGATGATTTTTCATGATGAATTCTGACATGATCTTAAGCTCTTATGCTAATCAACCTCAGCAATAATAATAACAATATTAATAATAATTTATTAATTATTGATTGATGTGCTAGTTAATTGTGTACCAATTAATAGCTATGTATTTATTCATTTAGCATTTAGGTGATTTGCAATCCAGGTGAAGAGTTTGTGTATTGCAGTTATAATATTACATGGTCTTGATGAGGCTGTTGATTTGTGAGTAGGAGGTACTTAATATTCAAATCAAGGTCATTAAGGTCATTATGCTAATGATGTTGTGGTTTGTTTTGCACGAGATTCTCGGCTCCTTGTCACTGCCGTCTTCGTTAAAACATCTGATTATTTTGTCGTCGTCATCATCATCATCATCATCATGTTTGCTACAGTCATCATCATCACCATCATCATTGCCAAGACTTTGAACTTGATCCTGATTGGATCCTGTTAATCGGGAACAAAACACGATCGATTTGTCTTATCTCGCAATGTGTGGCTACATTGTTCGTCCAGCCAATGTCTGTCATGGACAATCAATTAATTATGATTATTAGTTGAATTTGTCAATAATGCACATTTATCAGCTGCATGAGCATGAATCAGCTGTTGTTGTTGTTGTTGAATCTGTTTTGTTTTGTCGTTTCGGATGGGTGACGACAATCACTTCGCGGTTAATCACTTCGAATGTTTGTCTTGTTTTTGTTGTCTGACTTTCTTCTCATACTCGCGTCTCAGACTTCATTCGCTGGGCGGTTAATTTGTCGTCGTTGTTGTCGAAGTAGCGCTAGTAGTAGTAGTAGTAGTGGTAGTAGTAGTAGTAGTACCACTACTACAGTGTTTGTTGTTGTTGTTGTTGCTTGTTTAAATTGTTGCTGATCTAGCAGCATTTGTTGTCGAAGTGGCAGTAGTTGTTGTTGTTGTTGTTGTTGTTGTTGTTGTTGTGTTGTTGTTGTTGTTGTTGTTTGTGGCTGATGACGTGCTGTAGGTTTAATTCTTAATTATTTATTCTTGTAGTTTGCAGTTGTTCGGACCTCTTGTTGTCGTGTTGTCGTGGGGTCAGTTACTTTTAAAAGATCGGTTCGCTTGGATCACGAACTGAGGAATATTATGTTTTTAATTTTATTTTAATTAAATGGTGGATTATCATTTTATTCTGTTTTTAAGTTTATTTTAAATAAATGGTGGATAATCATTTTATTCTGTTTTTTTTTTAAATTTTATTTTAAATAATTTTAAATAATTGTTTTGTTCAACATTTCTTAATTGTTCGATAGTTGTCACCTAGCCGCGAAAACGTGGTTCTTGTTTTGTGTCGTTGTTGTTGTTGTTGTTGTTGTTGTAGGTGATGATAATGATGATGATCACGACGGTGATGACGTCATGATGATAATGATGATTGAGTTGACAAACATCATCTCATCATCCGTTGGATAGCTTTCCTCGACAACTTGGTCAAAACAAGTGACGGTGAATATTTATTAACGCAACGTCACGGTGAATATTCATTGACTTCATCAATATTCATGTAAAATCATGAATATTAAGCCCGTGATTATTGAGCCATTAAATCGTTCGTTTTGACAGTTTTAGTGCGCGTGGAAAAGCAAACCTCACTCCATGTATAACTTTACACCTCTGCAAAGTTCACTCGGTGCTGCGAGAGGTCAATTCAATCAAAGTTGTCAATTAAGTAATCAATCAATTAACTTGTTCATCAGCTGATGTCGAAGCCGTTAGTTGGTTGACCCCGTAAGAGCCCAAGCTGACCTCAGAGTTAGGGACTCCTCATTGAGACCCCTGTGGACCTGACCCAGTCTCGCCCTAGGCATGTCTAGAGTGTCGAATTAAACTGGTTCTAGCGCCCTAATCTATTATAATATCATTATCATAACTGCCTTCGTCGTCGTCGTCGTCGTCTTTGGTTAAAAAATCTGAAACATTGGGAAGGTGTTTCCTGCTTCTTCTCTTTGAACTTGCGAACTCGTTTTTTTTGTACTTGTGCGAATTTGTGCTTGTGTGAATTTGTACATGTGTGAATTTGTACTTGTGTGAATTTGTACATGTGTGAATTTGTACTTGTGTGAATTTGTACTTGTGTGAATTTGTACATGTGTGAATTTGTACATGTGCGAATTTGTACATGTACAAGTGCATTTGTAGAGGTGTGCTTTGTGAGTGAATTACTTTGTACTTTTTTAGTGACGTGGTTCCATTCCGGTTTGTTTCTGTACTTGAATCTGCCTTTCAAGAGGGCTATGAATGAACTTGAATTGGATGGTCGTGATGATGATTATGGTGGTGATGATTATGATGTTGATGATGACGACGATGGAGATGATGGTGATGACGTTGATTATGGTGATGGAATTAGTGATGATGACGATAGCGATAATGCATTGGAAAAGCCCACGCGACGTTAGTGCACGGGGCTGAGCGTATCAATGCATTAATTCAGCCGTCGTGTTGTTATGGTTAAGTATTTGTGTTAAGTACTTGCGTTAAGTATCAATTAACTACTTAAACGACTTAAAGTTAACCAATAAAAAACGTGAACAACTCCTGACGACACCAATTCTCCTTGACTCAGAACCACAAGATCAGCAACTTCGGAGGTCAAAATCATTATCATAAGCGTCGTCGTAATCGTTATCATGATCGTCGTGGCGTCGTAATCATTGTGATAATGATTGTAGTACTTAAATCTTCTTGTCGATTGAAAAGAGTAGTTGGTGCGATCGTTGGGTTTCTGGACTTGTCGCCAGGTTTTAAAATCTTGCCTTCGTTGTCATCATAATTATCAACTAACATCATAATTATTAATGAACATCATAATTACCAATTAACATCGTAATTAACAATTGACGTCAAGTTAATTAAAATTATCATCATCAAGTTGTAATCGTGCAGTTAAACTTTATATCACTGGCATCCTTGTGGTCATCGTCATCATGAATTGCTTATCGTTCAATCGATCTATTAAGATAATTAAGTAACATTATTCATTATTATTATTACTATGACATCATTATTATTATTAATATTATTATTATTATTGTTATTATTATTATTATTATTATTATTATTATTATTATTATTATTATATTATTATTATTATTATTATTATTATTATTACTGTAATTATTATTGCTGTTGTTCCTTGTTAGATGCTACCTCGTTGTTGCCATTTATAGAAGGCTTCTAAATGACGCTTCGGAATCATAAAGCAAACGTCTTCAAGTTGATTAAGATATTGTAATTATAATTATACTAATTATTTTAGTCGTTGTTATTATTACTATTACGATCATGGTGATTGTTATTATTATTGTTATCTTCTTTATTATTATTATTATTATTATTTAATTACTAATAAAACAATGATTGCGATGTTTTCCAAAACAATCACAAACCCAGTTCCTCCGGGAATGATCTTTTAATCTTGTTTTTTTTTTCGAAGACAAAAAAAAATTAACAGTAATGACGACAGCAGCAACATTTAGTAACGGTTAAATTTAAATGAGCTTAATTATTAATTAGTTAATTATCTATGCGATAATTTAGTCATAAATTTGTGTAAATAGGCCAGGTTTGGGATTTTAGGATAATTTAATATTCACGTTGCTATATGGTTGCTAGGGAACCGCTTTAAATGGCTTTTATTTTAATCTAAATTTAAAAATTATAATAATTGTATCTTAGTAATTGGAGCAGGTGCTTGTAATTAAAAAAACAGTATATTACAGTTTTTGTTTTTTAAGATTTCTTTCCGAAGGCATCTTGTTAAAGTTTGAAATAATTATTTACAATTTAATTTTATGAAACGAACAAAACCATATATTTAATTTCGAGTAATTTTAATAGTAATAGTTAATTTGCTAGGCGCCATGCCTAAAAGTACATGGGATAGGATAGATGGCTGGCGTAATAATTATTTATTAAACACATGGTTAGCACAATATATAGGTCTTAAATTTGTAGCAATTAGTTTACCAATGATTTTTAATAATCTTACAGATGTCACTTTTCAGCCTCATTAGTGTCGGTTCAAAGGTCAAATTACGTGATTAGGTCAATAGAATGTTTGTTTAACTCGTCATGGCATTAGGTAATTATCTAATATTATAATTAGCATTACATATTTTATTATAATTATGTTTAATATTATAACAATTGCAATTGTAAAATAACAATTTGTAAATATTTATTATGATTACGTTATTATTATGTTGATATTAATATTTTTATTATGATTAATATAATTGTTAAGATTATTGTTATTATTAATATTATTATTTTATTCTATATATTTTACCATTATTCTCTGCTTATCTAACTTAAAAGATAATTCGCGAATTCTACCAGCAAGTGCTCTCAGAGATCCATCCATGTATTAATCTGTGATCTGCTGCTAATATTAATATTTAATATTAATAATTAATAATATTGCTAATGATTAAAAATAGATTATTAAAAAAAATTAATAATAAAATGTAATTATTAAAAATAATTATAATAAAATGATTTAAAGTCATTACCATTACTATGGCTACTTTGGTTCTCATTATTATTTTTATTCCACCTCTGAAACCAAAATAAAAATGTGAAAATCTTTTTTTAAATCTTTTTATCTCGACAAAAACAAAAGGCACCAAAATTAGACCCCGCTATCTCCAGCGGACGTGGGAATGAAAAGAACGTTCCGAAGGATAAATGAATGAATGCAGGAATGAGTGAATGAATGAATGAATGAATGAATGAATGAATGAATGAATGAATGAATGAATGAATGAATGAATGAATGAATGAATGAATGAATGAATGAATGAATGAATGAATGAATGAATGAATGAATGAATGAATGAATGAATGAATGAATGAATGAATGAATGAATGAATGAATGAATGAATGAATGAATGAATGAATGAATGAATGAATGAATGAATGAATGACCGAATGAATGAATGAATGAATGAATGAATGAATGAATGAATGAATGAAAGAACGAAAAAATTAATGAATGCCTGAATGAATGTAAGAATTATGAATAAAGTAGTGTTTTAATGAATGGATGAATTAATGCGTGATTGAATAATTGAATGAAAGAATGAATGAATGTGTGAAGGAATGAAAAGATAACATAAAAATGTAAACTTTCGACGCCAAGTTTAACAAACAATATATCAGTAACAGCTCCAAGGAGATATTTTGGAAAAAGGCCAAGGTCCAGAAGGTATGATGATGATGATGATGTTGATGACTACGACGATGGTATGATGATGTTACTACAGACGATAGTGTTAGTGATAACAGACGGTGCTAATGATGATGTTAATGACGATTAGGGAGATGATAGTGATGAAAGCTATGATGGTGGTGATGACGACTATCGATATCTTTCGGCCTACATTTCATGACTGTCGCCAATAGTTGTGAATAGAAGGTGATGATGATGATGAAGCTGATGTTAATGTTGCTGATACTGCTAATGATGATGATGATGATGATGAAGATGAGGAGGAGGAGGTGGGTGATGATGATAATGAGAAGGAGGATGATGACGATGATGATGATGTTGGTGGTGGCGGTTAAAATGGGAGTAATCTATTTCTACTTCCACTTCAGAGACGTGGGAAAATACAACTCTCCCTTCGGGCGTGGAACATTCTTGTAGATGATGATGATGATAGTTGTTGACTTAATATAATAATAATAATATTAATAATAGAAATAATATTAATAATATGTATTTCATTGTCTTATTATATACACTTGCATTTCATTTTGCTGAGGCTGGTTGCTCATAACAACAGAACCAATAAAATATAAACAATAATGATTATATGAATAATATTATGTAAAATGTGTTAGGGTTGTGCTCAGAATAAAAAAAAAGAACCTAAATTATAATTGCAGTTTAATATACAGTTAATTAATTTGTTATATCGTCGTTATAACATTGGAGGTTAGTTGGAGTAAACAGTTACAATAAATAATTACTTCCATCTCTAAGAGAACGACACTAATAACGCAAGACCAGAAGCTCTCATTTGTTTACTTTAGCAGTTTCCAAAAAGTGGCAAAGACCGATGAAGTGATAGAACCACTGTTTGCGAAGTTCTTTAAGTACTTTAAGCCTTTCTTGCTTTCATTGCGAAGGTGTTTTTAAGGCGGCATCTTTCGACGGATATTAACTCCATGAAAGAGGTCGATCGTTGAATAAATAATATCTTTACACTATAAAATTTAAATAATTAATTATTTTAACTGTTCATTCCAATTAGATATTATATATAATTTATAAAATTTCAAGTTTTACTAATAATTTTGCTGTAATTATATTATAATAATAACAATACAATAAGTTCAAAATAATAAATTGAAATATATAACCGTTACTGTTGTCACTTAAAATAGTTAATAATTATACAAGTTAAACAGTGAAAATAATTTATTATTTCTATACCTAAGAGAACGACACTCTAAGAACACAGGACCCGAGGCTCTCAGTAGTTCACCTTAGTAGTTTCCAAAAATGGAGGAGAATAACTTTGATCTATTGCTTGCGAAGTTCTTTAAGTACTTTAAGCATTTCTTGCTTTCATTACGAGGGTGTTTTGAAGGCGGCATCTTTCGACGGATATTAACTCCAAGAAAGATGTCTGTCGTTGAATAAATAATATCTTTACACTCTCAAGCTATAATGATTCGTTCAACTAAAAAGTTAGTTGATCTAAACAAACAATGATTATAAATGATATACTTATAATACAATTAATACGAAAACACCTCTTCCAAGATAATTTCACAAGTAACAAGTGCTTAAGCTATGATTGCTTGGCTAGATTTTGGGTTTATTATTTTGTGGAGTCCGGGTTGGACGCACACAGCAATAAAGGCAATAAAATAAAATCTAATAATTATATAAAGTTATGTTAACTATATTCGTGGTGTCTTTAGACATAAAGAATGTAATTAAATTAATATAGTACATTATTAGGCTTTCGATGATGATTTACTGATTAACAGCTATGTAACAATAACAACAATAACAATAACAACAACAACAACAACAACAACAACGACGACGACGACGACAACGACAACGACGACAACTACAACAACAACAACGATAATAATAATAATAATAATAATAATAATAATAATAATAATAATAATAATAATATAATAATAATAATAATAATAATAATAATAATAATAATAATAATAATAATAATAATAATAATAATAATAATATAATAATAATAATAATGTTGCATTAACAAAAAATTTATTTAAATGTTGGTGATGTATTTATACCTCATGGTGTATTGGAACTATGCTAACATCTTTTTTTTGCTTTATGTCTGCTATTGACTAAGAAAAATTAATTTATTTTAAAATTAACAAAATAGTGTATAAAATATAAACGTTTTTTAACGCTTAACATGCAATATTTAGTTATTAGTAATAGCACTATCAAGGAATGCATTTTTAGTTAGTCGACATTTGTCTCCATAGAAACATCTTTGAGTGACGTCAAAATTATTTTTAAATTGCGCAATCAAAACCGAGCTACGGAACAATAACACGACAATTTTGAAAATTTGTATGAGCTAAAATAACTTTGTTTAACTTGATTTCATTGCAATAATTTAATCAGTTCTATTAATAATTACAATCACATTACACTTAGTTTCATTAAATATGTTTTTGAATATGACATGTTATCATTTAATGAATTTGGTATGTGCTGGATTACAAATTTATATTAACAATATTTTATTACTGTTACCAATAGAGACAATAGCGAGCTAGAAGATACGTCATTATCGTCATCAACTCAAGTGTCATCATAATCATCTACAACAGGGGTCTCCAAACTTTTCAGCCCGAGGGTCGCATTAAATAACAAACAGAAGTTCAGGGGCTCCTTTTTTTTTATTTCATTTCCAACAGAGTACTGGTTTTGTGTTTCAATATTATTATTATTATGATTATTATTACATTTATTTAATTTTATTTCTTTATTTTCATTTCTTTTCTAACACAATATTTCTTTTTAACATCGATAGATGTCTTCTTAGAAACACCCCCGTAACGAAAGCATGAAATACTTTAAGTATTTTAAACTTCACGTTTCATTTCAAAAGTCCAAATCATCTCAGTCATGCAATCAAATAAATAAATAAATAAATATAAAGATTCGTTCCACTGTTGGACGCCCGTTGCAACAGAACCAACAAAATATAAAAAATAATGGTTATATGAATAATATTATATAATATTTGTTCGGGTTGTGTTCAGACATAATTATTTACAATTTGACAAACGCGGGTAAACTTAAGGGGGAAACCGTCGTCACCTTTGGAGTACCTTTGATGGCACCTTTACTTTACTTTCTCTACTTTTTTTGTAGTCATCAAGTTTTATTATTGTTTATTGTCCTGCTGAGAGATTTTATAACCTGTCTTTGTGCTTTCCAAGCTAAAGCTGTAATAATTTGTTTAACTAAAAAGTTAGTTATTCTGAACATGCAATGATTATAAATAATATATATAATACAGTTAATACGAAAACATCTCTTCCAAGATGACGTTACAAGTAACAAGTACTTAAATGATGATCGCTTGATTAAAATAGTCAATTTACGCAAGACCAGAAGCTCTCAGCAGTTTTCAAAAATTGGAAGAAAACCCTCCTCAAATTGCCACAGGACTGCCTGAGCAACTTAAGTACTTTAAGCATTTCTTGATGTCATAGCGAGGGTGTTTTTAAGGAGACATCTGTCGACGGATATTAACTCCATGATGATACATAATTAAATCTCAAATCTTTAATCAAATATAACAACATAAGCAAGAAAGTTAATAATGTCGTACTCATCATCACGGTTATTCATCATTGTAGAAAATATTTTTAAAACCATCTGAATGCATCATAACTATTGCGCAATAAGAAGAAAAATATCGCAATCACAATGACAACAGTGCCTGACCCTAGTTAGTCCAGACCAGGGGTCTCAAACTCAAATTGCTCCGCGGGCCATGTGATGACTTCTAAAGTTCCTCGAGGGTCGCATAGCCAGAACTTGTTTAAAATGATAAAAAGTTAATAAACAAGACAACGTAATAAGAACGTAGTGCTTTACAAACTATCTAAAATCTATTTATTACAAATATAATGTGGTCAATTTGTGTATCGTTTTTGGCGTATCTGTATTTGGCTAACTTAGGTTTCAGTCGCTTTCTGTACTGACTGCTGACCTGGCATAGTTTTGCGTCAACAAGGGCATCAATATTAGGCTTGATTTTGTGAGAAGAAACCAATCTCAGTGTTGCTTGCAAATGTTCATTAGTGAGCTGTGACCTCAGTACAGACTTGTTAACTTTCATGGATGAGACAAATTGTTCACATGCATATGTACTGCCAAACATTGCAAGAATCCTTGCAGTAGCAGAGAGTAACCTTGGAAATCTTTCTCGTGACTCTCGAAGGACTACGAATAAATAAGTAGGTAAGATTTTCTCCTGGTTAAGATGGCGCTTTTGCAAAAGTTCAAACACCGGCAATAGAACAATTGAAAAATGTAATGTACATTTTTATTAATGTGTATTCGTCGCGGGCCGCATGAAATGCCTTTGCGGGCCGCGTGTTTGAGACCCCTGGTCCAGACGGTATGATGATGATGATGATGATGATGATGACGAGGACGATGACGATGACGATGATGATGATGTCGATGACGATGATGATGATGATGTCGATGACGA
Source organism: Whitmania pigra (assembly GCA_021613335.1). NCBI lineage: Eukaryota > Metazoa > Annelida > Clitellata > Hirudinida > Haemopidae > Whitmania > Whitmania pigra. Next base: position 291,606 of record JAJTWR010000477.1, read on the forward strand.
TGATGATGTTGATGACGATGACATCGATGGTGTGATGATGTTACTGAAGACGATAGTGGTAGTGATAACAGGTGGTGCTAATGATGATGTTAATGACGATTTGGGAGATGATAGTGATGAGAGCTATGATGGTGGTGATGACGACTATCGAGATCTTTCGGCCTACAGTTGATATAAATTGTCAATTTTAATCAATCATCGCTTAGTTACTTGTTACTTGGAACGTCATCTTGGAAGAGATTTCGTGGTAACTGTATTATATATATTATTTATAATCTTTGCATGTTCAGATTGACTAACTTTTTAGTTAAACAAATTATTACAGCTTTAACTTGTAAAGATAATACTTATCGATATATTAATTAAAATGGCGAAGATAACAATTATTATTGACAACCGTTCGTGGGTAAATTTCTTTAATATTTAATATTGTTATATATGTTAAGTCATATTATTACTTCATATAATTTATTTAATTATTCAGATTATTGCTGATTTATCACAATAAATAATATGACATAATATATATAGTAATATCAAATATTAAAGATATATTCCCACATACGGTTGACAATAATTATTTTTATCTCCGCCATTTTAATTAATATATCAATAAGTATTATCTTTACAAGTTAGAGTAATAATTTGTTTAACTAAAACGTTAGTTATTCTGAACATGCAATGATTATAAATAATATACATAATACAGTTAATACGAAAACACCTCCTCCAAAATGACGTTCCTAGTAACAAGTACTTATGCGATTATTGCTTGATTAAAACAGTCAATTTATAAGATTTACTTTATGGAGTCCGCGATTGGACGAACACAGTAATAAAGCCACAACGTATATTTTATTATTATTATTATTACCATTATTATTCTTAATTATTATTATTATTATTATCAATTAATATTTTTATTATTGTTAACATGTAATACAACAATTAATTAATAAAACTATTAAGAATAGTAAATAATGATTAAATATTATCGATAATTATTGTATCAAACGTCTGAAAATGTATAAAATAGATGCAATACTCGTCGGCAGATGTCTCTTTAGAAACACCTTTGAGTTTTTAAATTGCGCCATCAAAACTGGCATTGGGCAATATGGTTGTACGATATTTTGAGACAATTTGGAAGCTTTTACGAACCAGCGTAACTCTGACCAGATTGATTTCGTTGCATCATTTTAATTAATTTTAATGATAATTTCAATTATATTACATTTGCACTAAATAGCTGTCAATAGTCTGTCAAGTAATGGTGTGATTGACGTTAACAAATATGAAATGTTACCATGTGATGGTATATGGTAATTGCTAGAAATAATAGCGAACAAGAGGAGGCGTCATAGTCGTCATCAAAATAACTATCTTCATTATCATCATATACAGCATCATTAATTCATGTGTAATCATCATCATCATCATCATTATCAGATCAACTCGAGGTTGCTTAAATAAAATAAAATATATTTTAAACTTTTAAATGTAATCTCATTTTGAGTCTTATTATTCATTAACATTTAATTATTTATTATGATTAATAAAATTATTATTAATTACAGAGATGTTTTTCAGTATTTCGACAATTATGGGTTTGTGATTAGGTCGATTTCAATGGTGTTGGTGACGATATCCAAGAAATATCTAGTCTAGTGATGATGATGATGATAATAATATTATTGTCACAACAGTTAGTAGCAACAATATTATATTGTTATTATTATTAACAGGTTATATAACATTTATATTTAATTAATAAAACTTCAAGAATTACATATCATACAATGTCGTACGAAAACACCACTTATAAGATGCTGCCCCAAGGAACAAGTGCTGAGGATTGTTATTTGCCCAAATTTCAAGTTTACGTATTTTGTAGATTCAACGGTTGGACGCCCATAGCAACAGAATCAATAAAATATAAACAATAATGATTATATAAATAATATTACATAAAATGTGTTCAGGGTTGTGTTTAGACTAAAAAAAGAACTTAAATTATAATCGTTGTATAACATACAGTAAATTAATTTGTTATATCTTTGGAGGTTAGTTGGAGTAAACAGTTAAAATAAATAATTATTTCCATCTCTAAGAGACAGCAAAAACCCAAGACCAGAAGCTCTCAGTAGTTCACTTTAGAAGTTTCCAAAAAGTTGATAGATAATAACAGATAACATAAATAATTTGCGAAGTTCTTTAAGTACTTTAAGCCTTTCTTGCTTTCATTGCGAGGGTGTTTTTAAGGCGACATCTTTCGACGGATATTAACTCCATGAAAGAGGTCGATCGTTGAATAAATATTATCTTTACACTCTAAAGCTGTAATGATTTGTTTAACTAAAAAGTTATTTGATATAAACTTGCAATGATTATAAATAATATATATAATACAGTTAGTACGAAAACACCTCTTCCAAGATAATTTCACAAGTAACAAGTGCTTAAGCTATGATTGCTTGGCTAGATTTTGGGTTTATTATTTTGTGGAGTCCGGGTTGGACGCACACAGCAATAAAGGCAATAAAATAAAATCTAATAATTATATAAAGTTATGTTAACTATATTCGTGGTGTCTTTAGACATAAAGAATGTAATTAAATTAATATAGTACATTATTAGGCTTTCGATGATGATTTACTGATTACCTGCTATGTAACAATAACAACAACAACAAAAACAACAACAACAACAACAATAATAATAATAATAATAATAATAATAATAATAATAATAATAATAATAATAATAATAATAATATAATAATAATAATAATAATAATAATAATAATAATAATAATAATAATAATAATAACAGTAATATGTGTGATGCTATTATTATTAATAAGATATAACAATATATTATGTCAATAAAATACATATTATTTTTATTATAGAATAGAATACCAATCTAGGCCGACTATCATAATAAATATTTTTAGTAATAAATTATTATTTATCTTAATTACATTTATAATCTGATTCCACGATCGACTTTTATGGAATTAATATCCATCGAAAGATGCCGCCTTAAAAACACCCTCGTAATGAAAGCAAGAAATGCTTTAAGTACTTAAAGAACTTCGCGAGCCGTTACACGTCGTAGTTTGTCCCCACTTTTTTTAATTACTAAATCTTTCTTACACTTTTTGGAAACTACTGAGAGCCTCTGTTCTTGCGTTCTCTTAGAGATAGAAGTAATAATTTATTTTAACTGTTTAACTTGTATATTTATTAACTATTCTAACTGACAAAAGCAATGATGATATATGTCAATAACTTTATTATGTTGAATTTGATAACGGCTTATATCAATTTATCATATCAATTGATAAACAGCCATTGTGAAATTAAGTGACGACATATATTATTGTATTGTTATTATTATAATATAATTACAGCCAAATTATTAGTAAAATTTGAAATTTTATGTATTATATGTAATATACAATGTTTTGTGAAAATAGTTAAAGTTATTAAGTATTTTAACAATTAAGGGTTTCTGATTGGGTCGATTTCAATGATGGTGGTGACGATATCCAAGAAATATCTAGTCTAATGATGATGATGATGATAATATTATTGTTAGTAGCAACTATTACGTTAGCCATTTTATAATGATGTCACTTTGAAATAATGGCTTAATAGCAGTTTTAATATCCGTCGACAGATGTCTCCTTAGAAACACCCTCGTAATGATAGGAAGTAATTCATCATGTACTTTATGGACTACCCATAAGCGTAAACGGATTAATAAACAAATAGTGCTCTGGACCTTGCCCTTGTTCTATTATCCACAACTGCAGCGATCCTGCTATTCTTCCCTGGACCCTTTCCAATCCATTTGCTTCAACTTAAGCTCACGTTTCATTTCAGCAACAGTTAAATCTTCTAAGACCTTGCTCATGACTTACTTCTTTGGGATCCCAATCCTGACACCAATGAAATAACCCGGGAGTCCGCAAATAAGCAAGTTAATTTATAAGTTTATTCAGTTAACGGAACTGAATAACAAAAGTACTTTGATGTGCAAAGAGATATTTGGGCCTCTGAGTTGTCCGGACTCTCGCTGTTTGTCAGGTGATAAGCGAGAATGCTTTCCATCGCAATAATAGAGATACCACGTCCACGAAAAAGGTACCAAATATAATTAAATATAAATTTAATTATTATAGCATTTGTTATTTATAATTAAATATAAATTTAATTATTTTAGCAATATAAACTTAATTAATTTCAGAAAACTAAGTTTATAATATATTTTTTAGAAGATTATCCCATTTCCTGAATTTGTATCACAATTCTTCGGTCCTCGAAGATAACGAAGGTGCCGGATGTTCGGATGGTATTGGACTTTGCTTTTTCGGTGCTCTGCTTTTAAGAATAATTCTATAAATTATAACGTAAAGCAGTTCGACATTTTTATACTGCAAACCTGCGTGCAAATAAGAGACAGAAGATAGCTATGGTTCCGCCTATTATTAATGGTAAGATAATTCTCAATCGTTTCACTAAAGTTTTCTCCTCATCCGCATCACCAGTCTGGTCTGTCAGCAAAATAAAGTATTTAAATTTAAAATGAAGTATTAAACAATAAATTAAATGACTATCGTTTATTGAAATATTAAAACATAAGCAAATAGCATCCGATCAAAAATATAAAATCAAGAAATTGTCTAATTGAATATATATTAATATACTTTGACTGGTAAGTATTGTAGATAGTGTTGCAATTTCCATGGTAGTGATTGTGGTTGTGGTCGTGGTTGGGTTTGGGGTTGTGGAAAAATCTAAAGCGATATCAAGAATATTAATATTACTAATAATCATGTTAGGAAAGCTGAAGATATCGTTTCTTACTTTCAAAAACATTTAACATTACTTAATCTTAATTTAAATTTTAAATGTTGACCATAATTGTAATTATCACAATATGTCATCCAGAGAAACAATTCGAAAAAGGACTAGTTTCGAACAAAAGTCTATATGGTAAATGGAGGGATGCTTGGATCGGTTATGTCAACTGTCATTTGTAATGTTTAGTCAGAGTATCTCAAAGTTTTAATTGTCTGTGTCCCTATATGCTGTGGTCATGGCAACAGCTATTATTTGTCATGTTCGCAGTCAGGAATCACCCTCAGGTAGAGGACAGAATAAAATGTAGGATGATTGGAGAGTGCCAGCACACTTTCATTATATTGTCATATTTACATGACTTTCAAAGGAAAATAAAATTGACTAAATATAACAAACCACAACCTTATTACTTATTTTCTAGACTATAAATTATCGATCTTTCAATTGTTGTTGTACACCAATATAGAAAAATCAAAAAATCCGAAATCAGTTAAATTACCTTTATGCAAACAATATTCACCACTAAACCCTGATAGGCATCCTTGATCGTCGCAAACTCCGTACATATCGTACATATGGGTGCACATCATTATATAGAGGCAATTCACAGAATTACTTCTTATGCATGCTGTCGAGAGGAAGCAATAGAGTAAATAAATTCACACTTTAGAAATTGATTTTAAAATTTTTGAAGTTGAAAGTTGTTTTGTCTAATAGAATAGGACAGAGGTTCTCAACGTCATGGGTATGCAGGTTGGCCGATTGGGTTACGTGTCTGCATACGGCGGTAATGAGTCGTGTTCAAAACCTGCATTGCAACCAGCGTCCTTGGGAAGAAGCGCTATATAAATGGTTAGAAGAATTTGAGCTGATGAAAAATATTGTGGTGTGAGTAAGGTGATTTTTGATCTTGAAATAGAGGTCAGTCAGCAATCGTCGTTTTTCTAAGGAAAGTCATTTGAGCAGTTTCAGTTTTTGCATGTAGGGATGAGGGGTCATAGTTGGGATGGTCTTGGTAAATCGCTTCTGAATTTTTTCTATCCTATCTACAAATGACTTTCTGAGGAGATTCCAGACAGGAGAGCTGTATTCCAGTATTGGCCTAACATATGTGCAAAAGGCTTTTATAAGGATGCTTTGATCTCTTGAAAAAGATAAGAGAATCAATTTAGATATGGTTGATGCCTTTTTTATGATATTATCAATGTGTTTGTAAAAGTGGAGAGAAAAATCAATGAGCACCCCTAGATCTCGAACTATGTCAACTTTTGTTAGCTTGTAACTATCAGTCAAATATTCACAAGGGCTAAAATTTCTTCTGCAGCCAATCAGCGATAGAATCTGGAATTTTTCAGGAGAAAATTGTATGGGTTTCACCAGGGCAATTTTCCATTCCAGAGGTAATTTTTGATCTTTGAAGGAAATTTCAAATAAGTGGGATAGTTGAGTACCTCTGCAAGTCAGGCGCTCAATCTCAATTTGTTTGAAAACATGTGCCGCGAAATGGAAGCCGAACGCAAGCATTTGCGGCATGACAAAGTCGATGTCTTCCAGAAGAAACTTTGCATATGGAGGGGAAGATGTGAAGAAAGCACCTATGATATGTTTCCGTTGTTGGCTAACTTTTTTACGGTGAACAATATTTCGGCCGGCGTCATTGCATTGAACTACCTACAGCAGCTGTCGCATTACTTTTATCAGTGTGACGACAATGTCAGCGCATTTGATTGGATTCGAAATCCCTTTGAATGCGAGCTAACCGATTTAACTGGTTGCGAACAAGAACAATTGGCCGAATTGTCGTCTGACGGCAGATTACCACTGTTGTCGTTCTGGCTAGCGTGTTTCCAGGAGTACTCGCTGATGTCAGACAAAATTAGCATCATGCATCCTCTCAGCAAAATGCAGGAGATTAATTTCCAGTTCTTCAATACAATCGGTTCACTTACGCTTTCCTTGTAAAAAGGCCACATCGGTGACTCCGTCAGTGAAAACCTCAGAGGACTACTGTTGAGCCTGTTGCACAGCTTTTGAGACTATTTCGTTCTCTAACTTCTTTCTTCTATCATGAATTATGAGCAAAGATATGGAGTTGCTTGGACCACTTCACATTATGACATCCCTTTTACTGTGAATAACAATCATGCGAAATTCCCGCCCAAGTCTTGACTGTTCCAGTTTTATGATTTCTGCTATAAAATGATTTCTCATAACCTTGTACTGTTAAATGTTGTGGTATTTTGTATTTTGAATAAAATTATATCAAACTATGTATTTTAATATTGATATATTGAATATCTACTGAAGAAAGTATTTGGTATTTCAAATACTCTTTAGTAATCCTCGCCCTTGAATATTTGACATTCCTGGAGGCTTCAGTCTTCCCCTTCTCGTTTTCGGACAATGCTTTACCTCTGCTTATCATTAAACTTTGAATAATAAGCTAAAAAAGAAAATTTCTGAAACTTATAAAACTTCTATAGATTTAAATTTCATAGGCTGAGTGTACTTGATATATAATTAATACATATATACGTAATACTTATGATATGTGTTATACTCATGAATTGCCCATCGCTAAGCTGTTATGCCTTTTTTTTTATTAATTAACTAATAATAAAATATGTATTTGTAATAATTTTGTCATTACTTCTATATGTAGTCATTCCCGTGTCACCTCCGCAAACTTCACTTTTATCCCCAACACAACTTCGGTGACAATGTTGTGCTGGATTATCTATATCCGGTGGTTCTGCATTCACACATTCACAATTATCCCCATACTTTTTAAGATTGAAATAGTTATTTATATATTTTTAGTATAAATTCTATAAAAAACAAAAACAAAAATATTAAATAATGATATGTATAACACTAAACACATCAGCAGTGTTGTAAAAAGTAGCACATTTCAGAAATTAGGTAAAAGTACAAGTAATACCTCAAACATTTGCTTAAGTAGAAATAAAAGTATTTATTCATAGATGTACTTAATTAAAAGTAAAACGTTACAGAAATTAAAAATTACATAAAAAGTAAATGTATTGATGCAAATGACTGGTGAACTGTTGTTTTGGTGAAATTTCCCCTTTCTCTGACATGGTCGTTGTCTACCTTTCTTTTAATTGCACTTTTTGTCAACAAACTATATTTCGAAATATGTGCTGGATGCATGCGTTCCATATGTTTCTTCAAGTTTGACGACGAACCTTCCAATGCTGAATACATAGTTTATTTTGTTTGCACAGTTGGCATGCAAACTTATATGATTTTGATTCCTTTGATTCAATTATGAACATTGTGATTAAATGTGGTCACGTGTGCTCTTACATGTTGTTCCCCTTATCATGCTTGCGATATGACGTCTGACAGGAATTTGTTGCTTTGGATGATATGGCAAATGATACAACGACGATTTTGTCAATTAAGCTGTCGAGTCTAATCTTACGCCAGCGATTACTTCCCACAAAGAAGCCTCGAACAAAACATCTGAGCTATTATTGCCAATTATTAATATTATTAATGAAAATTCAACACATTCTTTAGAAAATATATCATTTAAATTATCAAAAATTCAGGACAAGATCTTGGAAGTAAAGTTACGAGACACAGAAAAGTCAAGGTTTTTTAAATCTTTTTTTTTTTAACAAATTGTAATAGCTGAGTATTTTATTCTTAAATCTTGTCAAAAAATATGATAAATTGTCTTTTTTTTATCAATTTGTATGTGTTTACTATTTCTATGGTATAACATAGACACCTTGATATAGGGAAAATCCGCTCGTAGGGTCATTTTTTGCTGCAAACATGTATAGGCAGTTTTATACAGTAAATAAATATGTTCACTGTCTTTGATAATTGCGCTAAACTTAGTTTTTCGTCTTCCCCCAAACCTTTCAGTTCTGGTTTATAAATATTGTACAGAATAATTTTGCGGCTCATCATTTTATCAGTTATATCTAATCGAACAAAAAACGACAGCTTATGATCGCAACGTGTACCTGCCGCACAATGTAGTCTGGAGGTCTTTAGTTTACCATCCCCTGATTTAAAACATTCTTATATTCAAAATGAACTGTTAAAACTGTTAAAACAGGTTTGAAACTGTTAAAAGAATGCACCAATGAAATGTCTGTTATAAAATCGAACACGCATGAAAATTCAAACCTAAAATGATTATATCTTACACTAAGAACATAAATAATAAATAATATATAATATAAATAATAAATAAGAACATAAATAAATATATCGAGACTGAAAAGTTATACGAACAGCTAAAATAATTTTGTAGACCATGTGTAACATTTTCCGTGGAAATCACCTAAAATGAGAATTACCTTCAATGTAAAGAACGGATAATTGCCGCAAAGTCTTAGACATGTTATAGTCTTCAAGGTATCGATCTTCGACCCAGTTTTTTGATGGTGATGATAATGACATCCAACATAATATGGAAGTGGAGGTTTGACTAAAATTTAGTAAGTATATAAAAATATAACATTGGAAATAAATTGATAAAATATTAGATTAAAAAATGTATTTAAATACATAAATAATAAATGAATTATTGCATACTCACTAACGTACACAGAAAAGGCATTCGTGCCCCCGCAGTATCTTCGGCTATCACAAGGTATGTCGCATTCATTATCATCTCGCAATTCACTTTCTTGTAAGAGATTAGCGCAGACACAATGACTATTTCCCTTTCAATATTTGCATTCATTAATATCTTATTTTCGCATGCATTTTTAACCAAAAAAAAAAATGTATAACATGCATCTAAATACTCATTTTAAATTTGATATTCAAAAAATTGCATGTTAAAATCATTTTTTAAATATAAGTTTCTGTTATATTTATTTAATCATGCATCAATTGACTGAGAAATATTAAGTTATGCAAAAATATAAATGCGCATTTGTGGTAACATTACATTGAAATCATGTGCTACTTATATTTTATGAAGTTGAAACGATATACACACTTTCACATACTTTCGGAAGACATCTGTCTAACCATAGCACCTGAATTAGCTAATACATGAATATTAATCAGCCCGGCTTCTTTCTAGACACGGGTTTGTAAATATGCACCCTGGGGTTGGGGACCGGACACTTAAGGGTTAAAGATTCCAATATTTGCCCCTCGACCGCCAAAGTGTTCTAGATCCAATGAATAGATAAAGCGTTGCTTTACCTCATTTACAGAGTTAGTTGTAATCAGAGTTGTTAACAATACTTTGAAAAAGTATTAGCAGGCCTGTATTTAGGGGAGGATTAAGGCTTCAACTCTTACGAAATATTAAAAAAAGATTGGATTTGTAAAATTGAATGATTTACGTAACATCATAAAATTATAAAACATCGTCACATAGAGTGGCACCGTTGAGATTTGATGACAAAGCTGAATCTTTGAAATCTGAATCAACATTTACAATTGAATTTTGTCCATTCATTGGCCGGGAGTTCAAGGAAATTTTGAATTTCCTAATACAAATGGATTTCTAAAGTAGGATAATCATATACAAATGATAACATAGTCTAAAATATCGGTCACATCTAGCCAATATTTTGTATTATCCCATTATATAGACCGCAGTTTGTTGTGTCAATACACAAAATTGTTTTACTGAAATTACTTAATTAATTATTGCCACCTTGATTGCAGCAAAAATATAATTTCCGACGAAGCACTTTTGCTGGCAATTCTCCCAAGACATTTCTTCTGGCACACCTTCCAGTTGAGCATAACAACCTCGATGAAACAGCGGATATCTTTCATTTTCTAAAGCTAATTAAATTTTTTCAAGAATTTGTAGATATTCTACATTGCTTAGTTGTAAAAATAAATTCACCCAAGCTCCAAACTTCAAATTCGACAATATCAAAATTTGCATTATGATCATCATAACGAGGCTTCAATATTATCTCGGAAAACAATTTATTGTGCTCTCGACAATTAATTCTCATAGGAAAACCAGCTACGATATGTTTGAAAGGATAATCTGCGCAGTGCTCCGGACCTCCTGGACCATCCATGTTTATAATGTAGTACTGCAGTGTCTCTCTATGTGCTGCATTTAACAAATTACTATATTAGTATGTGCGCCAGTAATCCGACTGAAAATGAAAAAAAAACGAAATCTTAAAATACAGGTTGAAAATACAGTTTGGGTTTGTCTCTTTGGTGAATTCCACTTTTTTAAATGATGAAATTGCTTATCCAATAAATGAGTGCAGACCTGCTTCAATTGTTAAATGTTTTAAGGTGAGAATATAAACATATTCATCTTGAAATATTTGTTAAGTATCGAATGCAATTAGTTATCATAAAAAAGTGCTGACTTCCAGGGTAAATGATGACATAGTGTACATTATATGGTTTTCCCAATTGTATTTTTAGTTCCGTAGGTGTGCAATCAGTTGCCATGTAAAGGCTATTTGTGAGATTCTTGTCACCATCCAATAACTTTCCTGACTCAACCACTTTATTGCAAAATGTAGCTACTTTTCCAAGAGCTACGTTGACCATTGTTGCATAACCTGCATGTCATTTAATGATTACGTGTTTAATAACTTGCATCTTTTGCATCTTTTCTTAACATTGCCATTAACTTATAGGAATATTTTAGCATGGTGAAATGAACGACGGAACTTTAATTTATGCAAAGTTTTTTATTAGGTTTATTCGCCAAATATTTAGTTAACTAAGGGGTGGCATACGTAAATAAGTTATTACTAGCGATTGCGTAACAAGCCTTCAGTAACAAGTGCTGAATATTAGCTGATTCCCAAATGAGGTGTTTTGTGAGATGATCTTAATGGTAAAAATGGGGGCACACCGCTGTGCAAAAAAGATACATAACTGTATAACTGAAATAACTCGAGTGTCCATGTCATGGCTGGGTCTATGAGACCTCCAGACATGTTTCCCAAATTCGTTTTTAATTGAACTATTTGTGGATTGCAGGTGTACATTCATTAATTTTAATTATTTGTTTAAGATATATAAGGTCATATTAGAATTCAGTCGGAGATAATTTTAGTTTAATGATTAATATTTTTGGGACAATTGGTTTGATCCAATTTTAGACATGCGCTTTGACCTGTTTTCGCAAATTGCAATTGGTTGCTATTTTTTGAAAACTGAATAGGATTGGTTGACATTTTGATCCATTGATAGACATGTGCTTTAACCTGTTTTCGCAAATTGCAATTGGTTGCTATTCTTGGAAAACTGGATAGGATTGGTTGACATTTCTGAGAATATATTAGAATTTTTAATTAGATCAAACAATATAAATAGGGGCTCAGCGAGTTCACTTTAACTTCACTTATTTTTTTTTTTTTCACTTTAACTTTTTTTTTAGGACTATAATCAAATAAACAAACAAACAAACGTTCACTTCAGTAGTTTTTTTTAACTATGGAAAAGTCAATCCCACATCCTATCTCAAAGCTCGTCATCAAGATAGCCATGCAATAGACATTTTCTAAACGTATAAATATCTTGGAATAGTAGTCGGGAATTAGAATAGAAATAGAAATTTCAAATTATTTCAGCATTGGTAATTCGAATTGAATGGAATTTTTTTTAGGAAATTGAATGGAATTACAATATAAACAGAAATTATTTGGCAAATATTAAGGGAATTAAAATTGTAATGGAAATTATTTGGCGAATGGAAATAACATTTGTGTGGACTCGGTTAAAATTCATATCACTGAGGGAAAAAATTCAAAAATCAATCCACGCCATTTCTAGAGCTCCTCTTAAACCATGCCAGAAGTCGTATGTGCTCCAAGTTCACTTAATACCAAGCCTCTTCCATATATTTACGTTTGAAAATATTTCTCTTAAAGCTTTGGCGTCCTCTGACACCACTATTAGGAAGGCAACAAGAAAATGGAGGAGGATGTTCCAATACCCTTTTACCATACTCCTGTCGAATATGGTATCATGGGAATTCTATAACTTAAAGAATGGGTTCCAAGTCTTCGCATCCAGAGATTAAAGTGAATTTTGTCCAAAGCCCATCGAGGGAACGATAATTTCATGGCCGACGTATTCAATGATAACGTCATGTTGATGAAAGAATTCAGAAAATTTGGAAAAGATATTACAGAGATGCCAAAATCTTTATGCATGGAAAAGGGAGTTGCTGAGAGTTTTGTAGGACGGTAGATGGTTATGGTCTGCGCTCATTCTCCGGGACAAGGTTGCGTTATAAATAAGCCGAGCTACAAACGTCTCCTCAATAATCTTCTTCTGAGGCCTTTGATCGTTGATCATCCTGCATCTCGTCATTTGAGAATTTCTCCTGTTCAGTCTGATGGTTTCATTGATCGCAGCATCAAATTGAAGCAGTTTATCATTAATTATCATTAACGATTCATATAAGTAGTAAGAATCTGTCGGATTTCTTGTGTGAAAGACTCAATAATGCCGTGAAAAGAGAATTGAGTGACAAGGAATATGAAAAATGGAGATAATAATTGTGTGTGTGTGTTTGGAGTTCTTGACATTAGCTAGAATAGTTCTGTGGAAGACGTTAAGTTTGTCGGTTGTTAACAAAACTTTCCATTTCGTTTGGGTTGCGCCGAGAGTGAACCACGTCATATCATATTTTACGAGGATAAGCTCCTCTTGGAAAAAGCTGAAATGAATATTAATATCCCTGAATATTAATAGTAAATTGCTCTTTCATTTAAAATGACACCGATAAAGATTCTTGGAAGATTCATTCTGCAATATATGTATTAAAAATAAAATATAACCGCAATGTTCTCCAATGTGCGAATTTTTCTATTAAAAGGTTATTACAATGTCAATTCAATTTTGATTTAATCAATACAATTTTGATTAAAAGCATTGCTGCCATCACCGAAAATCGCAAAAAATCTTATTTTGTAATGTAGTATTTCTGACGAATGCACGATCATTAATTTTGTTACATTTGTTGTCTCTCTAAGGCTGTTTGGACGGCAAATAAATTAGACTAAAATTTCACAGTATATCACCAATTTTTGATTAAGTAGATTTGTTACTTTTCATGAAATGTGATATAACAAATGTTTGCAAGGTTACAAATGTCCAATAAATAATATAAATAATTTTAAATAACCTGAAACTATTTGAAGAAGCAAAACAATGCAACAAGTGCTATAAAAACAAGTCATGAGCAGACTTTATTACAGATAAAGTTATTACAATAATCTTTTATATTTTGAATAGTTATCGCACATATTTGTTTCAGATTTTACGTTAAAAATGAATGTTTTTAATGAAATGACAGCAATAAGTTATTTTTATGATTTAAATGAACATCTTGAGGTTTTGGATTACTAATTCTTAGACCGCGTTTTCAAAAATTTGTTAGAAACGGTCAAGTATTTGTTTATTTGTCTTTTAGGAATGTGCAACCAATATGAGTACATAAAATAATTTATTTGTTTTTCTGCGTACTTCTAAAAAGGAAACATGTAGCAATTTATAATAATTAAACTAATGATGACTTTAAATTATTAAAAAGAGGCGTTACAGTGGCGCAGCCAGGTTTTAACACTAGTGGAGCGACCACTTAAAAAAAGGCCCCACCAATAAAAATAAATTTTTATAATTTAGTTAATTAAATTTATTATGATTATCCGTATTTTGTTGTTGTTTCAAAATGAACTCTCAAAAAGTGTTAAAAAACAAATTTATGCATAGTATTGTGTAAGATAATAACGACTAAATTAATTACAAGAATCGTTTTGGTTCGGCATCCGTCATCTTCTACTATTTCCACATGGAATCTTTCTTTTCCGAATTCTATATGGCTTACAGTCGCTACTAACACTACATTTGGAGTCAGCGGAGTTGTGTCATCCTCAATTTGTTGAAACTGGTATTCAAATCCATTTCATTTATTTTTTAAACCATTTTCATATTGCTGAATCATATGAGAAGCTGCTAAAATCAACAGTACTTTTCTGAAAATACGTGGACAATTTGAAAGCTTTCTCCTGAATGGCACTTTTTCCAAAATGTTAGAAGAACCAGAGATTAATATGTTATGTTACAAGAAGACCCCGTGCCCCAGCGACATTTTTAGCAGTGCAGTTTTTATTTCACCATACGCAAATCGTTTAGCGCGGTACATTCAGAAAAAACTACATCTACTTTTGATTTCTTCAATGCCCATCTAGCGGTGACAATCCAAGGGAGGAGAGGAGTGGCATAAAGTGCCAAGGGGCGGCAATTTGTGGGACTATCATTTAAAATAGTTAATAATTATACTGTACAATCGAGGACTCCATAAAGTAATTCTTACATAAAAATTAACTAATTTAATCAAGTAAATTAACGATAATTATTGCATGTAATGTCTTTATATATTTATTAATGCAGTACTCGTTGACAGATGTACCCTTAGAGACACCTATGAGTGACGTCGAAATCATTTTTAAATTGCGCAATCAAAAGTGGGCTTAGGAATATTTTTGGAGAACAATAACACGACAGATGTCTCCTTAGAAACACCCCGTCACGAAAGCATGAAATACTTTAAGTATTTTAAGTTTCAAGATTCATTCCAAAAGTCTAAATCATTCAGTCATGCAACGGATTATAATCAAATAAATAAAGAAATATAAAGATTCATTCCAAGATCTTAATCGTATGCATTTTTTGGAGTCCACTGTTGGACGCCCATTGCAACAGAACCAACAAAATATAAAAAATAATGGTTATATGAAAAATATTATATAATATTTGTTCGGGTTGTGCTCAGACTATAAAAAGAGAACTTAAATTAAAATGGTAGTGTAATATACAGAAAATTAATTTGTTATAAGTAGTTGTTATAACCAACTAGGTTAGTTGGAGTAAATAGTTAAATAAATAAAAACTTCCATCTCTAAGAGAACGACACTAAAAACGCAAGACCAGAAGCTCTTATTGGTTTACTTTAGCAGTTTCCAAAAAGTGGAGGAAAACAATCCCAAATCACTTTTTGATAGCGAACTTCTTTAAGTACTTTAAGCATTTCTTGCTTTCATTGCGAGGGTGTTTATAAGGCGACATCTGTCGATGGATATTAACTCCATGATGATACATAATTAAATCTCAGGTCTTTAATCGAATATAACAACATAACCATGAAACAGTAATAAAAAAATTAATTGTCATTGGTGTTCGCGCACTTTTTTATTTATTTATTTATTAATTTGATTACAACATAGATGTAAGTTGCGTAACATAAATGATTTAGACTTGCATTGTTTTAAAAAGATGCTTTATTAACGTCCGTTGCATATCTAGATGATTAGGACGGAGCTCCCTCAGCGGGGTTTGAATCCCGTGCTGCCATCGTGAGAGGCGCAGTCTTAACCGTTAGGCCATGCGGTAGCACAGAATGTTTTAAAGTTTTGAAAGATTTTTTATGATTTCTTCCTAACATTACGAGGGTGTTTCTAAGGAGACAACTAACGACGGATATTATTATTATTTTTATTATTTTTATTATTATTAATGTTATTATTATTATTATTATTATTATTATTATTATTATATTATTATTATTATTATTATTATTATTATTATGATTATTATTATTATTATTATTATTATTATTATTATTATTATTATTATTATTATTATTATTATTATTATTATTATTATTATTATTATTATTATTATATTATTATTATTATTATTATTATTATTATTGAAAGAATAATAGTAATTTATTATATAATAAAATTTATATCTTTAGTATTATTTAATAATAATTATTAAAACATAAAATACATATTATTATTATAGAATATAATTATATTTTGGAATAGAATACCAATCTAGGCCTATAATGAATATTTTTAGTAATAAATTACTTTTTTAACTTAATTATATTTATAATTTGATTCAACCATCGACTCTCATGGAGTTAATATCCATCGAGAGATGTCGCCTTAAAAACACCCTCGTAATAAAAGCAAGAAATGCTTAAAGTACTTCGCAAGCAATCGATTCAGAAATACAGAATAGTCTTTGCCACTTTTTTAAATCTTTTAAAGGCCGCATATTTCGATGGATATTAACTCCATGAAAGTCGATCGTGGAATATAATTATAAATTTAGTTAAGATAAATAATAAATTATTACTAAAAATATTTATTACCATAATCTGCCAAGATTGGTATTCCAAACTACTATATAATTATATTCAACGATAATAATTATAGTAATAATATGTATTTTATTGTCTTATTACATATCAATAACAATAGATTGAACTCATTTGTTTGCTTCAGAAGTTTCCAAAAAATGAAGATTTACCTGTTTGACCTCCTTTGAATTTTCTTCTTAAACTTCTTTAAGCATTTCTTGCTTTCATTGCAATGGTGTTTTTAAGGCGACATCTGTCGACGGATATTAACTCCATGATGATACATAATCAAATCTAACCTTAACCTCATTGTTGTAGAAAATATTTTTAAAACCATCAGAATGACACATAATTATTGCGCAATTTGAAGAAAATTATCGCAATCACAATGACAACAGTTTTATATTTTCGACTTCAACTTTTTCTGAGAAAAAAGTTAATAGTTAAAATATTATGTAAATAATATGTATAAAATGTTTTCATGAGGTTTTAGAATAAAAGGATTAATAATTAATTATATTATAATAATATTAAAAATAATAAATAATAAATAATAATAATATAATAATATAATAATAATAATAATAATAAGAATAATAATAATAATAATAATAATAATAATAATAATAATAATAATAATAATAATAGTAATAATAACAATAATAATATAATAATAATAATAATATAATAATAATAATAATAATAATATATATAATAATAATAATAATAATAAATAATAATAATAATAATATAATAATAATATAAGAATAATAATATAATAATAATAATAATAATAATAATAATAATAATAATAAATAATAATAAATAATAATAATAATAATAATAATAATAATAATAATAATAATACTCAATAATAATAATAATAATAATAATAATAATAATAATAATAATACTATAATAATAAATAATAATAATAATAATAATAATAATAATAATAATAATATAATATAATAATAAATAAGATGATGATGAGGATGGTGGTGTGGTGGTGGTGTGGTGGTGGTGGTGATGATGATGATGATGATGATGATGATGATGATGATGATGATGATGCATTCGACCGTTGTTTGGTTTAAAAAGTAGTTAAAAATAGTTACTAACTACTTTTTAAGTAGTTAACTACAGAA
This sequence comes from Whitmania pigra, assembly GCA_021613335.1. Classification (NCBI taxonomy): domain Eukaryota; kingdom Metazoa; phylum Annelida; class Clitellata; order Hirudinida; family Haemopidae; genus Whitmania; species Whitmania pigra. The sequence goes on from JAJTWR010000477.1 coordinate 309,782, forward strand.
GTTGATATTTAAGTTCTATTTCAGAGTTGTTTTAATTAAGTATTTTAACAATTAAAGATTTCAATGATGATGATGACGATAAGAGAACGACACTAAAAACGCAAAACCAGAAGTTCTCAGTAGTTCAGTTTAGCAGTTTCCAAAAAGTGGAAAGAAGTCCCTTTCATTGCCTTGCGAAGTTCTTTAAGTACTTTAAGCCTTTCTTGCTTTCATTGCGAGGGTGTTTTTAAGGCGGCATCTTTCGACGGATATTAACTCCATGAAAGTCGATGGTGGAATCAAATTATAAATTTAATATAGGTAAATAATAATTTATTACTAAAAATATTCATTATCATAATCGGCCTAGATTGGTATTCTATTCTATAATATAATGATATTCTGTAATAATAATATGTATTTCATTGTCTTATTACATATAATAATAATAATAAATTAATAGTCTACTATAATAAATTATTATTATTATATTATTATGTCCTGGGCTATTTTTGTCGCCGGGCTATACTGACGTGGCCGTTTTGACGGGGCGATTTTGTTCCTTATAAGTGGTGTTTTCGTACGACATTGTATAATATGTAATTCTTGAAGTTTTATTAATTAATTGTCATATTACATGTTAATAATAATAATATATAATAATAATAATAATAATAATAAATAATAAAGCTGTTATGATTTGTTTAACTAAAAAGTTATTGATATAAACTTGCAATGATTATAAATAATATATATAATACATTTTAGACATAAAGAATTTAATGAATTTAATATAGTAAATTATTAGGCTTTCGATGGAGATTTACTGATATTAACAGTATTATTATTATAATTATTATTATCTATAATAATTAATTATTATATATATAAAATTATTATAACTTTATAATTATAATATCATCATATTCTTATATAATATTTAATAATATATTATTATTATAATAATATTAAATTACTATCATCATTCAAAATAGTTAATAATTATACAAGTTAAACAGTTAAAATAAAATATTACATATTATTTCTAATGAGAACGACACCGCAAGACCAGTTCATTTGTTTGCTTCAGAAGTTTCCAAAAAATGAAGAATAATGAATGTTTGAGCAATTCCTTTAAATTTTCTTCTTAAACTTCTTTAAGCATTTCTTGATGTCATAGCGAGGGTGTTTTTAAGGCGACATCTGTCGACGGTTATTAACTCCATGATGATACATAATCAAATCTAACCTTAACCCTAACCCCAGTTCTTTAATCGAATATAACAACATAAGCAAGAAAGTGATGACTGTTAACATTGTCGTGGTAATACTCATCATCATTTTTATTCATTGTTGTAGAAAATATTTTTAAAACCATCAGAATGCCTCATAATTATTGCGCAATTTGACGAAAATTATCGCAATCACAATGACAACAATGCCTAACCATAGTTAGTGGTTGTTCAAATAATGTAAGCATCTGCTGGATTCTCTAATAAGGTGTTTCATCATCCATCTGTCGACAAATATTTTATATGTTATATTTTATATTTTATATATAAAATGTTTTTGTGAGGTGTTACAACAAAAAGAATAATAATAATTTGTATTGTAATAATAATAATAAAAAATAATAAATTATAAATAATGAATAATAATGATGATGATGATGATGGTGATGATGATGGTGATGATGATGATGACGATGATGATGATGATGATGATGATGATGATGATGATGATGATGATGATGATGATGATGATGATGATGATGATGATGATGATGATGATGATGATGATGATGATGATGATGATGATGAGATGATGATGATGATGATGATGATGATGATGATGATGATGATGATGATGATGATGATGATGATGATGATGATGATATGATGATGATGATGATGCAGTAAAATGTATTCGGGTTGTGTTCAGAGTATAAAAAGAGAACTTAAATTAAAATTGTAGTGTAATATACAGAAAATTAATTTGTTATAACATTGGAGGTTAGTTGGAGTGAACAGTTAAATTAAATAATTACTTCCATCTCTAAGAGAACGACACCAAAAACGCAAGACCAGAAATTCTCATTTGTTTACTTTAGCAGTTTCCAAAAAGTGGGATGATGTTTTCCATAATCTGTTTGCAAGCTAACTTCTTTAAGTATTATTACTTTAAGCATTTCATAGCGAGGGTGTTTTTAAGGCGACATCTGTCGACGGATATTAACTCCATGATGATACATAATTAAATCTCAGTTCTTTAATCGAATATAACAACATAAACATGAAAGAGTAATTAAAAAAATAATTGCCATTGGTGCTCGCATGTAAAGTTTAATGGAGCATAATTATTAATTAGTTAATTAGCGTGCATAAATTTGATCATTAATTTATGTGCTGTAAAATGGCTACCGGGAATCGGTCGAAAATTATCGTTAATATTTTTATATTAACCAGATGGTTAGCATAATATTTATTTATTATAGGTCGTAAATTTGTAGCAATTAGTTTACCAATGATTTTAAGTAATCTTACAGATGTCACTTTTCAGCTTCGTTAGTGTCGGTTCAAGGGTCAAACTATGTGATTAGGTCAATAAGGATGTTTGTTTAACTCGTCAGGTAATAGGTGATTAGCTAATAATATAATTAGAAATATATATTATTGTTATATTGTAATTACGTATAATGCAATAAATGTTTTAGATATAAAATATAATAATTATAATTGCA
>JAJTWR010000477.1:322500-332500 GCA_021613335.1 Whitmania pigra
CGTCATAATCATCATCATCGTCATCATCATCATCATCACCACTAACTCCAACATCACCCTCACTATCGTCAGATTCATCTTCACCATCATCACTATCAACATCATCATCATCACCATCAACATTATCATCATCACCATCATCATCATCATCACCATCATCATCACCATCAACATTATCATCATCATCACCATCATCATCATCATCATCATCAGCATCATCATCATCATCATCATCATCATCATCATCATCATCATCATCATCATCATCATCATCATCATCATCATCATCATCATCATCATCATCATCATCATCATCATCATCATCATCATCATCATCCTCATCATCATCATCATCATCATCATCATCCATCATCATCATCATCATCATCATCATCATCATCATCATCATCATCATCATCATCACATCATCATCATCATCATCATCATCATCATCATCATCATCATCATCATCATCATCATCATCATCATCATCATCATCATCATCATCATCATCATCATCATCATCATCATCATCATCATCATCATCATCATCATCATCATCATCATCATCATCATCATCATCATCATCATCATCATCATCATCAATCATCATCATCATCATCATCACCAAGTATCCCACACGCAGAGAGGAGGAAATGGTGTTTGTAATGTTGTTGCAACTCTCAAGCATCTTCCCCATCCTCCTCCTCAGAGCGGCAGAAGAAGTGAGAATGACGGATGAAGGTCAAGTAAGTCTGCGAAGACTTTGAAGTTTTAAGTTGTATACAAGAGGTCAGACCTGGAGAACGATGCCAGATTACTTTCCAGGAAAGGATGATGCTACTGCTGATGATGATGATGATGATGATGGTGGTGGTGGCGCTGATGATGATGACGGTGGTGGTTGTAATGATGATGATTATGAAGATGCAGACGCAGATGACACATTCATTGTCTGTAATCACTTGGTTCGTCACCATCATCATCATCGTCATCGACATCGCCATTGTCATCATCATCAAAATGGTGAATTCCCATGTCAAACTAGTCACTTTACCACCGAGGATGGCGATGTTAATATACGACGTCAATTAACATTTTAAATTCTTTTCAATTCGCAAACAAAAAATAGACTTAAAAAAAGAAGCTCTTTTTGCGAACGTTTTTAAGAACCATTTCTAACCCTGTGGTATTTTAATTTACTTTGGAAAATTTTATATTTTTTTAAAATTTATTTTACTTTAAGTCGGTTTCATTTTAGTTTCAAGAAGTCATTTTAATTTTTATTTATTTGCATTTGTTAAATGTTAATTTTAAATTTTAATTTGAATTATTAATCTCCGAGTTGCGATCAAGGTGCATGTTTGTCTTGCAGAAATTTATGTAATGATCATAATGCTCATTAAAGATATTTTCGATCTTCTCAACAAGAGTTTCCTGATACGTGTTCATCTTCTCCATGACCTCAATAACTGCGACTTTAATGATCTCGTGCTGAAGAATAATGTTATATCTTTCAACTGATTCCTTGTTCTTTGGATCATATCCATCCACAGGATGGTACGGTTTGTCACTGAGAAATGATTGGAGGGTGATAGCAAGAGTTGACAATGTCATAACTGGTGACCATCCTGGTCCACTTGTTGATCCTATTAAGCTAAGGCACAAGTTACCGTTTCTGTAAATATGTGGATGCAATGCGTTCTCTTTTCCGGCTGCAGTCAGGCAATTGACCAACGGCGATTTCATGGGATAATCATCGGTGAAGCCAATTAAAAAACTAAACATTCCACCATGATATCCACTATCTGGGGACCCAGTGATAAGAACTGTAACCTTTCTGATGTTTTCTTCATCTGGAAAAGCGAATATTCCTGGTGTAGGGTTTTGAGTTATATCCATGATATCTTTTTGAATTCTTTTGAGGCATCGAGGTGGAATAGTTTGAGATTTAAGTTGTACTTCCCAGTACAAAGGCATTCTAGTTACAAAAATTCTTCCAGAAATTACTATATGTTTAAAAGTAATATATGACATATATTTTATTTTTGAAATCTGTTTCCTTCTTGTTATTTTACAAATTTATAAATGACTGTATTATAAATTAAAAATCATCTTTTTTTGAAGTTATTATTAAAACTCCTTTATAAGTAATTGTTAAGCCAATAAAAATTTGTAAATGCAAAATTTAAAAATTTATTAATTGCTAATTCCGAATTTTTGTTTAGCACTTCTGCAGATTGCTACTAGCTTGACAAGGACCTGCATTAAACTTTCTTACTACTAATAATTTGTTCTTAGATTGCTTAGATAGGTGTGTTACCGCGAATAATTTATTGCAATTATGTATCAGAGTTGGCAACCGGATATAAACGATAAATCCAGCGTTCCACCTAGGTGCGTGAAGAGAATACAAAGAGACCTCAATGATATCGTGAATAACCCTCCACAAGGAATATTTGCTTTGCCAGATGAAGAAAATATGAAATTCATTACAGTTTTGGTAACAGGTCCTGCGGATAGCCCATACCATGGCGGCATGTTCAGTTTCCTTATTGGATTAACAGACGACTACCCTATCAAGCCTCCGAAGGTCAAGTGCTTGACTACAGGTGAAAACACTGTTCGCTTCAATCCAAACATCTACTCCAGTGGAAAAGTGTGTCTCAGCATTTTAGGAACATTTAGTGGCCCTTCCTGGGCAGCAGCAATGAATCTGTCAGGTGTTGTAGTTTCCATCCAATCTCTGTTGAACAAGGAACCTTACCGCAATGAACCTGGTTTTGAGAACACAGCTCGAGAAAAGGTTGAGAATTATAACAATATGATTAGGCACGAAACGATCAGAATTGCTGTTATCGATGTTATGGAGAACATAAAAACGTATCCTGAATATTTTGTTGAGAAGATAGAAACGATATTCAACCAGAATTACGAACATTACGTAAATGTTTGCAAGGAAAACATGCACCTCGATGGCCAGTCGTTTAAGGATCCATTGGAAAAGACACCTAGACATTTTCAATATAAAAACTTGCTTCAGAAACTTGAAAGCCTCCAGAATTGTCAGAGTCGAAAGTGAATGTCCTGAGACTCTTCAGACGTCCAGTTTATCTTAGAAAAGATTTAAAAGTAGTTGCGCGAAAATAAAATATTAATTGTTGTTTTGAACTGTTATAATTTTGAAATGCAGACTTCTTGTTACTAAAAATTTTTTGTTACCTGTCAAAAGTTGAGGACTTCTGAAAATTTTATTGAAAATCGTGTTTATTGACGCTTACTTGCATAATTGAATTTGTTAAATGAAATTTAGCAAGATTATAAATTCCTTCTTAATCAGATTTGTTTATAAATTTGATAGGCATTTTGTAATCAATTATATAATTATATAATCTACTATTAAAATATAATAACGGACACTCCGAAGCTATTAATAATTTGTGGTTACAGTCAGACAATTGATCAACGGCTGCTTCATTTGTTCGAAAGGTGTGACGGCAAGATCTTACCACCTTGGAAAAAACTATCAAGACATATTTAAACCCATTTATTATTTAAGTAAAAGTGAACAATAAAGTTTAAAGGACAATATGAATTTATAGTGAAAGAATTAGATCAAGTTTCTGTATTTAAATTCTAAGTTAAGATCAATGGATTATTCCATTTGATTGTTTTAACCATTGTTTTGTTCCTACAAACTTGAAACTTAAGACAACTTGAATCTTATGTGGAACTATCTATTTGCTATTACTTTTTTGAAGCTTGTCTTAAATATATATTACAAATATATGTTCAATAATTTATTTAAATATATAAATATATGTTCAATAATTTATGTTATTTCACTATTGTCTTAAATATATAAATATATGTTCAATAATATTTTCATTTCCCGATTTCATTAACCCCGCTTTAAATTGGCGGAGAAGGAAAAAAACCAGGTTGGTTCTTACTCCCTCCATCATATGGAAAGTTTTTCAACTCCGAAGATGTGAATGGATTATAAATTATTATTAAAAAAAGATGGCGGAATTATAAAGAAAGGCACTGGTCTATTTTTTTATTAATAATATATTTCATAATAAGCTTTTTGGTGCATTATCAATAAGTAATTTATCATTACAGCGCCGGGTTTGCAACATCAATAGACAATCTAAAATGCCAGACATCAGTAAAAGTTACAATTGAAACAAAATCTTTTAAATTTTTATTTCGAGTGTTTTTATTTTTTAGTTATTTATTCTTATTTCGTATTTTTTTGAAGTCCTGCATATCATTAGAATGACGTTGTAAATCATGAGGCTGCAACTCTAATGCGTAACAAAAGAGTGCATCATATTTCTTTCCTTTCATCATCACCATCATCATCGTCATCGTCATCGTCATCATCATCATCGTCATCATCATCGTCATCATCATCGTCATCGTCACCGTCATCATCGTCGTCATCATCATTATCCATGGCAAATGAACTGTTACAACTACTACCATCGCCGTCATCATAACTGCAGCAACACCATATCAAATCGTACCGCAAACCATAACCCGCGCCATATTAGCCAGGTGCACTAACGAACGCCAACATCGCACAAGAATCTCTTTATCGCTCGTATCTCCTCTGGCCTTTAATATTTAAAACAAGTTATCAGCTTTAAGTTCAAGTCGGCAATGTTGACTTTACAAATTCCTAGTCACGTACCGGATTACCTAACTCACCTAGGAATGTTACCATTGGCTGGTTGGTTGGTTGATTGATTGGTTGGCTGATTGATTGATTGGTTGATTGATTGATTGGTTGATTGGTGGATTGGTTGATTGATTGATTGGCTGGTTGAGTGAGTGAATTTGTTTGGGTTACGACATTCCTTTCCTACGACGAAATGTTTCTGCACAAAATAACAAGCTTCTTATTTATGTGTCGTGCTGATAATCTTACTCATCACAATCGCTACCATCATAGTCAGTGTCATCATCATCTTTGCCAGTACCATTATCGCCATCACTACCATCACCAATACCACCACAATCATCATCGCCTCGCCTAACTGCTCAGGGCAAGGAACTTCTACTCCTCCGTAGCAACATCTCAACCTATGATGATGATGATGATGATGATGAGGAGGAGGAGGAGGAGGATGATGACGACGACGAGTAAACACGGGGCTGATATAAATATGGGACTTGTAGTGCCTTCCGCTAGAACCGCTTAAATTCGTGAGATTTAAGATAATTTTCTTTCTTAATTGAATCGAATTTTTGTTAGAACTTTAGAATTTTAAAAAATATTTAAGAAGTGAAAATATATTGCGAAGAAATATTTTAAAATGTACGATTCGAGGTTGCGTTTGCGCCATCAATTGAGGATGCATCTTGTTTGATTCTGAACGATTTGCTTGTGAAAGGTTTTCTTATATTCGACTGAAATTGAAACAATTTGTTAAACTTTATTTTTAAAAAAATCCAAAAGGAAAAACATAAAAAAAAGTTTCCGTTTAGAATTGAGCTCTATAAAAATCAACTGAAGAGTTAAGCTCTACAAAATTCAACTACCAGTTCTTCCACTCACCGTCAGAGAATATAATGTCTACGAGATACCTTATCGTACTTTCACTTCTCATCGCGACACTTGTAGGGCCTGCTACCTCGAAAAACATCCGATCGAAAAAAGAACTTTCAGTGCCTCAGGAGACGTTGTACGACAGCCCCTGGGACCAGCAGTGGGACGCCCCTAAGCTGAAATTCGAGGAAGATTACCACCTGGATCTTCAGGTAGATCCACAAGGTCAGTTTCACGATGACAAGTTGGAAGACAAGTGGGCGGAAATGAAAAAGTCACGCATGGAATCACTCGAGTCGATGACCTCCTGGGCGGACTGCGAGGAACGCGACACCTGCTACAGCAGCTACGAGCTGCCGTTTGCCGCGCGCAACTGCTTTTGCGACCCCCACTGCATCATCTACAACGATTGTTGTCCCGATTCACCGGCCCTGATGGAAGGACGACCAGCCGGACTGCCGAACATTACGTCCGATAGCGTGTCTTGTCAGAGGTTGGAGAACGTGAATAGCGAGGCTGAATTCTACGTGGTCACTAGTTGTCCTGCCAGCTACAGAGATGAATACGTGAGAAGGAGATGCGAACAAGCAGATGTGGCTTTCAGCGATCTCTTTTTCAAGGTCTACGTGTCGAGCGAGAAATCCGAGATCCTCTACAGAAACGTCTACTGCGCCCTTTGCCACGGCGAAAGCAAGAGACTCAAGTTTTGGCAGATTGTCAGGAACTGCCCCTTGCAGAGCAACGAATTTCTCACACTGGAGCCGACACTTTCTTCTTTTCAGAAACTTGAATCTCAGTTGAAAGATTCCTGCAAATTGGAGTTGGTGCCACCGGCCTACGCACTGCCGAGAAAATGCAAGTCTCACAAGGCCAGCTGTCCTGAAGAATGGGAAAGCAACAGAGAGGCAGGGCTTTGCAAAGCTGGTTCTACGTCTTATGTTTATACAGAGAAGTTGACCTACAAGAACAAATACTGCGCCACATGCAACGGCGAAGATGAAAGCAAACTTTCCTGCAAAGATTCTCGTTCGACAGCATCTCAATTCGATTTTGCCTTCAGCGAGGACGCAGCTGCCAAACCAACTGGTCTTTGGATCGTGATTGATCTCTCTGAGTCTCTAGGGCACATCAGGACACCGACGCACTTTGGCCATTCCGTGAGGCTTGGCAATTGCCGAGAAACCGGTCAGGTTTTTGATCCCTTCCGCAAGCCTGAGCTCTGCCGGAGAATAAGATGTGACGACGATGGGTTAAAGTATTGGGCAGGAAAGTGCATCGATAAAGTCAAAACCAGTACTTCGACGAGTACAACTATTGCTCTTAAAACTGTTAAAAAATTTCCAACGAAATCTCGAACCAGTACTCGCAAGTTGACCCAAGAAACTGTGCCAGAAAGCCCACCCATTCACGAAATACCAGAGAGTGATGGAAGATTTGAAGTCAAACCTATTGAAACAGTGTCACCAAGCGCTGTTTTAAGCACTGCAACCACAACAAGCACAACTACTCCTGTTCCAACCACTCCTACCACAACGACCACAACTACCACGCCATTTATTCCCGTAGAAGTAATAAAAATTGATGAAGATATTGAGCGTCCAGAAATAAAAAATGAAATTGCATCAACAACAACTAATACTCTCTCCAGTTTTGGACAAGGTCTCGAATCAATCATCGATAGCTATGACGTGAGTGTCGAAAATGACGGATTGTTCAGACCGGCTGTTACAAATCCTCCTCCCTCGATGAAGTCGACAACAGACGACGATGAAGACTACCAGATCGTCTTTGCAACTCCGCCGATGCGAGGAGTTCGTAAAAGAAAGCCCAGTACCCCTACCCAGCCAGCATTTGAAAGTGCTTTCCAGTTCCCGGAAGACTGGGCAACGACAAAAAATGCAGGAGATGATGAATGGAATGTCTTACGCGTCAATCTTCACGAACCGTCGTCTATCGGCTACGAGGTCGTCGATGCTTCAACTCCGAGCCTCAATTTCCAGAATCCTGTCACTGAATTTTCGTCTCCAAAGACGAACCACGTTGATCCAGCTTCCAAGGGTAAATATACAAGTGTGAAAACCAAAAATAGAGGCAGACCGAGTCACCAAACTCTTGATTGCTTTGAATGGTACGCTGTCGAAGATTACGACCACAAGGTGAACGACAATGATACGGTATTTGTCTACTCACTCTCACGTCTGTTCGAGCCAGAAGAAGTGAGACGTGTCGAAACTTATGAACCATACCATGCCGACCAGAATATCGAAGTGTGCTTGAGAAGAATGGAAATCTCCTCAGACTTAAAGCCAGAAGATTCATCCCTGGTTGGACTAAACGTGACTGCTTTGGAACCACTGGTTGATCTCTTGATCATGTTCCACTACGATAAACCACTGGGACTTACTTCTCTTATACTAACCATCGTGGCTCTTGTAGGACTGGCAGGGACGATAGTGGGGTTGCTGTCGCCATCTTTCATCCGAAAAACACTCACCATCAAGTGCATCTTGTCTCTCTGCTCAGCCTCTTTCATAGGACAGTGTCTCTACCTCAGCAGTTCGATAATCTCAAACCTAGAACACGAAGAAGGAGCAGATTCGGCAAAGATCCACATGAACAGGCCGGCACCTCTTTCTGGTTTCTGCTTCTGGAACGGAGTCTTGTTGCATTACTTCGTCTTGGCCGGTGCCTTTTGGGTGAACGCGTTCGTGGTAGCATTCGCCAGGAAGGGTGGAAGTCTGGAGAGGAAAAAATCCGACACGGAAGAAGAACTGAATCTCAACTCTCAGGCGATCAAGCAGAAATCTCAGGACGGCTACCTGTATTACAGTCTTTACGCTTGGTTGGCGCCCCTGGCGATTGTTACCGTGGCAATGATTGTGGATCTGACAGGTGGAAGTTCAATCAACTCGGCCTCCATTAGACCATTCTACGGGCAGTACCAGGTATCCCATAAATGTTAAATTAAGATCTGCGAGGTTTTAAATATTTTATTATTATTATTATTATTATTATTATTATTATTATTATATTATTATTATTATTATTATTATTATTAATAGCATAATTATCAATTATTAGTTTGTTTGCTTCTATCAGTAATAACAAAGGTAAATTTTGTTACTATTATATTACTATAACATAATGTAATTAATTAAACGACACTTTATAATTCATTGAATCAAAGAAATAATAAAGTCAGCTGTAATTTCTTACTAAAACATTTTTATAAATTAATTAAATAAATAATTAAGTAATCAATTAATACAGTTGAGCATTTTAGTTTTTTAAATTGATATTTAATTATCCAGATCTGCTGGCTGACTGGACAAAATGCTTTGTGGATGTTCGTGGCCTTCCCAATTCTCATCCTAACCGTGATCAACTTGGTTCTCCTCGTAACCACTGGAGTCAAAAAGCTTAGAAGCTCCCGTAGCTCAAACTTGCCAGTGCCTCGGTACTTCAAGCACAAACTGTCCTTCGGAATCATCTATACCCTCGTCTTCTTCTTGACCTGGTCCTTCGCGTTCTTGGGCGGTTACCTGCACAGAAGCGACCACCACACATGCGTCTGGTTTTTGTTCATCGTCTTCAACTTTCTGACGGCAGTGACCCTGCATCTGGTCTTCTTCACCTGTAGATTTCTGCCACGAGTTTTAGGAAGGGAAGCCACCTTCCACCTCCAATCGACCGACGAATTGACTCCACCCCCATCAAGCCCCGACACCCCAGCCCCAAGTGGCCCCAAGGCCAATGGACACGATAATTTGGCCGCCAGGGACAAGCTCATGTCCGGAGAGGCGACTCCTCAAGAAACAGCCATGTAACAGCCGTAAAGGTTGTTGCTTGCTCTGTGCAGCTTTACAAATTAAGGGGTTAATTGGATTGATCAGGTTTCTTTTTTAATTTTTACGATTTTTTTTCAATTTTTATTATTTTTTTTTTGTTTCTAGGAAGGACGATGCCAATAATTGAAGGCTGGATTTTTACGGCATTTTTTTTTATCAGTTGAACTCGCGTTGGAGTTTGAGGTTTTTTCCTTTCTCTTATCAGTGCCTTCGTCGTTTGTGGCTCTTTTCAGAGACTTTTCTTAGCTTTTACTGAGGAATCTTTGTATTTTAGCTGACACCGATTAGTTCCAATTAGTTTTGAAGAGAATCCTAAAAATAATAGCAGTTCCTTGGCTTCTGTTATTTCGCCTTTCATTTTTCAATAGTCCCATCGAGATGCTTTCAAAGGTTGACATGTGCTAATTTGTAACAGACGTTATGAGGTACTCCGAAAGGAAGATAGACAGTTTTTAGAGATAATGAAAGCCACAAAGAAAAGCACATGAACACACATATACACTCTCTCTCTCTTAAAAGAAATGCATCGCCATAATGTGGGAACTAATGTGGGAATTGAGAACGAAAAATACTCGGAAAAAATCTAAAATGGCTC
>JAJTWR010000477.1:337500-397500 GCA_021613335.1 Whitmania pigra
AATTTTAAATGCGTTGGTTTTGCTTACGAATCAAGAGAAAGATCATGTCACATGTTATCCAAGCTGATCTCAAAAGAGAGAATCTTCAATGAAATGTTCAGAAGGATCCCGGGTTACTTTTTTTTCACATAAATTCATGAATTCAAGCTTAATTTTTATTTAATTCTATAAATAAATTTGAAAATGAATTTACATGAAATTTTCAATCAGAATGTCCTGTCGATTTTGTATATCTTAAAGATTATAACAAATGTTATCGCTTGATGGAAGGAAATTGGAATTGGCCTGATGGACGCAAGATATGCAACGATATCAACTCACATCCCTTAATTGTTGATGACTACAAGGAATATCAGGCAGTGACATATTTCTTTTCTTTGATGGACGGTAACTGTTTGCCTACAAATGTGAATTGTTACACGCAAATGAATTTATAATTTATGGCTAATAAAGTAATTAGTATTATGTTTCTATCTAATTCTGACGTAATATCAATTCAATAAGCCTTCAAGAAAAACTTAGAGACACTATCAAGTGAATTGCCATTAATCAATACCAGTAATTAATATCTAAACAAAATTTAATTGTAAAATTCATAGGAATAACATTTTAATCATTTAATTTATAACACCTTACTTGGCTTGTTCAGACAGATATCGTTCTACATGTTTAAACGTCATAAACCGTGAAAGCATCTGGACATCCGGTACAGCAAACGTATCGATGAACCCTCTATTCGTGTGGAAACCATTCAAAATGAAAGATGGTCAGGAACCACACCTTCAAATCACCTTTTATAAGTGGGCACTTGGTGAACCAAATAATTATCAAATCAAGCGAATACTGCATGGAGTTCGTACATAGAGCGGGATACAACGATTGCGCATGTTACAATCGCTATTGCATCATTTGCGAGGTCGATGTATGATTTTGTGATCTATAAAGGTTTAAAACATTCCACAGTTATGATTTAATTTCAAATTTTATCTCAAATAAAGTATATTTACATCATTGATGTTGAATGTTTAGTGTTTTGTTTTTATTGTAACGAAGTAGTTTATTAATTGTCATATACCAAATGAGTCCACTCCTTCAAATATCTAGATTTTCAATTCTTAACATTTGACAAGAACATCATTCATAGTTTGTCTTTCATTAAACAAACTGAATTGATGTGATGATTCGTATTGTAGCAATTTGGATTTCCAAGGACTGCATTCATCAAAATAAACTGTTTAAAAATTCAGTACCGTCAATTCAGAGTGCTTCACTGTTTGTTGATAGCCAAAGCAAAATATAATTCTTTCGCAGCCTCTAAAATCTAACGCTTGAAATTTTGAAGCTGCAATCACATCCAATTGTTAAATCCATTATGTGTGTATGAAAACAATTAATAAGCTGAACAATGAGTTGTAACTCATTATAAGGAGGTTAATTATTCCTGCAATGAAAAGTATCATTACTAATGGTCTTTTTCAAATTATATTATTATTTATGGACTAGCATTGTTGACAATTCCTGAGAATGGTGGATACTATTTCAATACTTTCCAATACAAAATAGTGCTTTGTTCTTTCAGAATTAGCATAACATTAACCTTTTTGAAAATTGTGCTCTATTGAAATCAAAGAAAGAATATCGATTTTATAAATCCACGCAAGATTTTCTCTATTATCTCTCTGGCCTTTAAAACCTGTTACCGCTAGAAACAAACTCTACAGTTATTCCAAAACTTAATATCAGTTGAAATTTTAAAATATCTCAATATAAGTTGTAAGATGTAATAAATAGTAAAATGAAAAAGCTTACATATTTCTGCAGTGTATTAGTAATTATTCTACTGATACAATTTCGAATCCATAAATGTTCATCATCAATAAAGACTCGATTTATAAGCATAAAAGTACAAGAAGTGGACATTTTAGATCTTTATTATGATTTCCTGGCTTCAAATTCCAGTGAACTTAACCAAACATTTTCTGTCTTTGGCATTAACAGTTTGGCTCAATGTTCCCTCATGTGCTTAGTCAACACCAACTTTAAATGCGTTGCTTTTGCTTACGAATCAAGAGAAAGATCGTGTCACATGTTATCCAAGCTGATCTCAAGAGAGAGAATCTTCAGTGAAATGTTCAGAAGGATCCCGGGTTACCAAATTTCACATAAATTCGTGAATGAAGCTAAATTTCTATTTTCTCATATGAATAAAAAAAAATTTGGGCACATATTTTGGAATTGCATTTATTAATATTTTTAAACAGACTGTCCAGCCGATTTCGTGTATATTAAAAATTACAACAAATGTTACCTCCTGATGCAAGGTAGTTGGAATTGGTCTGTTGGACGCAAGAAATGCAAATGATGATGACGACGACGATGATGATTACGACGACGATGATGATTACGACGACGATGATGATGACGATGACGATGATGACGATGACGATTATGATGTCGAATAGGAAATCTTGGGAAAAATAAATGTAAAATAAATTTTCGTTACGCCATTGAAATTCTAAAACAAAAATTCTAAAATCTGAAGTAAAAAATAAAAAATTAAACACAAAAAACCGTTCTCCTAAATATTTGGCGATGGTTTCCTATTTTGGTCGACCACATCAAATTGGCAGAAAATGTTTTCCTATTAATCTCGTTAATGATCCTCAGGGAGGTCATTTGGGGGAAAGAGGCGGGAGGCGGGTGAACAGCCCCCCTGAGAAAAAGCTGAAATGACATCTGACGACCCTTACCAATTGCACGGGCAGACCACGATTGGGAACATACCATAATAATATATTCAATGTCGATAAGAAACATTAATTTTCACCGCATAATCAAGCAAGTTGTTTTGTTGCGCATGATTGGACTGATCATTCTAGAAATGATGCTTTTAAAGGTAATATATCGTCAGCAGAAACCATTAATCATGATTAACGCTAAACATTTTTGTTGCAAAAAACATAGCCGATGTAGATGCAAGGAATGGTTTTTAACGTAGGAATTTAAACATTAGCCTTGAAATGTAACATTGACGTTAAGAAAGAATAGCAAATTTAGCTTAATTTTAATTTTAACTTTATTACTTTACGTCTTTATTGTTTGAATAATTTATAGATTGTGGATTGATTCTTGCTTAGATTCGTTATTAATAAAAACGGTTAATTTTTAAGAGGCAGTGTGCAAACTGCCAATGGAAAATAAGTTGGCTATACAAAACAGAAACATTTTTCCTTATTGGTAATTGGGCGTGGACACGCTTGAACACGTGGACAAATAAGTGGCGCGCATAAAAACAGCCATGACAAGAAACGAAAGACATTTAGCATCAAAAGACTCAATTTGAGCCGAAAAGAACATTTTGTAAAAAATAAATTAATTACGAAAATTAAATCTATTTGCAGTATGTTTCAAATTGGTTTGCTTCTAGTCATTCTTAGTCAGATAAGCTCATCGTCAACAATGACTCGATTCGAGAGAACAACACTTAATGTAGACATTCTCGATCTTTATTATGATTTCCTGGCTTCAAATTCCAGTGAACTTAACCAAACAGTTTCTGTCTTTGGCATTAACAGTTTGGCTCAATGTTCCCTCATGTGCTTAGTCAGCACCAACTTTAAATGCGTTGCTTTTGCTTACGAATCAAGAGAAAGATCATGTCACATGTTATCCAAGCTGATCTCAAAAGAGAGAATCTTTAATGAAATGTTCAGAAGGATCCCGGGTTACCAAATTTCACATAAATTCGTGAATGAAGCTAAATTTCTATTTTCTCATATGAATAAAAAAAAATTTGGGCACATATTTTGGAATTGCATTTATTTAATATTTTTAAACAGACTGTCCAGCCGATTTCGTGTATATTAAAAATTACAAAAAATGTTACCTCCTGATGCAAGGTAGTTGGAATTGGTCTGTTGGACGCAAGAAATGCAATGAAATCAACTCACATCCCCTGATTGTTGATGATTACAAGGAATACGAGGCCGTTAAATATTTCTTTTCATCTACCAACGGTAATATACTGAAATAGCCAGTTTACTAATTAGAATGTGTGCATGTTTAAATGTTGCTAGAAATTGTATGAAATTATGGTAATTACAGAATGATTAAATATTATATTGTATTAATTATAGTAATTAAACACGTGTATAATTTTCTAATGACGTAAAATTCTTTCTTAAAACAAATTCAAAGTTGAGAAATAACAATACCACAAAACGAGTAGTTATATATATATATAAAATCTCTTAATAACAAGGTTAAAAAACTGAAATAATTACATCGTCGCATTAATATTTGATACAACTTATTCAGGAATCAGTCCTTCCTGTTTTAATTATAACGGCCAGATTACTGTGTGGATTTCAGGCCACATGATCCAACCTAATAAGCTTCCGTTTGTGTGGAAACCATTCCTGATGAAAGATGGCCAAGAACCATACCTTCCCATTACATTTTACAGGTGGGCACCGGGTGACCCAAATTTCTTCATGTCCATCGAATATTGTGTGAATCTGATAAATAACTATGGCTATATCGATAACAGATGCGATGTTAACTTGTGCATCATTTGTGAGGTTGATGTTTGAGAAATTCTTGGAAATTCAGATCTTGGCCAGAAATTTAAAACTTAAATTAGAGCATTTTCTAGAATCTAGATCATTTCATCAAAGCCATAACCAATGACCGACGCTCATTCCGTTATAGAGATATAGAATTATTATTACTAAACTGTGACTGTTTTGATAGAGCTGTTTTGTCTGTGGGATATTTTGACGAGACACCCTCGAATTAAACATGCACACTGTATTACTACGCGAACCCAGCCAAACATGATATCGCGCGCCAACACGCAGACGATCAAAACAACCTGTTCAAATAACTTCACAAATAACTTTGCAAAAGAAAAAAAGCAAAAACAGGAACAGCAAACTGTCAGTTCACTGATAAACATAAAAATTGTAAATAAAATAATGAACAATTTAATGTAATTTTCAAAGTGAAGTTTTATTTTTTAGCAAAATAGAAATTAAATGTTCACCGAGTAAATTGTTTTTCACTGAAAACTTTCAAGCTTCTTGAGTAAAGTTTTATACTGAAAATAATTACCAGAAAAGCCACGCAACCTTCCCTTCATGATTTTGCCATCGAGATGTATATTTGCCTTGCAGACTCTTACATAATGATCATAATTCTGATAGAAGACAACCGATATCTTCTCTACGAAATATTCGTGATACGTGTCTAACTTCTCCATAACATCGATAACAGCAATTCTAATCGTCTCATGTCGAATTATGTCGTTGTAATTCTTAACATCTTCAGCGTTTGCCATCTCATGACCTGGTTCATTACGATAAGGTTCCTCGTTCATCAGAGATTGGATGGAAACGATTAGACTCTCAAGATTCAGGGCTGGAGACCAAGCAGGACCAGACCAAGTTCCTAAAATGCTGAGACACACCATTCCATCGGCGTAGATGTTTGGATTGAAGCGAACAGTGTTTCCACCTGTAGTCAAGCATTTAGCCTTCGGAGGCTTGATGGGATATTGATTAGTGAAACCCACAAGGAAAGTGAACATGCCACCCTCATATGGAGTTTTAGAGGGTCCAGTTACTAAAATTTTGACTAAGCATATGTTATCTTCATTTGGTAAAACAAATATACCTTCGGGAGGATCATTCATGATATCACTGATGTCTCTTTGGATCCTTGTGAGGCACTGGGCAGAGAATGTAGAATCAGGAAATGCTTTTGGTTCCCAAGAATTAAAATGTTCCATAATTACTATTGCTCAGCACAAGTGAGTATCCGGGGTTACGGCGATGAATTAACAATAGCGGCTCACTTAAATCAACAATAAGGTTTAAAGAGGTACCAATGAAAGATCAATATTGCATTATAAATAAATTATTACAAAATTATAATTTTTAATTATATTTAAATTAAAACGTCTCAAATGATGAATTTCGGGTTGCCTTCTAAAATTAAACCGTTATGAAATGATAGACCAATTAAATGACTTAATTTTCAGATTAAATTTTTCAAAGTTAAACTGAGATCAATTTGATCATTAATTTGACGTTTCATCAAAGGCATAATTAGCCAAATGATGAGATTTGTAATTTAACTTGGCACTTATTAACAAAATAAAATTTTAAGTCATACAATAAGTGACATTCAAACTTTCACTTTTTTTTAACATAAATATTGCCAAACCGCATCAAGAATATTTTGTTGAAAAGATCATTGCTATTTTTAACGAGCATTAGGATCATTACATAAATTTCTGACAGGAAAGAATTCACCTCGATGGCACATCATCTAAGTTTCCTTTTGACGATAACCAATTCCAAGACTCTTAAAATTTCCTAAGTCGAGCACATTATCTATTTCAAGTATAGATAAACAACAATGTAAATGAAAGTGATTTTATGTGCAGTTTGCTGGTTCAATTGAATATAAACTTAATTATAATAATAACAATTTGTCGCCATATCTCTGTTACAACACTGTCCTTTCTTTTTAAAACTGTTCGCTCCGAAATAATTGCAAATGGGTAAACAAATAAGTTAATCTTGGCTCCGGGGATTCAGTCTTTGTAACTTATGTCTTATATGTCTCATCTACAGAATATTTTTGACAAACCTCATTTTTCAGCAACCATTCATGTCCAATTAGTAATGTTCAAATTGTATGGCCCCTCATTGATTACAGTCAAAAGTCCTATATTGATTAAAATTATTTTATTTCATTTAAGCAATCTCCTCAAGCTACATACCAATTACTGAATTTGCATGTCGGTATTTACCGAAGGTGATGTTGCCATGTTCAAATTTATTTATCAAAACTAACATTATTTACTAATACAATTAGAATGATAAGTAAATTAGAAATGGCACCTAATTATCATTTACACAAATAAATTAGATAAATGAATAATGTTTTAGTGAAAAAGGAAATAATTTTTGGTGGCAAAATTATTAAAATGAAAATGTTTGTGTTTCAAGCGAACTAATTCAAAATAAGGGACTGATTCACTATTCCGATTGGTTAAAAGACATCAAATATCCGAATGACTGAATTCACGCTGATGCAACAATGTTTAAAAACTCAAAAGAAACAAAAAGAATAAAAATGGATCAAGAACAATAACTATAGAAACTAAATGAAAATGATAATTAATGCAGGAATTTAATTTTTCCAACGACAATCAAAAGAGAAGTGATAAATCAGCTCTTTATATTGAACGACTGTTTGCAGCTAGATTGGCGTCAACATTTCTAGAATTACAAGTTGCTGGCAAGGTAACTGGAACAGAAAGAGTATACAAATGTAATAAAAGTCAGAAGTCAATCACTTAACACTTCTAAAAATATTATGATGATAATTTATTAAAAACTATAATTAGCTTTAGCGCTATTTCAAAAATAAATTCTAAAATGTATCTTTATTATTTTGTAATAAAATTATTCATAAATTTGTAAAATACAAATAAATCAGATTTTAAAAATAAATTATACTTTCAACGGTCTTTGGTTTGCAGCAGTATGTCATAAATTGCTTTAAAACATGTCGTAATTTCTGGAAGAATTTCTGCAACTAAAATGCCTTTATATTGGGAAGAACAACTTAAATCTCAAACTATTCCACCTCGATGCCTCAAAAGAATTCAAAAAGACATCATGGATATAACTCAAAACCCGCCAACAGGAATATTTGCTTTTCCAGATGAAGAAAACATGAGAAAGGTTACAGTTCTTATCACTGGGCCCCCAGATAGTGGATATCATGGTGGAATGTTTAGTTTTTTAATTGGCTTCACTGATGATTATCCCATGAAACCGCCGTTGGTCAATTGCCGGACTGCAGCCGGAAAAGAGAACGCATTGCATCCACATATTTACAAAGACGGTAACTTGTGCCTTAGCACACTAGGATCAGCCGATGGACCAGGATGGTCACCAGTTATGACACTGTCAGTTCTTGCTATTACCCTCCAATCATTTCTGAGTGACAAACCGTACCATTACGTGCAAGGATATAATCCAAAGAACAAGGAATCAGTTGAAAGATATAACATTATTCTTCAGCACGAGACCATTAAAGTCGCAGTTATTGAGGTCATGGAGAAGATAAACACGTATCAGGAAACTCTTGTTGAGAAGATCGAAAATATCTTTAATGAGCATTACGACCATTACATAAATTTCTGCAAGACACACATGCACCTTGATGGCAAATCAGATAGGTATCCATTAGAGAAACGTAATTATAAGTTTGAATTCAAAAAGTTACTTGACAAACTTGAATCCATCAAACAGAATTTAGTTTAATGTGCTAGCTCAGGGACTACATAACAGCATTCGAAACATCTTCCTAATCGTAATCGCACATATGTTCAATTTTCTTTGAAATAAAATCAAATAATAAGTTTGTTTTTTTTTATTTGTTACTTTTGCTGATGTCTGGCATTGCAGATGTTGCAAATTCACAGCTGTAAAACCTTAGATGTCTAAATGACTTGTTGATAACGCACCTTACGATTATTATGAAATAATTATCATATAATTGCAAGTGAAGCTATTTTATTTTTGCTTTTTTATAATTCCACAACAACTGGATCAACAAACTGCCAGCGTACTGACAAACACACAAATTGTAAATAATATTTTTTCTTCAATGGCTTTCCTTATCTTGGCTCAAACATTTTGCTTACGTTCAAAATCATGTTTTTTAGAACATTGGTGCAATTTCTAGAGTTCGGTCATTTATTTATTCACACAAAAGTTGCTCTCTTGTTATATTTCTCTCTTCTTTACCCTAATCTAACTTGCTGCAATATAACTGTAACGTAGCTACTTATAATACTTTTATTTTTCTGTATATATAACGGCTGGTTTGTTTGTTTATTTCAATAAACTCATAAACCAAAAAAAAATAAATAAATTATTCAATCTAATTTCCAAAGTGAAATTTAATTTATAAGCAAAATAGAAATCAAATGTTCACCAAATAAATTGTTTTTCACTGAAAACTTTCAAGCTTCTCAAGTAAAGTTTTATACTGAAAACAACTAGAAATTCCTATCGACATCATTGGTTTGCCATCGAGATGTATATTTTCCTTGCAGACTCTTACATAATGATCATAATTCTGATGAAATATAACCAATATCGTTCATGCACCATTAGTAATGTTCAAATTGTATGGCCCCTCATTGATTACAGTCAAAAGTCCTATATTGATTAAAATCATTTCATTTCATTTAAGCAATCTCCTCAAGCTACATACCAATTACTGAATTTGCATGTCAGTATTTACCGAAGGTGATGTTGCCATGTTCAAATTTATTTATCAAAACTAACATTATTTACTAATAAAATTAGAATAATAAGTAAATTAGAAATGGCACCTAATTATCATTTACACAAATAAATTAGTAGATAAATGTGTAATGTTTTAGTGAGAAAGGAAATAATTTTTGGTGGAAAAATTATTAAAAGATAACATTTGGAAATGTTCTAGAATGAGAAACGCAGTTTCAAGCGAACTAATTCAAAATGAGGGACTGATTCACTATTCCGATTGGTTAAAAGCAGTGATGGGCTTTAACTACTTAAAAAGTAGTAACTATTTCTAACTACTTTTTAAATAAGTAATAATAATAATAATAATAATGATAATGATAATGATGATGATAATGATGTAATGATAATGATAATGATAATGGTAATGATAATAATAATAATAATAACAATAATGATAATAATATAATGATGATGATAATGATAATAATAATGATAGTAATAATAATAATAATAATAATAATAATAATAATAATAATAATAATAATAATAATAATAATAATAATAATAATAATAATAATAATAATAATAATAATAATATAATAATAATGATGATAATGATGATGATGATTAAGATAATGATAATGATGATAATGATAATAATAATAATAATAATAATAATACTAATAATAATAATAATAATAATAATAATAATAATAATAATAATAATAATAATAATAATCATAATAATAATAATAATAATAATAATAATAATAATAATAATAATAATAATAATAATAATAATAATAATAATGATGATAATGATGATGATGATTAAGATAATGATAATGATAATAATAATAATAATAATAATAATAATAATAATAATAATAATAATAATAATAATAATAATAATAATAATATAATAATAATAATAATAATAATAATAATAATAATAATAATAATGATAATGAACTTTTTAAATAAGTAGTTAGTAACTACTCCTTAACTACTTGCATAGTAGCTAACTACTTTTTAACTACTTTTCCGTTGACATTTGATATAATTAATTTTCTGGACTATTGAACAAGACATAATTATTAGCATATTTATTTACACTAGTGTAACATTTTCAATAAAATTTTATTGTCCAAATTATTCAAAAACAGAATTATACAGTGGATGTTTTAGGCGATCTCTTAAAAAAATCATCATGTCAACATGATTATCCTATAATACATCGTCTGTTACATAAAACCTGCCTTGCTACACTAAAAAGTCTTTCAACTGCTGCCGAACTTGGTAATGTTGAATTAAGCTTGATGAATGCAGCACAAACAGTTGGATAAATAAGTAGAGTTTGTACACTTCTTGCGGATTTTGATAAATAATCATTAAGCTGTTCAGCTAAACACATTATCACAAGAGTTTGGTACACTTTCCACATAGTCATATAAATCATCATATTCACTGTTCTGAGCCGCATTGCATTGTCCGCAGAGGTGGTGATTGATAACGATGTAGGGCTTTTGGAAAAAAATTATTTTTCTTCATTTTATTTTAAATTTTTTTTAAAAAATAGTTAAAAAGTAGTTAACTAATATTTTTTAACTACTTTTTTAAGAGTAGTTATTAACTACTTCCTAACTACTTTAAAGTAGTTATTAACTAGTAGTTAACTACTTATAGTTAGTAACTATCCATCACTGGTTAAAAGACATCAAATATCCGAATGACTAAATTCACGCTGATGCAACAATGTTTAAGAAATAAAAAGAAACAAAAAGAATAAAAATGGATCAAGAACAATAACTATAGAAACTAAATGAAAATGATAATTAATGCAGGAATTTAATTTTTCCAACGACAATCAAAAGAGAAGTGATAAATCAGCTCTTTATATTGAACGACTGTTTGCAGCTAGATTGGCGTCAACATTTCTAGAATTACAAGTTGCTGGCAAGGTAACTGGAACAGAAAGAGTATACAAATGTAATAAAAGTCAGAAGTCAATCACTTAACACTTCTAAAAATATTATGATGATAATTTATTAAAAACTATAATTAGCTTTAGCGCTATTTCAAAAATAAATTCTAAAATGTATCTTTATTATTTTGTAATAAAATTATTCATAAATTTGTAAAATACAAATAAATCAGATTTTAAAAATAAATTATACTTTCAACGGTCTTTGGTTTGCAGCAGTATGTCATAAATTGCTTTAAAACATGTCGTAATTTCTGGAAGAATTTCTGCAACTAAAATGCCTTTATATTGGGAAGAACAACTTAAATCTCAAACTATTCCACCTCGATGCCTCAAAAGAATTCAAAAAGACATCATGGATATAACTCAAAACCCGCCAACAGGAATATTTGCTTTTCCAGATGAAGAAAACATGAGAAAGGTTACAGTTCTTATCACTGGGCCCCCAGATAGTGGATATCATGGTGGAATGTTTAGTTTTTTAATTGGCTTCACTGATGATTATCCCATGAAACCGCCGTTGGTCAATTGCCGGACTGCAGCCGGAAAAGAGAACGCATTGCATCCACATATTTACAAAGACGGTAACTTGTGCCTTAGCACACTAGGATCAGCCGATGGACCAGGATGGTCACCAGTTATGACACTGTCAGTTCTTGCTATTACCCTCCAATCATTTCTGAGTGACAAACCGTACCATTACGTGCAAGGATATAATCCAAAGAACAAGGAATCAGTTGAAAGATATAACATTATTCTTCAGCACGAGACCATTAAAGTCGCAGTTATTGAGGTCATGGAGAAGATAAATCAGGAAACTCTTGTTGAGAAGATCGAAAATATCTTTAATGAGCATTACGACCATTACATAAATTTCTGCAAGACACACATGCACCTTGATGGCAAATCAGATAGGTATCCATTAGAGAAACGTAATTATAAGTTTGAATTCAAAAAGTTACTTGACAAACTTGAATCCATCAAACAGAATTTAGTTTAATGTGCTAGCTCAGGGACTACATAACAGCATTCGAAACATCTTCCTAATCGTAATCGCACATATGTTCAATTTTCTTTGAAATAAAATCAAATAATAAGTTTGTTTTTTTTTATTTGTTACTTTTGCTGATGTCTGGCATTGCAGATGTTGCAAATTCACAGCTGTAAAACATTAGATGTTTAAATGACTTGTTGATAACGCACCTTACGATTATTATAAAATAATTATTATGAAAATTGCAATTGCAGGCAAGTGTTTTTTTTTTTTTTATAATTGCGCAATTTTGTTAAATAATTTATAATCCATCTTCGTTCTACTTGCATCCACACACACAAGCTCCATGTGTGCAAGACTAGGAACGCAGGACACTGAACTCCTCCCGTTTGCCCCATCATACAAACCCGACTCCAGTTACTCCAGGAGTGGAGTGCAGACACACTTCTCGCAACTTCTCCAGGCTACAAGCGTGTAGAACAGCGACAAGGACTCAGTGCGTGGCAATGGACTCTTTTGTTTCAAGGCCTGGCCAGAGTCTATTTAAGGAGCCAGAAGGAAACACTCAGCCTTTCGCCTTCAGTGGCCTCTCTCTTCGCTTTGTTCTTTTCTCGCTGCTCTTTTCTCAGGCCTTTTGCTTTGGCTTCTTTTTACTGGATTTCTTGCTTGTTAATAAACCTTTTTTTAACTGGATTTTTTTGCTTGTTGATAAACCTCTAAAATTTACGAGTGTGAGTTTTATGTTGTAGTGTCGCAACAATTCATAACTTCGGAGTTGAAAAACTTTTCATATGATTGAAGGAGTATGTGCCAACCAGGTTTTCCTCTTTCTCCGCAATTTTAGAACTGGGCTAAACCCCGGGAAAGAAAAAAAATGGTTGAGCAAATATATTTAAGACAAGCTTTAAAGGAAGTACAAACGATTGTTCCACATCAGAATCTTAATGTTAAGATATAGAAACTTGATCTCATTCTTTCAATAGGACATCATGTTGTCCGTTTAAACTTCCGTTCACTTTTACTTAAACAAGAAGTGTGCTCAAATACAACTAGTTAATTTTGCCTAGGTTGGAAGATTTTGAAGCCACACCTTTGGAGCAAACGATCATCTGAATCACCTGAGAGTTTCACAGCAATTGATTCTTTCCTGCTTCGTCTGAAGCATGTGGCCATAAAAGCTAAAACCTCCTTTTTTTTTTGTTTAAAACAACGCCCATTCCATATTATTTCATATATATTCCATAGATGATTAGGACGTGACTACGACAGCTGGTGTTCCCAAGCGGTCACAGATTAGATGTACAATGTAGGGAGAGTACATTTTTTTTAAATTTGATTGACCAGTCAAAATTTGAATTTCTAAAACTTATGAAACCTGAGAAAACTCATTACTTATTTATTTGATCTAAGTTTGTTGCATAAACTCATTACGACCTTGTGTATGTATCTTAAGATCTTAACATTCTACAATTAGATGAATATGATGAAAATCGTCACAGTCTCTGCATGTCGCTTCATATAAATCCGCTCAAAAAAACCCGGTACAACAAACTGTCAGGTTACTGACAAACACACAAATTGTAAATAAATTTTGTTCTTCTGATAATTTAATTGGCAATGGTGTTCCTCAGGGCTCCATTCTGGGTTCCCTTTTGTTTCTAATTTACATTAATGATTTTAAGTGTTCTTCAGGTGTTAAATGCCTCCAAGCTTCCATTAAAACATCGGGGGCAGCATTATGCCCAACAAATACACAATCTACTCACCATATCCTTCACAGACAATATACGCGACCTTGGTGTTCTCATCGATAGTAAACTCACCTTCAAAGCCCATATCAACAACATCATTCATAAGGCCTTTGTCAGAACACGCCTAATCCTCAAATGCTTTCGCTCAAGGGACAAGCGAATATTGACCAGAGCGTACTGCACCTATGTTCGGCCAATCCTCGAGTCCAAAGGTTTTTCACAAGGGCCATACCAGGTTTATGAAATCTACCTTATATGAGTAGACTTCAAAAACTCGGACTCAAGAAACTGGAACACCGACGCCTCATCCATGATTTATGCCTCTGTCACAAAATGTTACACAGCTTCACTCACTGCATCGTCTCCAACTTCCCCAATTTCCTGTTATCTCGCACTCGTGGCCATACCCTCCGTCTACGCCATGAAAAGTGCTCAACTACTCATAGGCTCCATTTCTTCACCAACCGAATCGCGAAACCCTGGAACTCTCTGTCCCCAGATATTATTAGCTCTACAACTCATAGTCGGTTTAAGGCCTGCATTTCCAACACTGACTTGAGAAAGTTTCTAACAATTTAATTGACCTAAATTTGGTATATGCACTCTATATGCACTGATTATCAGACACCAATTTGTGTTAGCGGTCACTTGTGGCCCTTTTTTTGGTTTCAATAAATAAATAAAAAAAATAAATTAAAGTGTTACTATATGCAGATGATATAGTGGTGTATACATCTGGGAATAATGTAAATAATCTAATTGCTTTACTTAATAATGAATTGAATCTTTTTAATAATTGGTTAAACTGTCTAGCTCTTAATATAAAAAAAAACAAATTTCATTATTTTTTGTTCTTCTGGAAGAGTAATTGACTATAGCTCTTTTCTTTCCATAAATGTTGTTGTTCTTGACAGAGTGTCATGTATTAGATATTTGGGGGTCTTTATCGATGAGCACTTATCTTGGTTCAAACATTTCTCTTACGTTCAAAATCATGTTTTTAAGAACATTGGTGAAATTTCTAGAATTAAGTCATTTATTGAAACAAAGGTTGCTCTCCTGTTATATTGAACGACTATTTGCAGCTAGATTGGCGTCAACATTTTTAGAATTACAAGTTGCTAGCAAGGTAACTGGAACAGAAAGAGTATGCCAATGTAAAAAATATAAGAAGTCAATCACCTAAAGTTTATTATAACACTTCTAAAAAATATTATGATGATAATTTATTAAAATCTATAAGTAGCCTTAGCGTTATTTCAATAATAAATTCTAAACTGTGTTTTTTTTATTTTGTAATAACATTATTCATAAATTTGTAAAATGCAATAAAATCAAATTTTAAAAATAAATTATACTTTCAACGGTCTTCTTTGTTTGCAGCAGTATGTCATAAATTGCTTTAAAATATGTCGTAATTTCTGGAATAATTTCTGCAACTAAAATGCCTTTAAACTGGGAAGAACAACTTAAATCTCAAACTATTCCACCTCGATGCCTCAAAAGAATTCAAAAAGACATCATGGATATAACTCAAAACCCGCCAACAGGAATATTTGCTTTTCCAGATGAAGAAAATATGAGAAAGGTTACAGTTCTTATCACTGGGCCCCCAGATAGTTGTTATCATGGTGGAATGTTTAGTTTCTTAATTGGCTTCACTGATGATTATCCCATGAAACCGCCGTTGGTCAATTGCCTGACTGCAGCCGGAAGAGAGAATGCATTGCATCCACATATTTACACAGATGGTAGCTTGTGCCTTAGCACAGTAGGATCAGCTCATGGACTAGGATGGTTACCAGTTATGACACTGTCAGTTCTTACTCTTACCCTCCAGTCATTTCTGAGTGACAAACCATACCATCATGTGGATGGATATGATCCAAAGAACAAGGAATCAGTTGAAAGATATAACATCATTCTTCAGCACGAGACCATTAAAGTCGCAGTTATTGAGGTCATGGAGAAGATGAACACGTATCAGGAAACTCTTGTTGAGAAGATCAAAAATATCTTTAATGAGCATTACGATCATTACATAAATTTCTGCAAGGTAAACATGCACCTTGATGGCAAATCAGAGAGTTATCCATTTGAAGGTAATTATAAGTTTGAATTCCAAAAGTTACTTGACAAACTTGAATCCATCAAACAGAATTTAGTTTAACATGCTATCTCAGGTACTACATAACATCATTCGAAACATCTTCCTAATTGTATTCCTATGATCAATTTTTAAAAATAAATATATAGTAAGATTATATTTTTATTTGTTACTTTTGCTAATGTCTGGCATTGCACATGTTTGGCGATGTTGCAAACTCACAGCTATAAAACCTTAGATTTCTAAATGACTTGTTGATAACGCACATTACGATTATTATAAAAGAATTATTATGAAAATTGCAAGTGCAGGCAAGTGGTTTTTTTTTAATTTCGCATTTTTTCAAAGTAATTTATAATCCATTCTGTTTTACACTGAACTTCGTCCTACTTGCATCATCACACACAAGGTCCAGGCGTGCAAGTGTTCTTCAACTTTAATTAATGTGTAACTATATGCAGATGATATAGTGGTATATACATCTTGGAATAATGTCAGTAATCTCATTGCTTAACTTAATAATGAATTGAATCTTTTTAATAAATGGTCTACTAAATACTGTCTAGCTCTTAATATCAAAAAAATCTAGTGTCATTATTTATTCTTCTAGAAAAGTAATTGATAATAGCTCTTCTCTTTCCATAAATGGTGTTTCTCTTGACAGAATTTCATGTATTAGATATTTGGGGTCTTAATTGATGAGCACTTATCTTATATTTCTCTCTTATTTACCCTTATGTAACTCACTGCAATATAAATGCAATATAGCTACTTATAACACTTTGTTTTTTGTGTATATATAACGGCTTGTTTGTTTGTTTCAATAAACTCATAAATCAAAAAAATATAAAATAATGAATTATTGAATCTAATTTCCAAAGTGAAATTTTATTTTTAAGCAAAATAGAAATCAAATGTTCACCAAGTGAATTGTTTTTCACTGAAAACTTTCAAGCTTTTTGAGTAAAGTTTTATACTGAACACAACTAGAAATTCCTATCGACATCATTGGTTTGCCATCGAGGTATATATTTGCCTTGCAGACTCTTACATAACATGCATAATGATCATAATTCTTATGAAATATAACCGATATCTTCTCTACGAAATATTCGTGATACGTGTCTAACTTCTCCATAACATCGATAACAGCAATTCTAATTGTCTCATTACGTCATTGTAATTCTTAACATCTTCAGTGTTTGCCATCTCATGACCTGGTTCATTACGTTAAGGTTCCTCGTTCATCAGAGATTGGATGGAAACGATTAGAATCTCAAAGAACAATGCAATACAATACAATTAAAAAAATTGTTGATAAAACTACAGCTTTCATTTATAGTTAAGTTTTACAACTTACAATAAAACTTTAGTTATCTATATTTGTATATATTACTTGAATTAACCTCTTTATTAAACAACTTTCGAAGTTTAAAAAAAACCTCTTCTTCATTAACAGTTAAACCAGATAAACAAATTTATTAATAAAATATTACTAACCTTAATCGCCTAGCTAGATGATTAGGACGGCGCTCCCGCAACGATTTCGAATTCATGAGAAACTTATAAACTTCATTCCATGTAGATTGTCTTTAATAATAAAGGCAACTTTTAAACTCGCATCGTAGCAAAGACGCAAACATAAGGAATGATTTGAAAATATTGTAGATTTAGAGGCGGTGTTTTAAGTGAACTACTTCAAAATAAGGGACTGACTTACTATTGCGATTGGTTAACAACATCAATTATCCGAATTCACGCAACAATGTTTAAAAAATAAATAAAAAGAAACAGAAACAATAAAATTGGATCGAGAATAATAAATCCAGAAACTATGTGAAAATGATAATTAATTCAGGAATTCAATTTTTCCATCGACAATCAAAAGAGAAGTGATAAATCAGCTCTTTATATTGAACGACTGTTTGCAGCTAGATTGGCGTCAACATTTCTATAATTACAAGTTGCTGGCAAGGTAACTGGAACAGAAAGAGTATACAAATGTAATAAAAGTCAGAAGTCAATCACTTAACACTTCTAAAAATATTATGATGATAATTTATTAAAAACTATAATTAGCTTTAGCGCTATTTCAAAAATAAATTCTAAAATGTATCTTTATTATTTTGTAATAAAATTATTTATAAATTTGTAAAATGCAATAAAATCAGATTTTAAAAATAAATTATACTTTAAACGGTCTTTGGTTTGCAGCAGTATGTCACACATTGCTTTAAAACGTATAGCAATTTCTGGAAATATTTCTGCAACTAAAATGCCTTTATACTGGGAAGAACAACTTAAATCTCAAACTATCCCATCTCGATGCCTCAAAAGAATTCAAAAAGATATCATGGATATAACTCAAAACCCGCCAACAGGAATATTTGCTTTTCCAGATGAAGAAAACATGAGAAAGGTTACAGTTCTTATCACTGGGCCCCCAGATAGTGGATATCATGGTGGAATGTTTAGTTTTTTAATTGGCTTCACCGATGATTATCCCATGAAATCGCCGTTGGTCAATTGCCTGACTGCAGCCGGAAAAGAGAATGCATTGCATCCACATATTTACAGAAACGGTAACTTGTGCCTTAGCTTAATAGGATCAACAAGTGGACCAGGATGGTCACCAGTTATGACATTATCAACTCTTGCTATCACCCTCCAATCATTTCTCAGTGACAAACCGTACCATCCTGTGGATGGATATGATCCAAAGAACAAGGAATCAATTGAAAGATATAACATTATTCTTCAGCACGAGATCATTAAAGTCGCAGTTATTGAGGTCATGGAGAAGATGAACACGTATCAGGAAACTCTTGTTGAGAAGATCAAAAATATCTTTAATGAGCATTACGATCATTACATAAATTTCTGCAAGACAAACATGCACCTTGATGGCAAATCAGAGAGTTATCCATTTGGAGGTGATTATGAGTTTGAATTCCAAAAGTTACTTGACAAACTTGAATCCATCAAACAGAATTTAGTTTAACATGCTATCTCAGGCACTACATAACATCATTGGAAACATCTTCCTAATTCTAATCATATATATTTTGAATTTTCTTTGAAATAAATAAATAGTAATTTTGTTTATTTTTATTTGTTACTTTTGCTGATGTCTGGCATTGCAGATGTTGCAAATTCACAGGTGTAAAACCTTAGATTTCTAAATGACTTGTTGATAACGCACCTTATGATTATTGTGAAGTACCGTATTTTCACCCATATTAAACGCTTGTTATGTTCGATTTTACTTACCGTGCACCCCCCTATGCGTGCTATAATCGTATGCGTGTTATGCTAGATTAGATTTACATGATTTTGATTTCCGACCAACAAAAAATAAAAACATTTAAATGATAGCACAGATTGTTGATTGTTTTTGTAAAAGCTTTAGACTATATTTTTAATTTTAAATAGTTTATAATTTATTGGGCGTTAGTGCATTGCATAAAGAACTTTCGATATATGCTTACAGAAGCATGTGACAAAACATTCACGCTAATCATTGCATTGTCCAGCTCTCGAATTTATGACGTCAACTTGAATTTAACATAAATTAATTGATGGTAACTATAGGAAACTTGTAGGGTGCTGTACTATTTTATGAATTTTTATCATAATTTATCAACTCTTTGTTACTCATAATTATAATTGGAGTTAATGTTTTCAGTTTGTGTGACAATGTTTTTTTCAGCACTGGTGGTTCAGACAGCTTTGGTTGGTGCTTTTTAATATTTTAATTGTCAAACATCACATACATGGACTTAGTGTAGCAAATGTCTTCAATCTCTTAATGGTCTTGCTATAAAAACTCTTTGAACACTTCTCAAAAGCATGGAACAAAATAGATACAATCTTGGTAATAGTCAGTTATCAGTCTTTTGCAGTCTTTATTAGAAAACAAAATGGAAGTCTTAGCCCATTCTCTTGGAACTCATTATGAAGATTCAAATTGGTAATTGTAATGAATTACCACCACTGCTTTGGTTTTTTCTGGTGATGAGTCACTTGATTTTCTACATTGCTATAAGAGAAAATCATGAAACCCATTGGACGGTATAAATTATATGCAGCTTTTGGCCACACTTTTATGCTGTAGTTGATGCACTGTTTGAACCTCAACAATGCCATACTTCACAGTGAAGCTGTGTCCCAGAGTATCAGTATTTGCTTCAAGTATTGATCTCAATTTATTTAAAAAAAAACCTTGTTTCTTTCAATGCAATTATAAAGGTTATTGTACAAGAGCTGCATTTCATGCTCAGATCAATGATCCATTTACTGATTTAATCATCATTTACTCAAAAAATTTATCAAAAATATTCAAAAATGTCTCAAAGTCCGGGTGGTCACTTTACTCCATTCCTGTAGACTTAATGCCAGCATTTCTAAAGCCACTCAGAATCAAATCAGGAGACACTTTGTCCCATGCTCGTGCAACCCACGTGCATACCTAATTATTATGAAAATAGCAAATGTGGCTAGAGCTTATCCAACGTTTATCCAACGGTTTCCTGAAACTATGGACATTCAAAATGGTGGCAAGGGAGGGCTATTCTTGCTGCCAAAAATGTTCATAAAACCAACAATAAAATGCTATCAATGTTACCAGGTCCAGCCACTGAAAACAAGTCAGTCGACACCGTTGTAGATGCTGATGAGGCTGTCAATTTCACACAAGAGTGCTTAAATTCACTAGACCCAGCTGGTTTGCCACCACACAATCTTTCACTAAAACTGCGACCTCCAATTATTGTGCTACGTAACCCATGTCGACCAACGTCGACCCATAAAAACATTGAAATGGTACTAGACTTTCTGTTTAAAAGATGTTGGGCAATGTAATAGAAGCAATTATCTTAACAGGAAAAAGAGGAGGAATAACAGTTTTTATTCCACTGATACTCATCATTTTTTAATGCCTTTGAAAGTATAATAATTCAGATATAAAAATAAAATCATAAAATTAACTTTAATAGATTTTAAATTTTTTAAAAATCATAATCTTTCACCATCCATTTTGTCTATGTCTCCAAAATGTTGTCCTACGTACTATAGGTTTTACTAGTGATTTTAGTGTTAGCAGATCTTCTAGCTGATAATGTATGGTAGGACTGATTGGGAACCCGTTATAGGAGCCGACGCAAACATTGCTCCAAGATGCATAAAAAGGATCCAGAGAGACATTAGCGATCTCACAAACAAGCCTCCTCAGGGAATTTTTGCTTTGCCAGATGAAGAAAACTTGAGATTTATGAATATTTTGATGACGGGTCCTCCGGACACCCCGTACCATGGTGGAATGTTTCTTCTCCTTATAGGCTTTGAGGACGATTACCCCGTAAAACCTCCAAGGGTTAAGTGCTTGACAACGGCAGGGCATACGTTTAAATTGCACTATCATTTCTACACAACTGGAATGATCTGCCTCAGTATCCTAGAAACAACTCTTGTTTCTGATTGGTCACCAGCGCTTAATTTGGAGAGCCTCTTAGTAACTATCCAGTCTGTACTGGCAGATAATCCTTACCATCGCTTGATCAGTGTTCATGATAAGGACAGGGAAATAAAACTTCAGAATTACCATGCTTTTATTCAACATGAGGTTATTAATATTGCCGTTTGTAATGTTATGGAGAAGAGAGACGAACATGGTGAATATTTTGAAGAGAAGATAAAAAACATCTTTAACCATAATTATGATCATTACATAAACGTCTGCAAAGAAAACATGCACCTAACTGATCAGTTATACCATGATCCTGTTGTTGGAGGTTCTTACAAAATGGACTTCAAGATGTTGCTCAATAAACTTGAAACCCTAAAGGCCAAAATGATGAAACTTAAAGTGTGCGAGCAATAAATTGTTTCATTAAAACCTCGTTTAAAATGGCTTAATTTTTTTTACAAATAAACTTCATTTTCTTCCAATAAATTTTGGTCTAACCAAATAGCATTGACCTTGGTAACTATTTTAAGACTAGTGATAAAGGAAGATTTAGTACATTTCTAAATGAAGGCGTTTTCAGAAGTCTTCAAAGATTACATTTGTGAAGTCTGAGCGTAATATCTATACTACGTATAGGATTTGTTGCTATCAGGAATATTATGAAAATTCATAAAAAGCAAATTCAAATGATGTGGTACATCCAACTAATGAGGATTTCAATTGCTCTAATTGTCACAATGTCGAATGATTTCGTGTAGAACAATGTTCAAAATTTCGCACACAAATGCAGTACACTAGAAAACGTGTCACAGTCTGCAAGGTAAAAAGTTTTTTAATAACTAATTATTACATTCAGTTTCTGATAAAATTTTATTCAACATGAGGTTATTAATGTTGCCGTTTGTAATGTTATGGAGAAGAAAGAGGAACATGGTGAATTTTTTGAAGAGAAGATAAAAGACATCTTTAACCAGAATTATGATCATTACATAAACGTCTGCAAAGAAAACATGCACCTAACTAATCAGTTATACCATGATCCTGTTGTTGGAGGTTCTTACAAAATGGACTTCAAGATGTTGCTCAATAAACTTGAAACCCTAAAGGCCAAAATGATGAAACTTAAAGTGTGCAAGCAATAAATTGTTTCATTAAAACTCCGTTTAAAATGGCCCAATTTTGTTTTACAAATAAACTTTATTTTCTTCCATTAAATTTTGGTCTAATAAAATAGTATTGACCTTGGTAACTATTTTAAGATTAGTGATAAAAGAATATTTAGTACACGTCTAAATGAAGGCATTTTCAGAAGTCTACAAAGATTTTTTTCACATTTATGAAGTCTGAGCGGAAAAAAATTAATTAACTAGTTTAATATTTTAAGAAAGTAACTAATTTACTAAAACACATATCAGATAATGCGTAATAGAGAATACCAGTACAGATTTAATTGTTTTAAACTACGTATATGGTTAGTTCCCATCAGGAATCTTATGAAAATTCATAAAAATACATGAAGAAGCCTTTCTTACCAGGAGTCTCTGCTGACGAATCGTCAGTTTTTTTGGTCTTCCATGATCATTTTTTGCTCCATATTCCTCCGGAGCCTTTAGGTAATTCCAGATGACTGTCTTGGATCGCTTGACCTCTTTGGCAATGTCCCTGATCGAATAATTTAGTTGTCTGAAGGCTTCAGTATGTCATTTCTTCATATTAGAAAACATTTTCTCTCTAGCCATTTATAAAATAGTAATTTTATAAACTTCACATCAAATTTTTTCTTTTTGGGTTTATATATCGATAATAATTTCATAAAGTGCATTTTGGTTGCGTAACTATGATTTCAATTGCCGACATTGTCACGATGTCGAATTGAGGAACGATTTCATGTACAACAACGTTTAAAATTGCTCACACTAGAGTACACTAGAAAACGTGACACAGTGTGCAAGGTAAAAAGAGAAGTTGCTTAATAACTAATTATTACTTTCAGTTTCTGATGAAATGGTTAATTTCCAGAGCAAACCAACAATATTTTAATACTTATACGAAGCACAAAAAAACTTAAACTTGACTCATAATTAAACCACAGCAGACAAGACCTTATAAGACTGATGAGGCCTGCCGAACTTTGGAGGTATATATAAATAATATATGTAGGACTTAGAACTATCATGTCAATGACTATATCGCATCAATTTAGCAATAATTAGCTCAAATTTAATTCCAAAGCGTTTATTATCAAATATAAACCGACAAAATTAGAGGAAACAAGTTAAAGCAGTTAGTGTGGTTGTATTTAAGAATGACTTCTTTCATTTTTTAGCCCTTCAAGTTTCTCAAGCAACAATTTGTATTGAAAATGTCCACGCTTGTCATTCCACATTTTAGCATGAGGATCAATCATTGCTTTGCCATCGAGGTGCATGTTTTCCTTGCACACTTTTACGTAATGATCGTAATTCTGGTCGAAGATCGTTTCTATCTTCTCAACAAAATATTCATGATACGTGTGTTTCTTCTCCATAACATCCACAACAGCAATTCTAATCGTCTCATGCTGAATTACATCATTGTAATCCTTAACTTTGTCAGCGCTACCTTTCTCGTGCCCAGGTTCATTGCGGTAAGGTTCCTCGGTCATCAGAGATTGGATGGAAACGATAACACTTGTCAGAGTCAGCACAGGAGACCAACCAGGACCCTCAAATGTCCCTAAAATGCTGAGACATACTTTTCCATCGGCGTATAGGTTTGGATTGAAAAGAACAGTGTTTTCACCTGTAGTCAAGAATTTAGCCTTCGGAGGCTTTATGGGGTATTCATCGGTAAAGCCGATAAGGAAAGTAAACATGCCCCCTTCGTATGGGGTGTCCTTGGGACCCGTGACTAACACCTTCATTAACCTCATGTTTTCTTCATCCGGCAAAGCAAATATTCCATGTGGAGGGCTGTTGGTGATATCTTTGATGTCCTTTTCGATCCTCTTCATACTGCGAGGCATAATGCCACCTTTGTCTTTTGTTATCTTATTCCATTCCGGACCACCAACTGAATTCATTCTGAAAATTAACCCGCTGTTAACAATGCATACGGAAATTATCGCGAACGAAATCTTCAATAGTATAATAAATGTTATGAAATCAGCCGTATATAAATTTCTAATAAGGTCGTAAATTTTAAGTTTTATAAAATTTAATTTTGAAAATTGTAAAATTGATATTTTTTAATAATCTGTTTTCCCGAAGGCTTCAATCGGTGAATTATTCGTTTGTTATCTATTCTTTACCTCCATCCAGCTGTAAACTACAATTAATAAAATAAAATAAAGAAAACATCGGCACTGAGGTTCGCACTGCTTCAACATCCGTTCAGTAGCGTAGCAAGTTACTGGGTACCAATTCTAGAATAACTCTTTTATTTCTTTTGCCTTTTCATTATCGTGGATGTCTTTTAATTGAATCTCGTGTGCCAGATACTACTTGCAGTCTGCCTATGCCCAGTAATCTAACTGGGATTTCCTGCCATTTTATACAACAATAAATAAAATAAAGTTATATCTTACCGCTTACCTTTCAGCAATTTTAAAATGAAATTTTGACGTTTATATTACGTAAATAATCCGGTAAAACCCGATTTCATTATGTCAGAATAGCATCTCGGTTTATGTAGGTTAGGTAAAATTACATAGGTTAGGTAAAAGTTCATTTAGACACGACATTTAGGTGCCTCTGACGTTATGCACAAGACGCTTTATAAAATAATAATAATATAATAATAATAATAATAAGAATAATAATAATAATAATAATAATAATAATAATAATAATAATAATAATATAATAATAATAAATAATAATAATAATAATAATAATAATAATAATAATAATAATAATAATAATAATAATAATATAATAATAATAATAATAATTAATCAATCGTTCATGATAAAAAACTGATAAAATAATAAAATTATTATGAATATGAAGATATTTACAAGTTAATTGTTTATACCTCGAAAATTATGAATTACTATAACTGCCTTACCTTCAAAAAGTGAATGCATTAAAATAATAATTAAACTTATTATTTGTATGTTAATTTTAATTATTAATAATTATTTTGATATTGCGACTTTTTAAATGAAAATTAGAATAAAATGATTTGCGAATTGTTTGAATTGGTTAATTTTCTGATCTTTTATTCTTATATCGAGATAGGAACGTCATATCAAGGGGGGCAAACCCTTGCCACAGCTTGAGGCGATGATCTTTTTTTGGGTCTGGTCCAAAGTCAAGCGGGTCGTTCTACCCCCAAATTACGTACCCGTATTTCTCAAAATTGCATGTTGTTTTTATTCTATCCGTCTGCGTACATTTCTTTTCAAAAAGTGAACTTAAGGGAGGACGAAGTTGGAACATGAATAAATAATGTCACGTCAAACAATCATTACTTCCACGAAAAAACATCGATCGACGACAAGCACCAAATGCACCACAAAATGAATGCAATATTAAATGACTTATAATGCCACTTACTATGCGAATAATGTTTCGGTAACTTCGTGATAGTCATCCAAAAAGGTAATGCTAAGCAGCCTCTTGCTTTGTGCGAAGTTGAAGCTTACGGAATCTGGGCAGAAAGTTTGGCTTTATTTTATAGTTTGTCTTAACAATGACATTTTATAAAACAGTCAATCATACTTTGCTTAAAATTAATTCATCTCTAATTAATATTCTAGATTATCCAGAAATGCCAAACGTGCTTCTAAACAAAGACATTCGTGCCAGTGCCGCTACTGCCCATGCGCGGCTTCATTGTTTAGTGGACGGCATAAGAATTCCACTTGGTTGTGATGAGATAAATGAAGGAAAATATGGTAACAACTGGTTCAAAGTAGACATGGGAAAACCTTACTATATCGATTATGTTGCTTACACGATAAGAATATCCACATACGGTAAACATCAAACACTATCTTTCTACTACTATTGTAAACCATTTAAGATGTTTAGAAATGTTCTGACGTTTTTAATCTAATATATTTCATCTTAATCTTGACTTGCTTGCAGCCAGCGCAAGATCTAAGAACTTCATGGTTGGATTGAGCGAATCTGATTTCACCTCTCTGATTCGTGGTAATTATCCTCTCTGTGGTCAGTACCAAGGTGCAATTGTACCAGGGGCAGAGTCACGATGAAGTGCAATGCCAACCTGCCCGCCTACAGATATTTCATCATTCAGCAACCCTACGGATTTGTTCCTGCCGATGGAACTTTTGGTGCTTGTGAACTCGAAGCATACCCCGCATCCAGCACTATTGGTAAGACTATTATTTACTTTTGAAGAAAAACTCCAAAAGTTGGCATTTTCACTTTTTTCTAAAACAATAAAATAAATTTATTTGCACTTTATTAACTCTCTTCTCCAGGCAAAATGTGGAAGAACAAGGGAGCGATGTTGCTAACCAATTATACTATTTCAACAATACACGGCTCACGACCAGCTGATTGC
Source organism: Whitmania pigra (assembly GCA_021613335.1). Classification (NCBI taxonomy): domain Eukaryota; kingdom Metazoa; phylum Annelida; class Clitellata; order Hirudinida; family Haemopidae; genus Whitmania; species Whitmania pigra. The sequence continues at coordinate 364,632 of JAJTWR010000477.1, forward strand.
GTGTTTCACTGCTTCAAGCTTGGATTTCATGAATGCGATTCTTTCAACTTCAACCTAAAAATGAAGAAATGCCAACTGAACAAACACAGAAATGGCATTCTCTCCCAAAACCTTATTGCACATACCGATTGGTCATTCTATACTTCAGAGTACTTTTTCAGTGGCTGAAAAATCTATTAACAAAGACATATAAACTTTTCACAAAATTGGGGATGTTCATGTCATTAACTGTTGAAATTTGGGTCTTTGAAACAATAACCAGTTGAACAGAAAACTTTATTGGCGGTCAAATATTCAGGAACAGAAACTAGAACTAAATATCGCTAATGGCCAGTACGTAATATAACCAACTCGCAATCCCTATCGTATAACAACCGTATCACTCCGTAAACTTGTAGGACTCGAACCAAACTCTAAAACTCCCTCGCTCCCGAGGTCTGTTCTTTTTATACCCGAAATGACGTCACAACACCTCCGCGCCAGCCGAAGACTCTCCCAGAGCTTTGAGGCGTAATCTTTCTGACCGTCTAGGCAGGGTAAGTCCTTGATCCAGTATGTTCGGTCGCTGGAAATTTCTTCGTCCTCTTGGTCGACCTCTGGGTCTTCTCGGCGGTTGTACTGTTGAGGGTATTGTTGTTGTAAGTGTAACATTCCTTGCAGTTGGAGTGGGACCCGGCACCATGCCTGGGTCATCGTCCTCATCTACTCCGTGTCTAGGCCTCAATTGCTCCACGTGCCTCTTCCAAGTAGGTCCTTTTGGCACGGCCTGTATCAAAACATGGCGAGGTCCCAAGACTTGAACTACAATTGCCGGGATCCATCTAGGAACGCGATCCTTACCCGGACCGATGAGCTGTACGTAACAGGGTTTCCCGACATCGAATTTGGTGTTGTTCGTTCTCTTGTTGGACGTAAGATCGTTCTGTCTGTTTTGAAAACGTTTGGCAATTTGAGACACCGAAGGTAAAAGTGCGTCTAATTTTCCTCGTATTTGTCTCCCGTTTCTCTCTGCTTCCGAACTCCAAATCCAGGGTGTTTCTTTTCTGGTTAGACTCGTTAACGGCTCAGCAATGGTCGAAAGGTTTGGGATGAATTTGTGGTAGAACTGCACTGATCCCAAAAATGAGCGTAATGTTGATGTATTTGTTGGCCTTGGCATGTTCGTCAAAGCGTCCGCACGTTTCCCCTTTTCTATCCCGCTTTTTGAAATAACGAGTTCCAGATATTCCATCGAATCTTTTGCAAAAATGCACTTGTTTTTATTGCATCTCAATCCTTTGTCTCGTAACCTTTGTAGTAAAGCTTTCAGGTTTTGAAGATGTTCTTTGGAGTTGGAACCACCGACAAGAATGTCGTCTAGATAGACTGCGACTCCTTGTAGATCACACGTCAATCTGTCCATTATTTCTTGGAAGTAACCTGGAGCTGAAATTATTCCACAAGGTAGTCTCGTTTGAAGTAAAACTCCTCTATTTGGGGTCAACGCGAGTTTTTGTTGACTCTTAGGAGCGAGTTTGACTTGATTGAATGCATCTGCTAAATCAATCTTGCTGAAGTAACGACTTCCTCCAAGTTTTCTCATAATATCCTCAGGCAGTGGCATTGGGTATCGGTGAGGTTCCAACTGGGAATTTACGGTCACCGAATAATCTCCGCAGATTCGAAACTTAGCCTTCTTTTCGCCTGGTCGCAGACTCTTTCGAATCGGAACTATCGGAGTTCCGTAATCATTGAAGTGTGTGGATCCAAATCCCTTTCTTTATTCCTGCATCAAGAGCCTGATTTAGATCTTCCTGAATTGAAAATGGAACTGTTCTTGCTTTCACAAAAATTGGCGTTGCTTCCTGTTTGAATTTTACCTCCAGTTCGAAATCTTTCAAACAACCAAGATCTTGCTCGAAACATTCTTTGAAATCGTGGCAAATTTTAAGACATGCTTTTTCGACGGTTTTTGAATCCGTTTCTTCATCAACCTTGAAAACATGATTGCGTAGCAAGTCCGACATATCGATTTGCAATTCAACTATGGCTTTCCTGCCAAGAATGTTGAGTTTTGGCAACTTGGTGACATTGAATTCTAGAGGTACTTCTTGAAGGTCTGATGTCGAAACCATCATTTTGCAGACTCCTAGGTTCGGGATTGAGTCCCCAGTTGCGGAAATATATTTCGTACTGGAAGGTGTAAGCTTGGGTTTTCCCCACCTGTTCCACACTTCCATTGAGCAAAAGTTATCCCTGGCTCCGCTGTCCAACTCGAAAACAAATTCTGAATTTCCAATTTGTAACTTTTGTACGAGAGTGGAGTGGCTCGGAATTGTATGGATTGAATTCACTTTTCTCTCTCTTTTGAACTTTTTCTTTAAACATGCTTTTTCTAAATGTCCTATGATTCCACAGAAGTTGCATTCAGTTTTGACATGCCTGCAATCATTGGCGTGGTGTCCTTTTGTTCCACATCTTGGACACGTCCCTTTCGGGAATGGAAATTTAGAGAGCTGCTGTACTAAAGTCAATTTTAATTGTTTGAAAACAATTTTTAGAATGTCATTGGTTTGTTAAAATCGTGCATAAATTATGACAGATTGATGGTTAACAGTTGATACAGTCCGGACGGAAACCCTAAGGACACCCCATATTTTTGTGATAACTCGTTAAATATAAGTTCAATATTACTCAATTTTTTAATATTATATCTCATTATTGTAGACAATGTAATTTGTAGGTCATGTAAAATATGTAAAATAGCATTTTAGGGCCGTTTGAAAACGTTGATGATACACTTTCTTGTATTTCCAATTAAACTTTGAAATTTTTCAACTTAAACTCACTTTATGCAAATATTATCGATATATAAACCCAAAAAAAGTTAAAGGTAAATTTGAAGTTTAAAAAATTACTATTACATCAATGGATAACAGATGTTTTAATGTTATTAAGAATAAAGAAAACATTATTTTTTTCATATTTTTCACGAGATTAGTTAGTCATTTTTTGATGCTTTTTGAAATTATAATAATTAGATATAAAAATAAAATCTTAAAATTAATTTTAACAGATTTTAAATTTATTCAAAAGTTAAATTCATAATCTTTCACCATCCATTGTGTCTAAGTCTTCAAAATGTTGTCCTATGTATTATACATTTTACTAGTGGTTTTAGTGTTAGTAGGTCTACTAGCTGATAATGCATGGTAGGACTGATTGGGAACCCGTTATAGGAGCCGCCGCAAACATTGCTCCAAGATGCATAAAAAGGATCCAGAGAGACATTAGCGATCTCACAAACAAGCCTCCTCAGGGATTTTTTGCTTTGCAAGATGAAGAAAACTTGAGATTTATGAATATTTTGATGACGGGTCCTCCGGACACCCCGTACCATGGTGGAATGTTTCTTCTCCTTATAGGCTTTGAGGACGATTACCCCGTAAAACCTCCAAGGGTTAAGTGCTTGACAACGGCAGGGCATACGTTTAAATTGCACTATCATTTCTACACAACTGGAATGATCTGCCTCAGTATCCTAGAAACAACTCTTGTTTCTGATTGGTCACCAGCGCTTAATTTGGAGAGCCTCTTAGTAACTATCCAGTCTGTGCTGGCAGATAATCCTTACCGTAGCTTGATCAGTGTTCATGATAAGGACAGGGAAATAAAACTTCAGAATTACCATGCTTTTATTCAACATGAGGTTATTAATGTTGCCGTTTGTAATGTTATGGAGAAGAAAGAGGAACATGGTGAATATTTTGAAGAGAAGATAATAGACATCTTTAACCAGAATTATGATCATTACATAAACGTCTGCAAGGAAAACATGCACCTAACTGATCAGCTATATCATGACCCTGTTGTTGGAGGTTCTTACAAAATGGACTTCAAGATGTTGCTCAATAAACTTGAAACCCTAAAGGCCAAAATGATGAAACTTAAAGAGTGCAAGCAATAAATTGTTTCAGTTAAACTTCGTTTAAAATGGCTTAATTTTTTTTACAAATAAACTTCATTTTCTTCCAATATATTTTGGTCTAACAAAATAGCATTGACCTTGGTAACTATTTTAAGATTAGTGATAAAAGAAGATTTAGTACACGTCTAAATGAAGGCATTTTCAGAAGTCTACAAAGATTTTTTTCACATTTATGAAGTCTGAGCGGAAAAAAATTAATTAACTAGTTTAATATTTTAAGAAAGTAACTAATTTACTAAAACACATATCAGATAATGATATAATAGAGAATACCAGTACAGATTTAATTGTTTTAAACTACGTATATGGTTAGTTCCCATCAGGAATCTTATGAAAATTCATAAAAATACATGAAGAAGCCTTTCTTACCAGGAGTCTCTGCTGACGAATCGCCAGTTTTTTTGGTCTTCCATGATCATTTTTTGCTCCATATTCCTCCGGAGCCTTTACGTAAGTCCAGATGACTGTCCTGGATCGCTTGACCTCTTTAGCAATTTCCCTGATCGAATAATTTACTTGTCTAGCCATTTATAAAACAGTAATTTTAACTCATCAATTTTTAACTTTTTTTGGGTTTATATATCGATAATATTTGCATAAAGTGCATTTGGTTGCGTAACTATGATTTCAATTGCCGACATTGACAAATTGACTAAGGATTTCATGTACAACAACTAATGAGGATTTCAATTGTTCACATTGTCACAATGTCGAATGATTTCTTGTTGAACAAGGTTCAAAATTTCGCACACAAATGCAGTACACTAGAAAACGTGTCGAGGTAAAAAGTTTTTTAATAACTAACTATTACTTTCAGTTTCTGATGGAATGATTAATTTCCAGAGCAAACCAACAATATTTTAATTGCATTACGAAGCACAACAAATTTAAACTTGACTCATATTTAAACCACAGCAGACAAGACCTTATAAGACTGATGAGGCATGCCGAACTTTGGAGATATGTATAAATAATTTATGTAGACCATCATGTAAATGACTATATCGCATCAATTTAGCAATAATTAGCTCAAATTTAAATCCAAAGCGTTTATTATCAAATATAAACCGACAAAATTAGAGGAAACAAGTTAAACCAGTTAGTGTGGTTGTGTTTAAGAATAACTTCTTTCACTTTTCATTCCTTCAAGTTTCTCAAGCAACAATTTGTATTGAAAATGTCCACGTTTGTCACTCCACATTTTAGCATGAGGATCATTCATTGCTTTGCCATCGAGGTGCATGTTTTCCTTGCATACTTTTACGTAATGATCGTAATTCTGGTTGAAGATCGTTTCTATCTTCTCAACAAAATATTCATGATATGTGTCTCTCTTCTCCATAACATCCACAACAGCAATTCTAATCGTCTCATGCTGAATTACATCGTTGTAATCCTTAACATTGTCAGCGCTACCATTCTCGTGTCCAGGTTCATTGCGGTAAGGTTCCTCGGTCATCAGAGATTGGATGGAAACGATAACACTTGTCAGAGTCAGCACAGGACACCAACCAGGACCCTTAAAAGTTCCTAAAATGCTGAGACATACTTTTCCATTGGCATATAGGTTTGGATTGAAACGAACAGTGTTTCCATCTGTAGTCAACAATTTAGCTTTCGGAGGCTTTATGGGGTATTCATCGGTAAAGCCGATAAGGAAAGTAAACATGCCCCCTTCGTATGGGGTGTCCTTGGGACCCGTGATTAACACCTTCATTAACCTCATGTTTTCTTCATCCGGCAAAGCAAATATTCCATATGGAGGGCTATTGGTGATATCTTTGATGTCCTTTTCGATCCTCTTGATACTGCGAGGCATAATGCCATCTTTGTTGTTTATTATCTTATCCCATTCCGAATCACTAACTGAATTCATTCTGAAAATTAACCGGCTGTCAGCAATGCATACGGAAATTATCGCAAACGAAATCTTTAATTGTAATAAAAGTTATGAAATCAGCCGTATATAAATTTTTAATAAGGTCGTAAATTTTAAGTTTTATAAAATTTAGTTTTGAACATTGTAAAATTGATATCTTTAATAATCTGCTTTTATTCGTTATCTATTCTTTACCCCTATCCAGCTGTAAAATACAATTAATAATACAAAAAAAAAAAATTTTGGCTCTGACGTTAGCACTGTTTTAACATCCGTTCAGTGGCATAGCAAGTTACTTGGTACCAATTCTAAAAAAATCCTTCGATTTCTTTAACAATAAATAAAATAAAGTTATATCTTACTGCTTAGCTTTCAGCAATTTTAAAATAAATATTTGACGTGTAAATTACGTAATTACTCCGGTAAAACCCGATTTCATTATGTCAGAATAGCATCTCAGTTGATGTAGGTTAGGTAAAGTTTCGTAGGTTAGGTAAAAGTTCATTTAAATACGACCTTTAGTTGCCTATGACGTTATGCACAAGACATTTTATAAAATAATACTATTAATTATTATTATTATTATTATTAAACATAGAAACATAGAAACCATATAAACCTTAAAAACGCATTATGGTAAACAATTCATCAACTTTTATTTTTTCTATTTATTATTTTTTTACTTGCACCCTCAAAATGAGTCCCCTTGGCATGTGCCGCATGCCCTGCCGTTCTTTGGTGCTCAGCGAAAAACTCTTTTTTAATGAATGCTATTTGTAATCAAATTAACCTACTTATAATTTATTTCATTTTATTTTATTAACCTACTATTGATTTATTTTCATGTTCTTAATTTTAATTATTTTTTCATTTACTTCGTTATTTTTATATATTTATTTATTTATTTATTTATTTTGCCTAACTCTGATTTCACAGCGCGTTATAGTGCCTTGACATACTAGGAGATGGATAAAAATGAACTTTAAACATTCGCTGAATGATTGAACAACAATAACATTAAACTACAATAATTGTGATAGTGCTTAGAATTAAACAAATATTAAAAATATTGTTAATGTTTCCAAGTCTAACAATTATACTGATTGATAAATATAATATAATTTGAATGAAAATCCTGCTTCTTATGTTGATAATAATTTTATGAAATTTCCATTTTGTTGTAACGTTTCTAAAATTTTTGAAAATATGATAATGTTAAATATCAGTACCATACTCTCGAGCTGATTCTTGGAATTACGTCACTGAATTTCAAAAAAACTTTCAAAGTTGGCAAGTCTCCCCTCAGCTGTAGACCTAATTTTCTAGTGCCCATACAAACGACATTTAATAAGAGAAATGCTCAATTTAATGTATTTTGAAAATGATCTACTATAAATATTTATAACTATAATATATAATTATAAAAACATGTAAATAAAAAAAGTAAACAAAAACGTAGACTTGTAAAACTTACGGAAAAAAGGTTAGTCAGGTATTAGTCGATGAATTAAAAAAGGATAACATACATTGATATATACATATCAGGTAATATTATGCGTATAATAATGCTTAGATAATTGATTAAGACCATCACACGATTAGTATGTAAATGACTATATTCTACCAATTTAGCTGCAATCAGATCTCATTTGAATCAAAATTGTTTATTATTAAGAAATGTAAACTGACAAAATCTGAAGAAACAAATCAAACCAATCAATGGCTGTGTTTAAGAATTACTTCTTTCACATTGTATTCCTTCAAGTTTCTCAAGCAACAATTTGTATTGAAAATTTCCATGTGTACCACCAAGTGGATCCTTCATGGCTTTGCCATCAAGGTGCATGTTTTCCGTACACACTCTTACATAATGATCATAGTTCTGGTTGAAGATCGTTTCTATCTTCTCAACAAAATATTCATGATATGTGCCTTTCTTCTCCATAACATCCACAACAGCAATTCTAATTGTCTCGTGCTGAATCATTTCGTTGTAAGCCTTAACATCTTCAATCTTTGCATTCTCACGACCAGGTTCATTGCGGTAAGGTTCCTCGTTCATCAGAGATTGGATGGAAACTGCAACACTTGACAGATTCATTACTGCAGCCCAGCCAGGACCTTGCCATGTTCCTAAAATACTGAGACATACATATCCATTGTTGTAGAGGTTTGGATTGAAACGTACAGTGTTTTCACCTGTAGTCAACAATTTAGCCTTCGGAGGCTTCATGGGGTATTCATCGGTAAAGCCGATAAGGAAAGTAAACATGCCCCCTTCGTATGGGGTGTCCTTGGGACCCGCGACTAACACCTTCATTAACCTCATGTTTTCTTCATCCGGCAAAGCAAATATTCCATGTGGAGGGCTGTTGGTGATATCTTTTATGTCCTTTTCGATCCTCTTGATACTGCGAGGCATAATGCCACCTTTGTTGTTTATTATCTTATCCCATTCCCTATCAGTATATGAATTCATTCTGAAAATTAACCCGCTGTTAACAATGCATACGGAAATCATCTCAAACGAAATCTTTAATATTACAATAGAAGATAGGAAATCAGTTGTATATAAATTTTTATTAAGGTCGTAAATTTTAAGTTTTATAAAATTTAGTTTCGAAAATTGTAAAATTGACATTTTTTGATAATCTGCTTTCCCGAAGGCTTCAATTGGTGAATTATTCATTTGTTACCTATTCTTTACCTCTATCCAGCTTTAAGCTGCAATTAATAAAATAAAAATGAAAATTTCGGCACTGATATTCGCATTGTATTAAAATCCGTTCGGTGGCGTAGCCACAAAAGTGTTTGAGGTTTGTGAAGTAATTTTTAGGGGGTCTGAGATTTGTGACAGAGTGTGACACGGGTTAGGGAAGGGTTTAAGGTGGTCCAAGATAGCGTGACATACTTTATGGATAGCCCAATATAAAAACTAAAAACAAATGAGGGCGATGGAAATAATAAACAATAGAAAATAATAGAATAAATTCATAGAAAATAATCTGAAGCTATTTCTTTAAATTTGTTTTCGTTTTAGCAGTCGCTTATGGCTTAAGCACTTAAAACTGTGAGCCATGTCAACGAGATCGTTTGACTATGAAGATATATAAAGTCGGTTAAATATTTACGAACAAGCATTTCTCGCTTCTCTTTCGCAAAGTTAATGATAACATTTTTAAAACTCAGTATATCAACAGGTTTGGAGGTAGTTTTTAGGATCTTGAATATTGAGAACAAGTTCTCAATGTTGACAACTAATAGCTCGGGTTAAAGAAGATGCTCAACAAAATCACAGTATTAGGGCGGAAAACCCAAGTTGGTGTCTATATAAAGTTCATGGGATTTCATAGATTTTGTCATTTTCGTTTCTTTTTGGGGATTCGGAGCTCCATACTTATCTCCATTTCAGAGCTAAGTTATTTTTCTATATTGAAGAAGGCAATCTCTTACATGTGTTAACTTTTCTGCTGATCATTCATTTATTCATTTATATAGCGCCATATGGATAGCGTCATAGGCGCTTCTGGTAACCATTTATAAAGCGCTCCTTCCCAAGGGGGCTTGTGGTAGTGGGTGCTGGGTTTCGAACACGGCACATTACCACAGGTAATTATGCAGGAAATTAACCCATTCGGCCAACCTGCATGCCATCCCTTTTGTTTGAAAATACTTCTGGGCATCATAATATTTTGGTCAAGATATTCCCAATGACTCAAAAAATAACAAAAAGAAAATTATAGATAAATGATAATTTTCGTTATCAGTTTACTTAAACTTCACAAAATGTTTACGAAGCACAAAGTCATACGTGGCCAACAAATGTACCAATTCTAAGACATTTTCTTTACTTTCCTCGTCCCATTCATTATCATAGATGTCTTCCAAGTTAATCAGGAGTTAATGATAATCTTGCTTTTTTTTTTATAATTGTTGAAGCATTTAAGAAAAGTAATGCCGCAGCTCCAAATTCTGCAGCTGAAAAGACTGTTCGATGCATCTGCACAGGTATTAGCTGTTGGCAGATGCAAAATGGCTGATGAAACTATTGATATGCTGATTCATCTTCGATCAAGACTGAAATCAGATAACAAATTTTGATTTCTCCTTGCAGTTTTAGTGATTTAAAATAAACATTTATACCATTGAGTCATTTTGTCCACTGATACTGTATTTGATGAAATAAATGTGCCAAACAATTTTTATAAAAAAAAGTTATTAAATGTTTAACTACTCATTTTTAGTTAAGTTTTAAAAGTTTAAATTTTACTTTTTAATTTTATAAAATATAAATAAAATTTTGTGCAATATTATAATTTGTTGTTAACGATCTTTTGTTCGGAGTTGTTTATTCATTTTTTCAAATTCTCACCGTAAAACGTCAAAGCATTTTCTTTAGAAAAACTAAACAGCAGGTATGGTTATTGATTGGGACCCGACAAAAATCGCGAAAGTTGCTTTTGAACCTCGCAGCCTCAAGAGAATTCAAAGGGACATCAGTGACGTCACCAGCAATGCTCCGGAAGGGATATTTGCTTTACCGGATGAGAACAATTTAAGACTATTGACAGTTTTAATAACAGGTCCAAAGGATACGTCATATCACGGTGGCATGTTTCGTTACCTCGTCGGCTTTCCATACGAGTACCCTATGAAACCCCCAAGGGTCAAGTGCCTCACATCATTCGAAAGTCAGACTCAGTTGCATCCACACATATATTCAAGCGGCTTTGTATGCCTCAGCGTACTGGGAACGTTTAATGGACCTTCGTGGTCTCCTGCGATGACGCTGACAGGGGCCATTGTCTCCATCCAATCCCTACTGGCTGACAAACCTTACCATGCGGTGCAAGGTTATAATATAAAACAGGAGGATTCGATGAAAGTTTACGACTCCATTATTCAGCACGAGGTGATCAGACTCGCTGTCGTCGATGTTATGGAAAAGAAAGCTGCAGTCCCTGAGTTCTTAGCTGAGAAGTTCGATAAGATCTTCCTCGAGAATTACGAGCATTACGTGAAAGTCTGCAACGAAAACATGCACCTCGACGGAAGTCAAGTAAAGAAACCATTTTCTGTATCAGCTTCTTTCGTTTATCAATACCGAAATTTGCTCGATAAACTTGAGAATCTCAAGGCCAAGATGTCATCGTCATCGTAAGTCGTACCGCATCCTTCCCATTGTCTTTTTCATAAGAAATTTTTTTTTGAAAATAAAAATGAATTTCAAGACTTTGACATTTTATAGCATTTGTTTGAACTTATGGTTTGGCGACAAAGTCGAAAGACTAAAAAATGAAAAAAGTCATTCTTAGACGTAGCGTTGCTGCTATTTACAGAATTTTTGTCATCATATATTGCTTGGTAATGTGCATTTGTGGTAGTGAAAATTATTTTGTCATTTGTTTAACGGCAACCAAAATGCCTTAAAAAGCTCTGTTGCATCAAACGAATTTTATCATTTTCAAGTTCATTGTTTGATCAATTATTAGTTAATTTACAAAATTATCTGTTGTATATGCTGCTTTATTCATTTTGTGGACGAATTTATTTGTTGGTAGGATTTTATTTTTACCCACCTTCATACTTTATATTTTTAATGTAATAAAATACATAAAATTATCACGACGTATTTTTATAATTTACAAAAAAAAACAAATTAAAATTTGGAAATTAAAACAGTTTCTTAGTCTTTGCTTGCCCACCTTCAATTTTAGTAATTCAGTCGGTACCATGTTTTGTCATTGACAATTGTCAAATACAAGTTTGACCTACGGCTATGTATAATGCGCATGCGTTCAATAACTACTGGGAACCTAAGGCATACGCCAAGGCTAGCGTAGACCCCATTTACCTCAAAAGAATCGAAAAGGAATTCCGAGAAATAGTCGCCAACCCTCCACAAGGAATAAGTGCTGCAATGTATCAAGAAGATCTTCTACCATTGATCTTTTTAGTAACTGGTCCTAGCGATACAGCGTACCAAGGCGGTATGTTTAGCTTTATTGTCGGCCCTACTCCTGAATATCCTATGAAGCCTCCGCAGATTAAGTTCTTAACTACGGACGAAAATACTGTAAGCATTCATCCAAGTTTCAAAACGACTGGACAAGTGCACCTCGACTTAATAGAATATGATTATGGTTATAGTAAATGTGCTTGGACTCCAGTGATGAATCTCGAGAGTTTAGCCGTTTCCATCAAGTCTCTGTTCAACAAGAACCCTTACCCTAACTTTAGAGTAGATGAAGCCAAGCATTACAAAATCATTATCAGTCATGAGACAATAAGAGTTGCTGTTATTGGAGTTATGGAGAAGAAATCCATGTACCGTCATTTTTATTTTGTCGCAAAGATGGAGGCGATTTTTACACATAATTATGATCATTACATAAAAGTTTGCAAAGAAAACATGCATCTAGATGGAAAGCGATGAACGAGAAGTTAGGATGTTTTCTGTATGACATACATGGTGTATTCCAGTTTGAGGTTTTACTTGGAAAACTCGAAAGACTAAAGAATGAAAGAATTCATTATTTATAGAAATAATTTTATTATTTCATTATTGCTTGATAATAAACCATTCATTCAAATTTGCATTTATTTGATGTTTAATAGATGAAGTCTAATCAGAAACTATATGGACATCCAATAACTATGCGGTAACTTAGAAATCGTTTATTAAATACATGTATGCGATTAGAAGACATAATCCGTTGGCGCTGTCAGGTAGAAAATACTTATTATTAAATAATTATTCGATTAGTGAAAAGGTACATAGTAATTTATTAAGTTTAGCTTTAGTTTAAGATTGATATCCTGTAGTTGATGAGTATTTTGTAAAATGAATACGGTTTTAAGGTCAGTTGATGTTAAGTTATTTAAAATTTTGTATAGTAGAGAAGATTTTAGACGACGTAATTTGATCGTAATAACCCAGCTGTTCAAACACGGCGTAAATTTCTTTTGAACCATCTGAAGAACTCCATAAATATGCTATAGATAGAACAACTATTTTGAGCAGACTTGAAATCCCAGTTAAGCTCAGGAAGTTTAAAGGCACTCGCTAGACAGAGCTTGTGATTGCCTAAAGGCATTTAATGCTGTCTCTAGCTCATTGTTCGTTGGCCAGATCGAATTCTCCGCTCCGATAGTAACCAATAAAACAGTTGCTTTAAGAATTAAATCTTGAATCGAGGTCAAGTCCAAATCATCTCAGTTATGCAAAGAACTATAATCAAATAATCAAATAAATAAATAAATAAAACAAAATCTTGAGTCTGCACAAACTATGCCAATGCTGGAATAATCTGAAGGTACTTGGACCTGACGATAAGAAAGGCTTTTGGTGATTGAAGCGACTCTTCCTCCTCTTGATCATCCATCCCATTGAACAGGAGTGAAACCACTAGGTAAGAAAAGGCTACTTGGTACATCATTTTATTATTATTTTTTTTTATTATTGTTATCATTTTAAGCTAAGGCAAGTAAAATTTTCATGACATATTGTTGTAATTTAAAAAAATAAATAATTGAAAATTATTTTAAAACTTAAAAAAATTGGGATTTCTTAATCTTTGCTCACAAACATCCTGTCGCGTTTAAACGAGTTTATTTACATCGAGAACAACGAAAAGCGGAAGCGCGCGCCCTCGATAAATGTCAATAAAAATAAAAACAAAAACAAATTAAAATGTTATATATGAACATATATGACACATCCAATATTAGAAATTCATTCAGTTGCATATTTTGTCTTTGACTTCTCAGTTACAAGTTTAAGATTCGGCCTTCTGAAATATGGATGATCTAAGGTGTACGCCAATACCAGCTTATATCCTTTATACCACAAAAGAATCGAAAAGGAAATCCATAAAATCGTTGTCAACCCTCCACAAGGAATATTTGTTTTAGTTGATGATGAAAATGTGGTATTACTGCTTGTTTTAGTAACTGGTCCTACCGATACGCCATACCAGGCTGCCATGTCAAGTTTCCTTGTCGGCCTTACAGATGAATACCCCACGAAGCTTCCAAAGGTTAAGTTCTTAACGACGAACGTAAACACTTTCATTCATATATTATTGATCAGGTGTTACTCGACACAACAAAAAGGAAGGATAACTTTCATTGTTCCACTTGGTCTCCAGCGATGAATCTCGAGAGTTTAATCGCTTCTGTTAAGTCTCTGTTCAACAAAGACCCTTACCATAGTAACAGCAAAGATGAGGCCAGGCATTACAAAACCATATTCAGTCATGAAACTATTAGAGTTGCTGTTATAGATGTTATGGAGAAGAAAGACGTGTATAATGAATATTTTGTCGAGAAGATGAAAAATATTTTTAACCATAATTGCGATCATTACATAAAAGTTTGCGTGGAAAACATGCACTTCGATGGAAAAGCGATGAATGAAAGGTTAAGATATTTTCTTGGTGGCATACGTGGTACAAAATTCCAGTTTGAGAATTTACTTGGAAAACTCGAAGGACTAAAGAATGAAAGAAGTCATTCTTAGACGTACTGTTGGTTTTATTTCAAGAAATTGTCGTCTTATATTGGTTATTAATAAACAATTCAAATTTGCATTTGTTAAACTTAAAATAGATAAACTCATACCGGAAACCCAGTCTGCCCACCTCAATATTATTAATTAATTTGGCATTTAAATGTTATTATTAGGTTATATTCCTAATCAGGTAGTTGTCCGTTGCATACTTGCTAAATAGAGCAACAAATAATGAGAGAAGTGGGCACTGTTTTCTTTTGGATGGCGTATATAAAAATAATAAAACATAATAAAAATGAAACTCGATTTCACACATTTTTTGATTTGATCTTGCTTATAATTATGAGGTTTTTAATTTTTATAGCAGGAAATTTATAAAAAATAATAAACATTTGTTTTTTTTTAAATAGGCAATTGTTTATGATTTCGACATTTCGAAACATATCGATTTTACTCCGACAATTCGTTGAAAAAGTATTTGGCACCAACTCAAAAAAAAAAAAAACTAAAAAAAAGCAATATAATTATTGTTGACGAGATTTAAATAAAAGCAATAAACTTTTACGTGAAGCTTTAAGTATTTTTAAGTTTTGGAAATTCCAAAAACAATGGCTAATATATCGTAAATATGTGATCGTCGGTTTACGTTTCGTACTCATAAACGAATTTATTCTGGACTTTAGGACGTTTGACTTTTTAGAGTTTGATATGAGTGAGGCCTCCAGCTCAAGGAAAAGAGGTTCTGATTTTGGCGACCAAGCCACTGCCGCGAAACGGTCGAAAAGCGCTCAACTGAGAGACGAAACACAGCTTGTCCTTGAAATATTGAAATTTGAGGACAAGAGAACGAACGTTGTCAAAGTTCGGAGGAAGCTAAATGAACATTTTGCAAACGAGAATAGGGTCCAGTTGGTAATAGAAGAATTTCTGACTGATCAGAATGAAGCCGAAATCGAGACAAACGTCAACAAAGATGATGAACTGCTTGATGAATTGGTCCATGACGATGTCGTCCAACCCATTACGAATGTCAGTCGTGATGATGACATGCTTGACGAAACCTTCTTTCAGGATCTTGCCCTGCTTATTAGCATACTGAAAGCGATAAATCCTGACTCACCAGTTGACGAAAATCTTGTTTACGAAGCTCTTTTGAAATGCCCTATCAAAGAGCAAAGAGTTGATTTGACTCTGCAAGAGCTGTTGAACAAAAATGGGACCGAAGCACCCAGCAATTCAGGTGGGTTTCAAGGTCGGCAAGATGTCAGATATTAAGATATTAATAATTTGCCAATAATGTCAGTTACGGTCACAATTTATAGTTGGCAACTTAAGCATTTAAAAAGCATTTGATCCGTTTTAGTTATGCATTGTTATAAAATCTCTCAAAAGCCAAAATTTAAATTTTACTTGGAATGACAATTATGCCTTTAAACAATTATCTGAAATGAGTGAAAGTAAATTTGACTTCCTATTAGTAACAATAATTAATTAATAGTTAACTTTACATTATTACTTAACAATTAATGCTTAATTCTGGTTATACTTTCTCTATGAAATTCCCAAACAACGTCGGGTGCAAACTCGCTCAATCTCGCATCGTACCGAAGTGCGATTTCAAAACCCTGACAGCCTCGTTCACCGACCACTTCCACCCGCAGATCAACAACCTGAAACTTCCACCGCCAAAGAGGAAGAAACAGATCCACGTCTGGAAGCCACCGTCGTCTTTTCTGACGACGAAGAAGAAGACAATGACGGCGTCGACGACGAAGAAAAACTTTTGGCGGAAGCTGCAAAAGTTGCAGAAAGGCAAGTGATGGACGAAATGATGGATTCGATTGTGATGGCGTTTCCGGACGTCGAGAGAGAGTGGCTTCGAGAGAGGCTCACTGAGCATAGGGCCAATCCAGACTGCTTGCAGGTTGGAAGTTATTATGATATTAAGATATTATGATATTATAATATAATGATGATGCCCTAAATGGCCTCCATAATCATCATGAGGATGATAGCGGCAATAATAATATTACAGGCTGCTGTGATAGTTTTAGTTGACCGTCCTTCTAGGTTGTCTCGAACATCATGACCGATAGCAAGTACCCAAAAGAGGCATTTAAGGCCGGTCCATCCATAGAAGAGCTTCGGTCCTTAGACTTTGACGTCGACGAGTTCCTTAAGATGTACCCAGACCCCGTCAGCTACTTCCACCGATTGGACCAGGGTAACCCCCGGCCTCAGCCCTCCGATTCGTACGTCAAGAGCGCACTCTACGAACTCGGACTGGAGTTTCCCCAGCGTAGGTCGAAGACCATCGAAAAGGTCTTCAGACAGTCCTTGTCGTACTCGTCTGCTCGGAAAACTCTGCTGAAGTCCGTGTCGCGGACGAAGGTGCAGAAGGAAGGTTAGTGTCGTTGGTATGTTGCTGTTGTTGTGATTGTAATTGATTGGTTTAATTAGTACGATATTTATCAATTATCATGTTACTTATTAAGCATTATTTAGGATAATAATAATAATAGTAATAATAATAATAATAATAATAAGATATATATGATTATGACTATTGTTGATTATCATTTTGTTTATCGTGTGATATAATAACAAGTTACATGACTGAGCTTATTATATTATTACTGTACCTATTAGGCGTTATAACTTTAATAATATGTTACATGTGATTAAACTTATTATATTAAATAATGCTCTCAGATTAAAACGATTTTTAATAAGAAATTTTAATTTAAGCCTTAGAGCCTGTTGTCACATCATCATAATGACATCATCATAAATAATAATGAAAAATTGTAGATAGTAATAAATGGTTAAGTATTAAGTTAACAGCAATTTTTAATAAACAGCAACAATATTTCGTTAGCTAAGGACAGAAAATGCGAGGCTCCGAAGACTGCAGACGAAGGTTTTTACAAGGAGTTTTGGTTTGCGATGAATGAAGACAGATTGAAAAGTAATTAGTTATCTGATGATTTGTTAATTAGTTAATTGATTAATAATTGCAGGTATTAATTATCATAAGAAATTATATTAACTAGTCGAATTTTCTGCTTCGACATTTGATTTCATTGTGATAAATGTTTGTAATATATAAGCATCGTTTTTTTATCAATTTTTAATATTTTGTTATCAACTTAATGATTATTAAGTTAACGATTTTAATTAGAAAGTTAATCGAAAGTTGCCATCAGACATTCATTACTTTTGTTCATTCGATCGAGTACTGTCAGCTTCACAGATGCTACTGCCTCGTCTCATGTCATCATTTTAAATACAAATCTGTTCGATAATTCGATCACCAATCGTTCCATCATCTTTCATCTAACTTTTCCAAACATCCGCAGAGATCATTCGAGAAAGAGAAGCAATGAGACAGCTAAAGATGAACGAAGCCAGAAAGAGCAGAATCCTAGTGACGTGTCCGATATGCTACGACGACGAGGTCCTGCCGGACGAAGTTTTACCCTGCAAGGGGGGCCACGAATTCTGCCCCAACTGCGTGAGGCGCGCTGCCGAGGTCGCCATCGGCGAAGGACGAACGAGGTTCGTGACGACGAGGATATCGATAAACACGAGCGACACGAGGAAATTTATCGCCGGAATTTAATCACCTGCTAACCTCCGTGCACCTTCCAGTCGTCCTTGACTTTTTTCTACGTCCACTTAACCCTTAATACCCCATTGTAGGTTTCCTTGCCTCTCGGATGGAGAAAATTGCGAGCAGGAATTCTCCTCTGCCGTTCTTCTCACCGTCCTCCCGCAAAGCGTCTACCATCGAGTGCTCGACAAGAAGCTCGAGGAAGATTTCAAGAATCTGGGGGAAGCCCACCCCGACCTGGTCCAATGTCCCTTTTGCATCTACGTGGTCTCCATGCCCGATCCCAATGACAAGGTGCTCAGGTGTTTGAACCCTGATTGCCTGAAGGAATCATGCAGGTAGTTGAATTGACTCGATGGATGGATGGGTTGTGTTTTCTTAAGCCTGGTATTGGCTAAGTAATAATTTTTGATGGTTGAGTAAAGATATAATCGAATTGTCGGGTGTAACATTAAATCTAATGATAATAATATAATAATATTAATAATAATAGTAATAATAATAATAATAATAATTATAATAACGTTATAACATAATAATAATAGTAACTATAGCAATAATATCAGCAACAACAGTAACAGCTATCTACTAACTTAAAACCAAATCTACGAACGAATAAAACATCTTCATCTCTCGTCATCTTCGACCACACAAAAAGGTTCTGCAAGGAATTGAACCACGTGCCTCTCACCTGCAAGGAGCACGAGAAGGACTCCGAGATGGACTTCAGAAAGAAGGTGGAGATGGAGATGACAGAGGCCATGATCAGAACCTGTCCGAAGTGCCAGAAGCGTTTTTACAAGACCGAGGGCTGCAACAAGATGACTTGCCCGTGCGGGACGACCATGTGCTACGTGTGCCGGATGCCGAACGTCGACTACCGCCACTTCGAAAATAATAAGAAGTTAGTTTTTTAGGCACGGTATGGTATGGTATGGTATGGTGTGCTTTGGGATGACTAGGGTGACATTATGAAATGTATTCCTCATAATATGCGTTGAGTCCACTTCCTCTCATTTAATTTTATCCTGCATTGCCAAAACATACCTGAACTTGCACCGGTTAACCTGCACTTATTAACCCTATTCCAATTGGCTTCAGCTGCATCCTGCACACAGACAACAATAAGATCCACGAAGTCGAGGTCCAACAGGCCGCCGAGAAGGCAAAGGCCGAGTACCTGAGGGACAATCCCAATGCCAATCTCAAGTACGACCCCTCAGGGAAATCAGTACAGCAGAATGCCCAAGAAGCGACTAGGTGGGGTTTGAATCGAGTACCCAACGTCCCCCGTGGCTTCTGACGGGTGTTTGTTTGGTTGTAAATGTGGGGTGAAGAAATCTATTGTTATTTTTTTTTGTTTATTTTTAGACCATCTATCTTTGAGTACATCTGTCAGGCTATTTCCGGCCTTTGGTTTGGATAAATAATAATAAACAAGTCGTCACGTGGGAATCGTTCTAATGTGTCGGACCCCGACGAGTTATGATTTTATTGTTTTACGAGCTCCTTACGAATTTGTGCGAACGTACATAAAAGAAATGTGTTATTCATCCATCGATATTATTATTATAATTATTATTATTTTCTTACTTTTTCTTTCAGTTCTTCTTTATGCATGCATTCGTTAGGCATGCAGTACATTTACATTTACAATGCATTCAGTACAGTAACATTTACTGTGCATTCAGTTCGTTTATTGTGACAGTGCATTAATTACAATTACATTCACAATGCGATCGGTCGTTCATGTCTGACGACAAATGGTACGGGTAAGATGACATAGAATGATTAAATGATTTTCCTGAACTGCTTTTACTTCGGAGGGTCTACGAGGTTTGCATGCGATGAAAGGATTCATGCTGAATTGTCGAATTAATAAAGTATTTTTTGTTTCTCTACTGATATTATTATTATTATTATGTTGTTGTTGTTGTTATTATTATTGTTATTATTATTATTATTATTATTATTATTATTATTATTTAATTACGAATGTCATCGTGTTCTGCATGTTCAACAGAGTTATTTTTGAAACAAAATAAGATCTCCCGATTACGACAAAGTAAACTCATGTATTTTACAAATGATTCATTAAACAATAGGCAAACAATTACATTTGAGAATATTTCTCCGGGCAATAAATCGAAACTTTGATAAATTTAATAAATAAATCATTAATAAATTGCATTTCAATGTACAAATGCCAGTCAAAGTCTCACAGTTGACGAAAAATAAAAAACAATAAAAATTTCGTTTTTCCAGACATAAAAACAAATAATCTCAGGAATTTAAATTGTTTTTAAATGCGATGAAAAATCTAAAAAATATTACGTCAGGCAAACGAGTCACGTGGCTACGACTTTGGGGCTTCACGCTTGACACTCGATGCTCTGTCGCTGATGCCGATGTTGCTGACGCTTTTGATGATTTTGTTGTTGCTGTTGATGTTGCTGTTGTTGTTGATGTTGTTGTTGATGTTGTTGTTGTTGATGTTGTTGTTGTTGATGTTGTTGTTGATGTTGTTGTTGATGTTGTTGTTGACGTTGTTGCTGCTGCTGTTGTTGATGTTGTTGGTGTTGCTGTTGTTAATATTGTTGTTGACGTTGTTGCTGCTGCTGTTGTTGATGTTGTTGTTGATGTTGTTGCTGTTGTTAATGTTGTTGTTGTTGATGTTGTTGCTGTTGGTGTATTTGTTGAGAACGTCTGTTGGGAGACAAGCCGCCAGATGTAGCGAGTCCCTGACCTTGAGAAGGAGTTCAAAGTTCGCACGACCTTTAACCTGACAAGTTCATTAGGTGCATGAGTGCTTGAGTAGAGGGTTCATGTTATTACCAATTCTTTAAGCTATTGCGATAGGTTTAAGTTTATTTAGATTATTAATTAAAGTATTGTTTTTTTAAATAATCATGTTTTATAATTACGAAACAATTAAATTATTATGTCGCATCATCTACCGCAAGGCCCTAGATCAAATTTTTTTTTCTGCAATAAAATGAAATTAATTATTTTATCCTATTTTATTTTACCTTCAACTCGAATACTTCAGTCCCGTCAACGTCATAGGTGACGTCATCGCTTAGCGCTTCGAGGACCTCAGCGCCAGGCGATCCAACTGACCGGATGTCCGTGGCATCTTTCTGAACTCGTCTGACCTTTGACCTGTGGGGGTGGTGGTTCGTCGGGGCGACCCTCTTCCGCTTCTCGGGGTCAACGTTTAACTTTTTGAACTCGCTTTCGTAATCCCTGCCTGGACATGCGCAGAGTCGGGCGTTGATGATTTGCCTGCCGATGACCTGGATAAGACGATGAGTAAAAAATATGATGATGAAATGTTTTTATTAATTATTTGTTAATTAACTTAATAAATAATAATAATTTAATAAATAAATTACATTAGCGGAATTGATTTAAGTAAATTATAATTATAATGAATAATTTAAACGAATCCTAACATTTCCTTTGTGCTCAAGGGTGAATATAAGAAGGAGTGGTCGTTTTGTTGAACTTTTGAAGCAAGAGTTGAAACAATTAAATTGTATCAAACAGGTTGACCACATTGAACCGACTGTAAATTAATGCATTATTAATTAATTTATATTAGTTAATTATTAATTAATTTGTATTAGTTAATTATTAATTAATTTATATTAGCTAATTATTAATTAATTTATAGTAGCTAATTAATAATTAATTTATAGTGGCTAATTATTAATTAATTTATATTAGCTAATTATTAATTAATTTATATTAGTTAATTATTAATTAATTTATATTAATTAATTATTAATTAATTTATATTAATTAATTATTAATTAATTTATATTAATTAATTAATAAATAAATAAATGATAATATTGGTAAGGAGAGTTCGTTATTGTTTGTTGTTTTAACAAGTAATTAGCAAATTCGTTATTACGTACTGGTAAAATAGTACTAAATTAATAAAGTAATAAATGTTAGACTGCCACAAAATGCATTTCAGAAAATTATTTTTTTAAATTAAAATATAATAATGATTAATATTCAATTAATTAATTAATTTAAAATTAACATTTAGCAACTGATTGAAAATTAATTAGACGATTATTCAACAAACCACCTAATTAACGAATTAACTCAACTCAACTCGCCTAATTAACTAATTAACATATCCCAATCACCTAATTAGCTAATTAACACAACCCAAACCCGCCTAAATAACTAATTAACCCAACCCAACCCACCTAATTAATTAATTAACATAACCTACCTTGCGGCTCCTCGTAGGGAATGACCACACAGAGTCTCCTCGTGGCAATATCCTCAACATGTCTTGCCTCCCTGTGATCTGAGGTCAACAGGTGCTCGACCTGAGACAAAGGTTCGTTTGGACTGCTCGCCACGTGGTTAGGGCACCTTTTGACCACCTCGTTCATGTGTTCAGGGCTTTCAAAAATGGGTGTGATCTTGACCACCGAGCCCATCGGGGGAGGGTGGTACGTCCGGAGGAGGAATGGACAGGGTACGTCCTTCTTAGCGAATAGTTTGTTCATGGCAGCGCAGTACTGAATGGATTTAAAGGAATTTTTTTTGTTAATAACATGGAATTTTTTATTGCCAGGGAGATTAAAGAGAGTAATTTAGTTTTTTAATTTTAATCTGTTATTTGCTGTTTTATTAACGTTATCATTAGAAATTTTATAATTAATGATAATTAATACAATATAATTAATAATATTTATTTATTTATTATTATAATTAATTATTTTTTAACGATTGCTCACGTGATAGTTTGGAGCTTTCGTAGTCTTCGTCTGTTCTTCAACTGAGACGTTGAAATCGTAAATGCCGGGATAAACAATTCTGTATTAATATTAATATTGATATTATTAATAATATTATTATTATTAAATTAAACAATTAATATTTTTAATTTTTAATTAAAAAAATTAAATTTAGTTAAAATTTATTATTTATTAAAATTTGTATTTTAACATCAACTCACTTGCAAGGAATGACCGGAGACACCTGACGTGAATAAACATAATATAATAAATTAGTAACAATAAAAAGTACTTCATTTTAATTATTTCTCATTTAAATATTTAGCGACAATTAAATTGAGTGATCCTAATTAATGATTATTAAATTGTCGAATTATTATTATTATTATTATTATTATTATTATTATTATTATTATTATTATTATTATTATCGTGTTTAATATTAAATAATTATCAGGTTAATTAAAATAATTGTTAAAAATGTACAAACCTCAGTTGAAAAATTGATGTTTTGATATGAGCTGGTTACGTTGTCCGAGTTGTTGCTTGTGTTGAGACTGTTGTTGTTGTTGTTGTCCATGTTGATGTTGCAGGCCATCTTATTATTTAATTATAATTACATGATTAATTATATTCCATGTCATAATTATGTAGGGTTATTTTTATTTATTTTGAGTATTTTTCTTTATATTTAAAAAAAAAATTATTTTTTTATTATAATTACATTTTTGTAACACATATATTTTTTTATGTATTAATAACATCTCCATAACTAGCACGCAAATATCAACTATTAACTATCCAAGTAATTATAATTAATTAATTAATCAATCAATCATCATATTACTCAATAACTGCCAATCTCAATTAATTTAGTTCTCATTAATTCATCCACCACAACCATCAATCCATCACTTATCCGAGCTCACCTTCATGACGTCACAGTTCTTATCCGTGTAGGAGGAGAAAATCGATGCAACGCCATCCAACGGAAAGTTGTTGAAATTGGAAGCCGTTGTAGTCGACGACGACGACAGCGACGACGTCGACGGCTGCGATGGTTTGTAGGATTCGGTGAGGTAAATGCTGATGTCATTCGGGTCAATGCTGGCAGTGTTGTAGTTGTTGTTGTAGCTGAGTGGAAGCGACGATGACGACGACGACGATGATGGTGGTGGGCTGCAATAATAATAATAATGATAATAATAATTATAATAATATTAATAATAATAATAATAATTATAATAATATTAATAATAATAATAATAATAATAATAATAATAATAATAATAATAATAATAATAATAATAATAATAATATTAATAATAATAAAAATTATATTAATAATAATAATTATATTAATAATTTATACAATAACAATTTATTAATAACAAATAAGTAAATAAATAAGACAATTTATAAATTATGTATAAAAATAAAAAAAAGTTAATTAAACTATTTAGGCGGTTTATTTGAAGGCGACACCAACCACTGAGGCGTCAACCAGATATCCTCAAAATCCAAGTCGTTGTTGTAGTCAAGCTGTTGCTGCTGTTGTTGTTGTTGCTGTTGTTGTTGTTGTTGTTGTTGGTGATGATGATGATGATGAAATTGCTGCTGTTGGTGATGGTTACGCTGGTGAAGATGAAGATGACTGTGCATTATCGGGAAGGGTGGGGGTCAAAGAGCAGGGCTTGAATGGGGAGGTCACGTGATGTGGGGCAGAATGACCGTCGAGAGAGTTTGTTTGTTCTTCACAGTGAGAAGGAAGGAACAGCTGAATTGATAATTTTATTATGAAATTTACAATAATTACATTTAACTTTTGCCATAATAAGAAATACATCGTGATGATGATATTATTAACATATTTAATAAATGTATTCGTCATAATCTTCATATAATAACAATAATAATATAATAATAGTCATATAAATGTCATCCTCATCATCATCATCATCATCAGCTCGATCATTATCATCACAATGGCCGGTCGGTCAATCACCGATATTTATTCTTTTCAAGAGCAAACAAAAAACGCTCTTTCGCTAGTCGTCTGCCATTCAGTTCACCGTTGGCAGTAATAATTCACAATTCACCGGCAACGATTTTCAGTTCAATTCACAGCGCATTGGCGTCCTTGACATTCAATCGACCCTGGATGCGTTCGCAGCCCCGAGTTGAACAAGATACGTCGATTAATGCTTGTACCCGTGGGTGATTGAGTGAGTTGGTGAGTGTGTGAGTGAATGAGTGAGTGAGTGAGTGAGTGAGTGAGTGAGTGAGTGAGTGAGTGAATGAGTGAGTGAGTGAGTGAGTGAGTGAGTGAATGAGTGAGTGAGTGAGTGAGTGAGTGAGTGAGTGAGTGAGTGAGTGAGTGAGTGAGTGAGTGAGTGGTGAGTGAGTGAGTGAGTGAGTGGATGAGTGAGTGATTGAATGACGAATGAACCCAACCACATGACAAACATTGAGCAATCGAGCGTTGGGTTTAAAGATTAGCTTCAGAGTTGACACATTCGAAGATGCCATGAATCCATCATCACCATCGTCGTCGTCATCATCGTCATCATCATCATCACCATCGTCATCGTCATCATCATCATCATCATCACTGTCGTCGTCGTCATCGTCATCACAACAGAAAATGATTACTTTGATTTATTCGTTAAAAGCAGGAAGCGAACAAAAATTGTCTGTGAAAACGCATTCAATAATTCAATCATGCAGAACTGATACGAGCCAGAATCGAGTTACTGAGATAAGAACTATCAATAAACAATGACTGACGATTAATTACGTAATTTTAATAGTAAGCAGCTGTTATTATTATAATTTTTAAAACAAAATAATAATAATAATAATAATAATAATATTGTGATTATAATTTATAAATTAAATTAAATTAATTAAATAATATTATAAATAATATAATAATTAATAATTAATTATAATTAGATTATAGATTGTACAAATTATGCAAGAATAATAATGACTAATTATATGTTAGCAGGTCTACCGATGTCACAATCAGCTAATCAAATAAGTTTACATTT
Organism: Whitmania pigra; assembly: GCA_021613335.1. Taxonomy (NCBI): domain Eukaryota; kingdom Metazoa; phylum Annelida; class Clitellata; order Hirudinida; family Haemopidae; genus Whitmania; species Whitmania pigra. Next base: position 390,422 of record JAJTWR010000477.1, read on the forward strand.
ACTATGACAATTAAATATGTGTTAAATATATTTTTTATAAATTTTTTAAATATTTTGATTATTATTATTATGATACTTTTTGCTCAGTTTAATATTATGCAGTTACTAGTAAAATATTGACATTATTGAAATGCTAATCAGACCAATATCTGAGTTACCTACCTGTTCAGTACCTGAGTGATTGCTCGAAATACCTGTGCATCGATTCTAACGCCGATTTATTTGCAATTAAAAGTTTTTTGCGGTTTTAAAAAGCTGAAGAAGCAAAATGCTCCTGAGTAAAAGTTGAGTCAGGAAGGAATAAATGTATGTATGAATGAATGATTGAATTAATTAATAAAAGAATGAATGAATGAATGATTAAATAAATGATTGAACAAATGATTGAATTAATGGATAAATGAATGAATGATTGATTGAATAAATGAATGAATGAGTGATTGATTGAATAAATAAATAAAGGATTGATTGAATAAATGAATGAATGGTTGATTCACCATCAAAGTTTAAAGTTCAGCTTTCTCCTCATTTCAAAGACAACAAAGACGCACTAATCGCTACTTTTAAAATATTTCACGTAAACTCAATTAAAAATTAATTAATGGGATTATTATTATTATTAAAAAGTTAAAAAAAATGAACAGCTTATAATCACCTTTTCAAAGTTCTGAATCAGTAACCCAGTAAGATTATCTTGCTTTGAACTCTTCAATTAAACCAAATCAGGAAAATTACAGAGGAACCAGCTTTCATTGATATTTATATAACGGTACCAGGTTTTACCTTTCACACCTTCCAATAGAACGAAGGTATTGCCTAACTCCGCCTACTTGGCCCCGATTGGAGACCTACCATTGGCTGCTATTCATAACCGAGGTCAGTAAACATAGGTCCAGGTGAATTGATGAAGGTGAGTTTGTTTACCTAATTAGTATGCAAGTATTCCAGTTTCAGGAAGCAAGTAGAAAGTGGACCAATGCGATTATTCTTATTAAATTATAATATTTAAAAATAGTTTCAACTCGATGAAGGTTGTGATAGTAGTTCTCAGATTAAATAATTTTATTATCAATAAATTAACTTTTTTTTTTATTAAAAATGATTGCACTTATAAAAAAAATCTGACGATATATTGGAATATCGATTCCATAGCAAGAGTTGGTTTCATTAAAGGATTTGAACTCGAATGAACTCTGGTGCTCGAAAGTGATACCATCCATCCTCCATCCATCCATCCATCCATCCATCCATCCATCCATCCATCCATCCATCCATCCATCCATCCATCCATCCATCCATCCATCCATCCATCCATCCATCCATCCATCCATCCATCATCCATCCATCCATCCATCCATCCATCCATCCATCCATCCATCCATCCATCCATCCATCCATCCATTCATCCATCCATCCATTTGTCTGTACGTTTACCCATCAACCCATCCATTCACTCGTTCATCAATCCACCTATCATTCCATTCATCTAAAGACATTATCAAATTCACCATATATTTCAGAATTAATCGAAAAATGAATAATGAAAATATTAAAATAATAAATTATTAAAATATCTAAAATATTTCAAAACTTTCACATAATAAAAAAACTACTATCCAAATATCCAAACAAACAAACATGAATCAATCGCACCTCCTCACTCAAGACGACAGCTACTCCGTTGCCGTTGACGACGACAAGCGTACCTCGGCCGTTCGGGAGCCTCTGCCCCCTTTGAACTTGTTGACGAACTTTTCAGGTTGCGCAACGATTGGCCGATGTTGCGCAACAGGACTGCAAATATCTTTTTAATGTTGGAAGCGATAACTTACCAACATAAGTCGTTCATCGTATTTGCTCACCTGTGACACTCGACTGACTCAGACTTTTGTCGTCTGCCCGAATTGGCGGTTGTGAGCATCGGTGATGATGAAGGATTGCGTTGCAGTGCAATGTAACGGCGTTCGTGCTGCTGATGATGATGAAGATAAATAAGATGATGATGATGATGATGATGATGATGATGAAGTAGCATAAGATGATGATGATGATGATGATGATGATGGCGGCGACGATGATGATGATGATGATGAAAAGGGAGAAAAGGATGATGATGACGATAGTTTTTGTGTGTGACTTAATCGGTTAAATAATAATACTTATCTAGTTAATTCTAATTTTTACTTGTTACTAGCTGCAGTTAGTTAAATATTATCTTTTTGGAATCTGGAATAACGTAAAAATTCAAAAGGTTAAAAATGAATTAACCTAAAATGAATTAAATCATAGATAAATCTTAATCATGAAACAAATTTAAAAATACAAATAACAACATAAATAATAAAATTAATAATGCCCGGGCAATCGAAAAGGTGCCAACCAGGTGTCAAGAGTAACCGATATTTTTTGAAGTGATGTAACATTCTTAATCTTGATCAAAACAAATTAGAAATTTAAAAAAAATCATTATCATATTACAGAACAATTTGAAATAATATTCTGTAATATGTTAATTGTATTATTATTATTATTAATATTATTATTATTATTATTATTATTATTATTATTATTATTATTATTATTTTTATTATTATTATTATTATTATTATATTATTATTTTTATTATTATATTATTATTATTATTATTATTTTAATCATGATTCAACGTTGGGGTTGAATGTTATTCCTTTTATGATCAGCTGTGAATCTCCAATGTCGAATGGTTATCATATAAACCTTTTTTTAAACTAATTAACCAATTAGCTGTATCAATTAGCCACCTGTTAATCTAGTTTTAAGAATTAAAATAATGAACATAATTAACAAGTGAATAAATGAAAGATCAAAATGTAATTGCTATTGTCATTATTAATAATGTTAATATTATTATGCTATCAGTATTACTAATAGTATCACATAAATTAGTGTATTACATAATTAATAGTATTATTAGTTATCATGCTATAAAAATGTAATAATAGGAAGATTTAATTACAATTACTGTCATCATTATTAATAACATTATCAATAGTATTAATTAATAATATGAAGATTAATTTATTAATATATTATAATTATAATTATAATTATTATTGTTATTATTATTGTGTCGTGATATGATTATTAAATATTGGCCGTCGAAAGTCTGTAAGTTATGCAAGAAAGTGAATTCTCTCAGAAGGTCGTCTTTTTGAATGCAAGCGTAATTATATTTGCTTATTATAATTATTGTCCGTGCCAAGCGTTGTCATGGTTACCGTTGCTAAGATGCTAAGCATTCCTGATGCTGTGATGAGGTGTGGTTAGTAGAGAGTATAACGAAACTGTATTATTATTATACATTGTTATACATTTATATTATATTGCATTATATTACCTTGTATTAAATTTATATTACATTGTATTACATTAATATTATATTGTTATACATTGTATTAAATTTATTTTATATTGTTATAAATTGTAATACATTGTTATTATATTGTATGATATTACATTGAATTAAATTTAGATTATATTCTTATACATTGTATTACATTTCTATTATATTGTTATACATTGTAATATATTGACATTTTATTGTTATACATTGCAATACATTGATATTATATTGTCACACATTTTATTAAATTTATATTATATTGTTATACATTGTATTACATTTATATTACATTGTTACACATTATATTACTTTGATATTATATTGTTATGCATTGTAATACGTTGATATTATATTATTCACCTCGGAGATAGAGATGTTAGGGAAATGGCTTTTTGGGCTTATGAGGTATTACATACATTCGATGAAGGCATTTAAATGGTTTAATATTTACATTGTTTGGTATAATAGTTTAATATTTATGTAATTATGTATATAAGTGTGTTAATAATGTTTACATAATAACCCAGGTTTAAATGGTTTAATATTGTTTGTATATTTATATAAATTTAATTGTTTCAATAACGTCAGTTAGTTATAACTACACACATTTATTAATTAATTAATGAAACCTTTGCGAAATAGGTCCAATTTCGTAGATCACCCATCATCGGGGTTACTTTTCAACCCAGAGTAACGCAAGGGTAAGTAAGCCCCAAACAATTGTCATGTCCCCTTGGAGTTGCCCTATCTCAGTCCCTACGGCTCTGTCCACGACCTCCATATTTTTGTTTGCTTCTTTCACTGAGGAGGATTTTGTTTTGTATGATCTTTGGAAACTCGTTAAGAAGGAAATGATGTGAAATTAGATTGATCCAAAGTGTACCACGGTATTCAGTTGTGCCACGGTATTCAATATTCCCGCAAGAAATTTCTATACGTCCGTATACAATCTGTAAAAGTTAAGGATGATGGCGATGATGATGTTGATAAATAATGATGACGACGATGTTGATGTTTATGATGTCAACGATGATTTCAATGATAATGGTGATAAAATGATGATGAAGACGGTGATTACGCATATGCATGTTTGTCTTTGGTACGATCTCTTGTATTAGCCATAGTAACCTTCATTTGCCGAGGTAACCAATTATTCTGCATTGACCTTAGATTTTTCTTTAAACGTTTTAGAATAGTCAGTACAACAACTACAGCCTCAAACAACAACAACAACCTCAAAAAGACATTCAGTACAAATTCAAAATGGATTGAAGGATGAAAGAAAGCTCTACTTAAAATTACAATATAAAAATTCAAAAAATTCAAAATTCCTTTTAATTCCAATCCGGAAATGACAATTAACTCAGGTAAAAAAATCACCTGTGGAGCTGCAAGGAATGAATTTAAAAAAACAATTTGGAACATTTTATTTTATTTTATTTTTATTTTATTTTAAACCCAAAAATTCACACGAGAATGAAACTACCTCAGTAAATAATAATAAACACAGAACCAAATAATATAAATATTCTTGTATAAAATAAATATATATTATTTTGCATTTAACGATTTAAAATATGCAAATATTTGAAATATTTTAACTTGTCATGACCAAGGATAATAAATTTCAAAAATGAGTTCTTCCGATATTTTTGCAGTCTTATCGATTTTCTGGACGGAGGAACAATGGATTCAAAGTGCCGAGATTTTCAAATGAAATTTTAAAAATGCTTTTAAAATATTCATAAAATGAAAAATTGCGTAAAATACAAAAATTAATGTTTTAAAAAAAGAATGCATTTCTAAAATTCACATTTCTTTTTCTGGGTTTTCAAATGACAATAATCGTAATAAATTCAAATAATTACAAAATCATAAAATAATTTTGTCAAATATTAATGAATCGAATTAAAAGATTATTTTTATTTTTTATAATGTTTTGAGAACCATATAAAAATAAAACCAAAATTTTAGAAACTACTGAATTATAATAATAAACATCATCATCGTCAGCATCATCATCATCATCATCGTCATCACCATCACCATTATCGTCATAATGAATGTCTTGAATAATTAATTATGGCTTATTACGTCATCATGAGCAATTACTACTTCCACTTGGAAATGAAATATTATTTAATTAATCTTTTTGAATCAAATAATCAACTACTAACATCAAGACTCAATCGTTCCAACGTTTCGTCAGAAGTTGTAAACAGCAGGAATGAAAGATATTATTTTGAAATTATTAATAAAGACATTTTGTCATCATGTAATTATTAGTATTATTATTATTGTTTCTATATTCAGATAATCAGAAAACATGTCATCACCATAAATTGTTAAATATAAATATAACATTATTCAGACGAAAAACATCATCATTATCATCGCCATCATCAACATCAGCATCATTGTCATCATCGTCATCATCATCATCAACAACTTTTGTTTGTTCGTTACGAACCACGCCTGAAGGTGAACACTGTTTCTTGTCCATGCGTAAGTTGACGATGATGATGATGATGATGATTATTACGATTATGATGGTAATGATGATTATGATGGCTACGAATATGATTCAGATCATTAATAAGCTTAATTAAGGTATCTAATGAAATTATTAATGATAAAATATCAAAAAAACCACAAATCGATGTATTAAATTGAATAAATTATTAGTATTCCAATGGCGATGGCAGACCGTAATTATGCGTTTGAAATAAATTGTTGGTATGATATTAAGGTAAATAAAAATTATTTATTGATTAATACCAACAATTGTTAAAAATACCAACCAAATTATTTAGAAAATCTTATTAACTATTATTAATGTTAATAAAAATGCTTAAGTTATATTTAATTACAATTATATTACATAAAATATAAATGTAAATATAAAATAATAATAATTGTAACTAATAATTTATAAAATATATTATATAAAATAATAATAATTGTGATGAATTATTGTTAATTATTAATAAATATTACTATTGTAATTGTAATTATTATTAAAAAAATAATAGTAATATTAACAATAATAAAGTAGCATAATAAAACTAACAATAATATTAATAAAGTAATTAAAAAAATAATAGTAATATTAACAATAATAAAGTAGCATAATAAAACTAACAATAATATTAATAAAGTAATTATTATAGTAAAATTACTGAGTAAACTAAATAAATAATATTATTAATATTAGCCAATTAGCATAAGTAAACAGTGATTATGATAAACAGATGAATAAATTAGTTTCTTAATCATTAAAAGGCGCCAAATTCCATCTCTGGCATTGTCATCTCATGCTCTCCAAACATTACCCGTTGCGTAACGACGATTGACGTGGCATACGGATTGTTAAAGTTATTATAATTATTATTATTATTCATGTTATTATTATAATTATTATTATTAATATGAGATGACCATGTTATAGTCGTAAATATGCTAATTTATGCTAATCACGTTGGCCAACACGGCCTGGTCGTAAAGATTGGTTTGAAGAAATGTTAGGACCATGATGATGATGACGATGATGACAGTGATGACGATGATGATGACGATGATGACAGTGATGACGATGATGATGATAATGACGATGACATTGATGACGATGATGATGATGATGATAATAATGGCGACGACGATGATGACGACGATGACGGTATTGTCAATTCAATAAGAC
>JAJTWR010000477.1:400000-405000 GCA_021613335.1 Whitmania pigra
CAGTTTGCCCATTTCTTCTGAATACTGAGAAAGAGGAAAAAGAAATATTTAGAGATTTAGAGATGATTAATTCTTACTACAGTGGGGAAAGCATGCTACATTTATCAATCTAGTCGGGCTATTCAGAATTCACTACGACATGAATGCCATTCACTGAATGGAGATGTGAATTAGTTCCATTAAGCTTCACTGAAGCACGTAAAAATGGTCTCTCTTAGCAGAGCTTGGCAAGCAAGCTCTCTCAAAATTAATATCAATTTTATTAGTAAGAATGATAAATATCAAACCATTCAGAGAAGCTATATATAAGGCGGAAGCTACAGATCGAGGGTGTATTATGCTTGATTCTTTTCATTTACATGTATTTTTGAGATTAATATGGATGTGTGAATTCGTTCCATTAAACTCACATAAACAAATTAAACCAAATGGCAAAGGGCGAGCAAGCCCTCGCAAAATTATTTGTTTAGTTTACTGATATCACATTAATCATCAGCTCAGAAAAGCCTTATTATCTATTAGACGGCCGTTACAGATCAAGGGTGTTTTATGATTAATTTTTTTTCATTTAAATTTGTTTTTGTCATTAGTTTGTTATTAATATTGTCGTCAATTATATTGCAGTGTACCTACGATCTAGTTAACCGTTTAATTAATTATTATTAAATTGCACTTACTATCAAGTTAACTAACTTTACTTATTAAATAATGTACTAACAAGCTGGTTAATGTAATTAATTAATTAATTATTATTAATTATTAATTTATACTTACTATCCAGTTTACAGACTTCGTTTCTTTCGTCTGCTTCTGCACAGCAACCTGGAAATTGTGCTCTCCGGGATATGGAGAACTGTCATTTGAATTAACCGACATTTATTTATTTAGCAAGAAAATTTAGAATTCAGAAATTAGGATTAATATTAATAATTATTAAATATTATTAATTATAATATTTATAAAAATATGTATATGTATATTTAAAATTAAAAATATTAAAAATAATTATTATATAAATACTATAATTAATAATAATAAAAACATTCAAATTCAATAAAACTCACATGGAAGGAACTGCCGAGTTTGTATGTTCAACCGCCATGTTGACCTGCGTAAATTTAAAATTTACACGGAATTTAAAACAAATCAAAATACAAACAAATTGCTTATTTATTTAATCAACTTTATTTGTAACGATTAAGACATTTACATAATTTGTTTATTTAATAAATTTCATTAGCAAAGTTAATCTTTACATTTACATCCAAAAGTAGCTAGAAAAAAAATGACAAATCAGGTTATTTAATAGTTAATAAATATCCACTCAGGCTATTTGTAATAGACGTCAATAGCATTTGACGATGATGATGATGATGATGATGGTGATGACGACGACGACGATGAAGGCATCACCCACCTCATGGTAAGAGTCCAGGTCCTGATACGGACTGAGGGTACTGGTCACGTCGGGGTTGTTTTCGTGGACTTCATCTGTCATGTAGGAGGGCTGGTAGGATGAATGGATGGATGGATGGATGGATGGATGGATGGATGGATGGATGGATGGATGGATGGATGGATGGATGGATGATGGATGGATGGATGGATGGATGGATGGATGGATGGATGGATGGATGGATGGATGATGGATGGATGGATGGATGGATGGATGGATGGATGGATGGATGGATGGATGGATAGATGGATGGACGGATGGATGGATAGATGGATGGATGGTAGATTGATTAATTTTTGGGATGCTTTTATAGAATTGATGGAAGGGTTAACGGGTGGGTGGATGAATGAGTGACATGAGCATCTCAATATTGGAAACCTCTGACTTTAAAAGATACTGTACAATTGCAACATCCATCCATCCATCCATCCATCCATCCATCCATCCTTCTATCTGTCCCTCTATCGAATCACGAAAGCTCAAATAATTTGTTAAATTACAAAATGATTTCCGATAAACGTGGCGCTTCTTCTTTGCGATTTTAAAATAAAACTTTCAATAAAATGTCAATTTCTTTCAGAATTTCGTCCTCAAAGTTGAACTTGAAGGATGAAAAATTGTGAGGCAGAAATGTTGAAAGTTTGAATTTTCAAAAAGCAAATCAGGTTGAATTGTCTTCCTTTTCCTTATAATTTACATAAATTCTGCTAAAACTATTATGAATAATTATTAGTAAATATAAATGTAATTTAATGAATGTAACCATCGTAATTATTAATCAATGTCTCGTCACAATTCACGTCAACTCATCGTCATCACCGACATCGTCATCCTCATCATCATCATCATCATCATCATCATCACCGTCATCATCATCATCATCATCATCATCATCATCATCATCGTCATCATCATCATCATCGTCATCATCATCATCATCGTCATTGTCGCTCGGTTCACGGTCACCACGGCAACCAGGTTACCAGGGACGCCGTCAGAAATTCCAGGAATTCGTAAATGTTTTAAACCAGCAGTCATATCCTTATCTGTCGACCAATGAGAGAGTGATACGTTTATAATGTTTAATAAGCGGTGATAAGAAGTCGATGAAGTGGGAATTGAAAATCGATAATGAAGTGTTTAGATAAATTAAATTAAATCGAATTAAATATAATAAATTGAATTAAATCGAATTAAATATAATAAATTACAATGTAATCGAATTAAATATAATCAATTACAATGTAATATAATTAAATATAATCAATTACAAAGTTTTATAATTAGTACACTGGAATTAAAATAAATTTAAAAATTGAATAAAACATCAAAAATATCAAAAGGATTGAAATCTTTTATTTTACAAATCAGTTGAAAGTCTAGGTGAGCCTAATGCCTGGAACGATACAAAACACTGACATGACTGATAAATTGTTTAGTAATATCAAATAAATTAAATATTTAAAGTCGATTGATAAGAAAAATTGATCGAAGTCATGATTGCTTGCTTGTTGATTGGATTGGCTGGTTGATTGATTGATTTAAAAATTGATTGATTCATTTATTTATTTAATAATTGATTGATTGATTGATTGATTTATCGATAAGTTGACTCACCAAGTCATTTGTTTCGAGGTCCGGAAAAGACATCGTGACGTCGCTGAATTGAGGATTGAAGTCTTGTATATCATGAGAGGTCTGATAGTTGTGAGCTGTGCTGCAAGATGGAGTGAGTGAGTGAGTGAGTGAGTGAGTGAGTGAATGAGTTAGTGAGTGAGTTAGTGAGTGAGTGAGTGAGTGAGTGAGTGAGTGAGTGAGTAGTGAGTGAGTGAGTGAGTGAGTGAGTGAGTGAGTGAGTGAGTGAGTGATTGAGTGAGTGAGTGAGTGAGTGAGTGAGTGAGTGGAGTGAGTGAGTGAGTGAGTGAGTGAGTGGAGTGAGTGAGTGAGTGAGTGAGTGAGTGAGTGAAGTGAGTGAGTGAGTGAGTGAGTGAGTGAGTGCGTGAGTGAGTGAGTGAGTGAGTGAGTGAGTGAGTGAGTGAGTGAGTGAGTGAGTGAGTGAGTGAGTGAGTGAGTGAGTGAGTGAGTGAGTGATGAGTGAGTGAGTGAGTGAGTGAGTGACTACCTTTCCATATTCATCGCCCAGGTTTTGATTACAAATTCTGGCTCTGTGAACGCTCCATGTGGTCGATCCATATTTTGTTTCCTACAACTGGAAACATCGTAACAATCAAAACAATTATATGAATATAACATTCCTAATTATAATAATACTAATTAGTTACTAATTATTATGAGCATTATTAACAGTTAATATTATTATGTGTGAGTGTGTAAGTGATTAATAATTTTTACTTATTTATTCATCATTACATTATATTATAATAACATCATTTAAATAGTAAACAATTAATTGTTATGTAATAACATGGCCAACGGTGTGTAGATTAGTTTAAAAGGAATCAACAAACAACTTTATTAGTATCAAAATAATTCCTGACTATTATATTTTAAAATTATATTATAATTATTACATTATTACATAATTATTATTATTATTATTTTTATTAATCATAATTTATAATTATAATTATTCTTTATATTTGGAAAAATTATGTTTATGTTTATTTGCTGCAATTCAACTTTGTTGAATTTTGTACTTTAGATATGAATATTTGATGCATCTTTCTTTTGTTGTCAGAATTTATGATCGATGGAAATACAAAACGCACCAATTGTAGCAGACGAGTTCTTGAATGTAATTGTCATTGTCCGTTAAACCATCGATCCATCTTTTCATCCACTTATCGTTCATCCCCCCATTAATCCATCCGTCCGTCCATCCGTCCGTCCATCCATCCGTCCATCCGTCCATCCGTCTATCCATCCGTCCATCCGTCCGTCCATCCGTCCATCCGTCCATCCATCCGTCCGTCCGTTCGTCCATCCATCCACCTATCCATCCGTTACTAACGGTTACGTCACGCATGGTGTGACATGAATTCATTCGTTCTTATGAAGTGGTCGATTTTACGGTCCACTGATTTATGTCTTTATTTATTCCAAGATTTTTACCTTTTATATTGCCGACGTCGATGACATTGTACGGTTTGACAATCAATGTATAGTCATAGTTGTACTATATAGTAGCATTATTATTATTAGTATTATTATATTATTATTATTATTATTATTATTATTATTATTATTATTATTATTATTATTATTAGTATTATTATTATTATTATTATTATTATTATTATTATTATTATTATTATTATTATTATGATTATTATTATTATTATTATTATTAATATTAATATTATTATTATTATTATTATTTTTTTATTATTATTATTATTATTATTATTATTATTATTATTATTATTATTATTATTATTATTATTATTATTATTATTATTATTATTATTATTATTATTATTATTATTATTATTATTATTATTATTATTATTATTATATTATTATTATTCTTATTATTATTATTCTTATTATTATTATTATTATTATTATTATATTATTATTATTA
>JAJTWR010000477.1:417500-422500 GCA_021613335.1 Whitmania pigra
TTCAATATAAATTTTGTTTTTAAATTTGAAAATATGACTAAAAAATTACGACAAACCAAATGCATTTTAAATAGTCAATTAATTTGAGGCGCTATAGTGCATAAGTACAAGAACTAGAATAATAGCATATTATCTATTAATCCATAAATTATGGACATGCATTATTTTCTACAACGAATACTTCCTAGGCAAACATCACAAATTCAAATACATCTCCAACAACTGAACAACTGCTAATGGAAATTATACCTTCAACATCTGAAGATTTCGTTTCGTTATCACGATACAAAAACTCCTCCAAATCATCACAAGCTATAAACCTTCTAACAGAAGAACTGTTAGAATCAGAAAGCTTCAGAATTGGTTTGCTGTGCGGTCAGACAATCGCCATCACCTTCTCCATCGTCGGCAACCTGATTTTGGTTGTCTACATTTTGAGAACTGCCAGATTCTCACAGTCCACCAGCTCAATCCTCATCCTGAATCTCACCATCTGCGACCTCATAAGATCTACCGTCCTGTCGCCCCTGAAAACCATCGAATATCTGAGTTCAAGAGACAGCGGCTACGTCAGCAAGGACTTCTGTCGAACTATGACCTTCTTCTTTCTGCTCCTAGCGTTTGTCGGCTTCCACACGGTGGTTGCCATCAGTCAGGAACGTCTGCTGCTCATCTGCTTTCCGTTCAAAGCGAGGAGTTGGTTGAACTGCAAGACGATAGGATCGGCTCTTACCTTCATCTGGATGAGTGCGGTTGTCATTGCTCTGGCATTCACAATCGAACTTTCCCAGTCGGTATTCGTAACTCTGAGCTCGGGTATGACATTTAATATCTGCTCAGTGAACTTTTTCTACGGTGAGCCCACTCTGAAATCCCGTGCTTTCATTACTTTTATATTTCTTCTTTATTACGCCATACCGGTGGCAGTAGTTTCTGGTACTTACTTGAAAATATCTCGGTTTCTAGTGAGGAAGAACTTCATATCGAAAACTATGACATCCACAAAGCGAACTGCCACAAAAAATGTCATGAAATCTAACAACATTCCACAGACTGGTGATAGCCTAAGGGTCGAGTCAAGAATGACCACATTTGGGAACCGTGATTATAGAAAAAACACACCCATGTTCAGAATTATGAGAGCCAGACAATGTCTGGCCAAAATGATGATGTTCATAGCTGTTTGTTTCACAATATTCAACGGCCCTGTCTTCTTCATTCATCTGTATTACGCCTGGGGATATAAATTACAGAGGAACGCTGTTTTCTACATCTTCATCTTCGAGTGCATGCCAATTGTCAGTTCAGTACTCAATCCCGTAGTCTATTGCTCCCATAGGAGGACACTGAAGAGAAATTTCCACAAATCAGTAACCAGTGGAAGTTGTACTTGAATGAGGATTCAAGGTTCATGTTAAGAAGTATATTTAATTCGAGAGTTTTTTTGAAGGATGCTCGGATATTTTATTTTGTTCTATTGTTTCGGAGAAGTGGATGTACTGTTTGCATATCGTCTTGAAATTCTTTGGAATTAAGGAAACAATATTTTCATTGGAACTGCATCAACTTTGGAGCTAATGCAGCATCGCCTGTGTCTTCATGACTTGAATTTCAGAAATTTGATGATGAGGTGATTAGATGATTATGGTTTTTGTAGATCTACTGAAGTACTTTTTTAAAATACAATTTAAATAAATTTGAAAATATTTTTTGACATTTAAAAAAAAGTTTTATTAAACATTATTTCTAAACATTTTGAGGCTTTTAGAAATTATTTTTCCGCCTGGCATTTGAATAACTTTTGACATTTTCTAAATATATTTTTATTGCTATTTTATTTGTTTTGTTTTTTTTTTAATACTTTTACAGAAGTACGCACTTGACAGACGTTATTGTTTGAAACATTACAATAAACATTTCTACTCAGTTACTGTGATAAATCGTTGTTTTTGTTGAGCGTAAAAGTGAATAATCATTACAGAGTTACTATTATTAATGATTACAGAGTTACTATTATTAATCATTACAGAGTTACTATTATTAATGATTGCAGAGTTACTATTATTAATGATTACAGAGTTACTACCAGTAATGATTGTTAATTAATTATTCATGACATTATCTCCATAATCGTACGATTGCTTTGGTTCTCCGCCAACACATCCCAGTAGAATCGAAAATATTCACGTCCGTTGCACGCGGAAATCGAAAAGTATCCAATTATTCTGTTTTGCTGTCCCAATCGTTCGATATAAATTGCAGGTAAAACTGTTACCAACATATAGGCTGCTTAATAATGTCCTATCGATAATAATCCCACACTAACACAGGATCAGAATTCTGGCAGAATTGTAAATTACCATACCACGAATAATAGCACCTTGCTATTTAAGTGGCGCGCGACGGTTCCATCCACCCATCCACCCATCCATCCATCCATCCATCTACCCATCCACCCATCCATCCATCCATCCATCCACCCATCCATCCATCCATCCATCCACTCCCGGTTTGCCGGTTTGTGACCTTTTTTCATTCTATCCTTAAAGTCAAGCGCCTCAAAAAGACTGAATTTCTCTGTAGACTTTGATTAATATTGATAATATTAATAGATAACCAAAGATATTTAATGAAAAAATAGTAAACAGAAGTTTTATGTGTACAAATGAGTCTTGAGATGATGGAATTACAGCCAAATAAAACTGCATTCATCAATGAATTTGCACGCTAGCATTGCATTAGTTTTAAAAAGTTGAAGAAAAGCAGACAATTACATTTTTAACACATTAGAAAGTTTCCTATTTATTTTTATTTATTTATTTTTATTTATTTATTTTTATTTATTTATTTTTTTTTATTTATTTATTTTTATTTATTTATTTTTATTTATTTATTTATTTAAGCTAATATTTCAAGTGCCGAAACATCCATGACAGGATTTAAAAGGCACTGTTACAATCAAAATCAATCAGTTCTACAGTCGAGCGAGCTAGATTTAAAAACATTTTTTAGATGTTAATAGGAAGGTTAAATAAATGAGTTTTAAGCATATATTATGCACCCCGACAACTGAACCCCGGCCCCGGTTACAAAAAAGTGACCCCGGTCGATTCCTACTCAGGTAAGTATTGTCACTCAGGTGAGACATCAATTGATTTGTTCTAAAGGAGGATAAGAGAATTCTTTGAAGAAAAATTATAAGGAAAGCAATTCGGTTTATTTAGCACGTAATAACAGTACTTAGTAAGTACCTATTAAATATTTCGTAAGTACTATTAATTAGTTAGTGTACGAACCCTCAGGACCACCTGAGAGGGTAAGGTCGGCAGTGCCCAAGAGTCCGACAATTTATTAAAAATATTGGTAGGAAAATGTTTAAACTAAAATGTTCCGCATTAAATTATTATTTTAAGAGCATTCCAGAAAAATCACGAGAAAATCTAAATTTGGATCTAGTTTTTAGACTAGTCTCTTAAAGAGGCTTTAAATTAAAAAAAAAAAATAACAAACCTTGTTTCCTTTTTTGTAAACGAAGATGGATGGAATGTAATTTCTTATTCTGCATTTAAGGATAGCAAGCTTTGTAATTATCTGTATTATTTATAGTAATTATGTATAATTAATTTTTTTATATAAATTAAAATATTAAAATGTATCTTTGACTTTTTGTGGACGATAATTTATGACATTCTAAAAAAAAGATTTAAAAGTGAACTTTCGAGTGAGAGATTGCTTCTCATTTAACTAACTTAAGATTTAAAATGCTAGAAAATGAATTCACAGTGTCATGGATATGCCAAATCAACTCATGATTATTTATTGATGATTATTAGATTTGAGGCATCTGCCGTCCCCACAACATCTGCGAGGTATGAAAATCTGCAATTAGGGCGGCAAATTATTCTAATTGGTTGACATGGATGTACGTTGTTGTCCTTTTGGGCTTGCTATCGAAATATACCTGATGAGGTTGTGTATCAACATAATCACCCTCACTTGTATCAATTACATTATCCTTTTGGAGTAAATTATAATATCAGCGTAATTATACAATTGTTATTATCATTATAATTGCTATCATTGTAATTGTTATTATTATTATTACTATTATTATTATTATTATTATTTTATTATTATTTTTTTTATTATTATTACCATTGTTGCTGTGCAGTAAGAAAAAGTGTAAAAGTATTAGACTAGCAGGCTTCAACTCAAGATGTTTGCGAATCTATCATTCGTACGTTGTATTTGTCAGAGCACTTGAGACCTGTAGCAGGAAAACAAGATAAGTGAGATGATTATAAAAGTGAGAGGACAAATATTATATATTGGGGCAATTCAAAGTGAATCGACACGACATGCTCCGCGTCAACATTCGTATTTACTTTCGACGTTTTGACGGCTGATTAAGTACGATTTAATGTCGTTCTAAATTCTAAAAAATAAGCGCAATAAAAATTGTGTAAAGTGGAAGAAAAAAAAAATCCGATTGTTGAGCCATCCGTTAATCTTAAGCGATCGTTAATTGCAGCTGTTTTAGTCATTAATTTCCTTCGAAATGTTTCAACGCAAAGAAAAATAAAACATCGGAGTTTAAGCAGTAAGTTTGAATTCTTAAAAGCGAAAAAAAAACAAAACATACAATTCGAGGAAGTATAATTTGAAGCCAGTTGATCATGGACGAGCTTTCAAAGAGCATCACCACCAACGCTCCATCAACAAATCATTCGAAACAAATCATCTACCAGGAAGATTTCCTGGAATTGTCAGCGGTAAAGTTCGTACTGATGATCTCCTACGGCGTGGCGATATGTCTTTCCATCATCGGAAACCTGTTCCTCATCGTCTACATCCTAAAAAAAGCCAGATTCTCTCACTCCACCAGCTCAATCCTCATCCTGAATCTCACCATCTGCGACCTCATCAGGTCCACCGTCCTGTCGCCCATAAAGACGATCGAGTTTTGGAACTCGAGAGACGGACGAGACGTTAGCGAGGAC
>JAJTWR010000477.1:430000-435000 GCA_021613335.1 Whitmania pigra
TTGCATACATACCTAAGCAATTAATTTAATTAGTAATGTATTTACATACATTTTGAGTTGTTCCTCAAAACATTGAACAAACCATTTTACAAATCATCTTTCAGGCTGACAATTTTAATCCACTATTGCAAGGTTATAACAAACCCTATCAAGAACAGGTTAGCCTTGTTGCTGCTGCTAATGTTGTTGATCTTGATGTTGTTGTTGGTGGTGTTGATGTTGTTGTTGTTATTCTTGTTGGTGTTGATATTGTTGTTCTTGTTACTGCTATTATTGTTGCTGCTAATGTTGTTGTTGTTGTGTTGTTGTTGTTGCTGATGCTAGTGTTATTGTTGATGCCCTAGTTATTGACAACACGTCACGTCATGATTGACAATGTTTCGGCTGATAACTGCTGACGAATTGTCGTAATGCATGCTTCGAATTGACATGTGGGGATATTTATAAGTTTTGACAATGATTCACTTTAATCATTCATTCATTCTCTTATTGATCATGTTGGTGATGACGACAACGATGTTAATAATGACGGTGATGGTGGTGGTGGTGGTGATGATGATGATGATGATGATGATGATGATGATGATATTTTTGCTAACATTCATCGTCAACTGGTTTCAGTCGTATTCTTCTCAGATCCCATCTAAAAGAGTCGAAGAACTGGCAGCCTCCGCCAGCACTGAGGTTATCATCGTAACCATCATCAACACTATCATCTTCATCATAACCATCATCATCATCACCATCATCATCACCACTATCATCATAACCATCATCACCACTATCATCGTCATCATCATCATCATCATCATCAACAGGTGGATATATTAAATTGAAGCCAGCTTGACTTTCATTGCTTCACAAGCTTCTGCTTTTGCTTTCCAACTGCTGCTTATCAACTTGTAATTGTAACTTCATTTATATAGCGCCATATGCATAGCAACAGAGGCTTTTCTTGTAACCATTTATATAGCGCTCCTTCCCAAGGGCACTGGCGGCAGTGAAGGCTGGGTTTCGAACACGACACATTACCACTGTTGCCATTACCGCCGTATGCAGGCACATAACCCATTCGGCTAATCTGCACGCCCTATGTGATGATCATGATTATGATGGTGATGATGGTATCGATGATGATAATGACGACGGTGATGATGGTGGTAGTGATGATAATGATGGTGGTGAGTATGACAATGGTGGTAGTGGTGGTGATGAAAGCCAGTTATGATAACGATTTTCATTAGCGTTGCTTACACAGGGCTCCAGAATATGTTGATTTGTTATTTTTGTCTTTACATAATTATAAGTGACACGCCTTTTGGAAGTGAAAATTAATTATAATTATAATTATAACCCATCTATCATTATGATTAATTACCTGTTGTTGGTTAAGAATTACAACACGACATTAGTTGGTTTCTTGTTTCTATTTTTAGTAAATTTTTATTACCATGAGTTTGCTGCTGATTTTGCAATTATAGTTGTTATTGTAAAATGTCCTCTTTATTTTTGTTATTATTATTATTATTATTATTATTGTTATTATTATTGTTATTATTATTGTTATATTATTATTATTGTTGTTGTTATTATTATTATTATTATTATTATTTTTTTTTATTATTATTATTGTTATTATTATTATTGTTATTATTATTATTATTATTGTTATTATTATTATTATTATTATTATTGTTATTATTATTATTATTATTATATTATTATTATTATTATCATTATTATTATTAGTAGTATTATTTTTTTTTATTATCATCGGTACTTGTCAGTTCATTGATAAGACAGGTAAATGGCCACTTCTGCTGGGCTTGAAACAGCCTTCTTCGGATGATATTTACATTATTACCTGCTTGTTTGCAATCCTTTGCCTGGTTTCTCTGGTTTGTATATACTCCTTCACCATCTCTATCTTTCACTCGCATGGTTTTTCACCACGGTGGGTGAAATCGTTGGTTTGGGTGGCGGATTTCGGTGCTTCTGGAATTTTATTTCTGGTTCGGTGAAGCATGACTCATCTCTGAGTGTTTGCTCGATATATCTATATCTATATCGCTGATATGATAAGATGTCGTTGTTGGCCGTGCTAATTGATATTCTTTTTACAATCGCAGTGTTAATAGTGGTTATGATGTTTAAAATATTATTAATATTATTATTATCATTATCATAATCAATAATCATCACATCAAAACTGCCCAATCCCAATGTTAATGGTGATTATGATGTTTAAAATGTTATTACTATTATTATTATTTTATTACCATTATTATTATTATTATTATTATTATTATTATTATTATTATTATTATTATTATTATTATTATTACTACTATTATTACATTATTGTTATTATTATTATTATTATTATTATTATTATTATTATTATTATCATAATCAATAATCATCACATCAAAACTGCCCAATCCCAATGTTAATGGTGATTATGATGTTTAAAATGTTATTACTATTATTATTATTTTATTACCATTATTATTATTATTATATTATTATTATTATTACTATTATTATTATTATTATTATTATTATTATTATTATTATTATCATAATCAATAATCATCACATCAAAACTGTCCAATCCCAAAGCACAAACTGGTGCACCATAATAATTTCACAACATCAAAAGCAGTCCTCCCCCAACAAACACAAATACTAAACCCAAACCTTCCCCAACGAACCTCGCAGACGCCCCTAGCAGGGAAGAAGGTCAAGGACTCGGAGCCCGGGTTCAGCACGACTTTCGAGACTCCGACGTCGAAGAGGAAGTCCATCTTCTCCTCGAGGAAGTCGACGAGCGTCGGAGTTCAACTTGTAAAGTTTGCCGCTGTTCGTGCATGATCTTTTCAACGACATGGCATGGTGGTTCTTAAGGCGTGTTTGGTTGTCGTGGTGGTCGTGATAGGGGTATGTTTGGTGGTTGGTTGTTGTTGTTGTTGTTGTTGTTGTTGTTGCTGTGGAGATTGATTGAGTGGGTGAATGATTGATTAGTTGATTGATTGATTGATTGATTGATTGATTGGGTGAGAGAGTGATTGGTTTGTTGATTGATTGATGGATTGGGTGAGTGGTTGGTTGATTTATTGATTGATTGATTGAGTGAGTGATTGAGTGATGATCAAATTGTAATTTTCATTTTTTTAAAATAATTACTAATAATTATTATTACGTAATTGGATATTAGCATAGCAACTCTTATGCCATGTATATTGTGGTGCTACATAAATGAACTACAAATGTGAATGTCTTGTGCATTGGAGACAATTGCATGTTTTAAAATTTGATCGATTCAATTGCTTCAAACGTAATATCGACAATTAAGGCATAATAATTTCGTTTAAACGATAAGCGTTTTGTAATAATTACTTTTACCTGATTCCATTTAATGTGGTTTTTTTTTATTTAATGATAATAATTAACTGCTTCGTGTTGAATGTGCATCTTCTTGCCTCGAGTCCTTACTGTTGTTGTTGTTGCTGTTGTTGTTGTTGCTGCTGCTGTTGTTGTTGCTGTTGTTGTTGTTGTTGTTGTTGTTGCTGTTGTTGTTGCTGTTGTTGTTGTTGCTGTTGAATGTTTTTCATTGCTAAAAAGTCTTACAGTCTGAATTTTCAACTTTCACATTCGGCCGTTCAGCTTTTCAGCCATCGACTAATTTGAGTAGGAAATTAAGGTTTATCATTTGGAGTGAGTCTCTTTTAATTAATTAATGTAATTAACCAATGTATTTTATAATAAAATAATAATAATAATATAATAATAATAATAATAATAATAATAATAATAATAACAATAATAATAATAATAATAACAATAATAAATGAAAGTATTAATGATTAGATATATGTTGTGTTCAATAATTGCAATACGATCCGTAATCAAAGTATAGCATCTTATACTTTATTGTCTTGTATCTATAGGCTATCAGAGTTTGTTTACAGAGATATTATTCAGCTGCTGATAACAAGACGTATGACATGACGTAACACGTGACAGATATTAAATAAAATATCACTTAACGATGAACGATTAGCAGATTATTAGCAATCTCGATCGGGTCGTTGTTGCTGTTCTTGTTGCAATTGTAATGCAATTACAAAGTGCAAGTGTCGCTTTCGTTATTTCGTCTTGTGTTTTCCATTGGCAGTGTTGTTGTTGTTGTTGTTGTTTTTGATGTTGTTGTTGTCACAAATGTGATTAGTGCCGTTTTGATTATAATTGTGCTTGTTGCTAACATAATTATTGTTGTGGCTGTAATAATAGTTGTTGTGATTATAGTTATGGTTGTTGCAATTATAATTATTACTATTGTTAAGTTATTACAAGCAATTAATATTATTAATCTTATAATTATGTTATACTGTTGTTATCATGGTTATCATCATCATCAACATCATTATTATTACCTTCATTATCACCCCCATTACAATGCAATCATTGTTAATGGTTGGTAATTTGTATAAGACAAACTGATAGAAAAAAATCATCTACATAAATACATAATTACAATCCACCATTTTACTAACCCCAAATCCGGGTATCCGCATTTCAGACCACCACACCTCCCAATGAGACTCAGCCCCGAGAACCGCAGTGGGTCGAAACCAAACCCGACGAGATGCCCTCTTCCCCGGGCTGGGGCGATGAATCCTCCCCACAGGATCTTAGGGCTTCAAAAATCCTGCTTCAGCCAAAGGTTGGTTGTGAGTTGTGATTGTAGTTGTTGTTGGGTTATGATTTTAGTTGTGATTGTAATTGAAATTGTAATGATTGTAATTGTAATCATTTTGATTGTAATCGTAATGATTGTAATAATAGTAATCATAATGAGTGTAATTGTAATCATAATGAATGTAATTGTAATCGTAATGATTGTAATCTGGTTCTGCTCACATTGCACAAGCAGTCTAATGTATTGACACTAATAAGACATGTTGTGGCTGGTCATTTTTGTAATCCGACTTGTTTCC
>JAJTWR010000477.1:440000-490000 GCA_021613335.1 Whitmania pigra
GTCTTGATGTTGTTTCTCTCCATTCAAATTACTTTTAAACTAATTTTATTCCATTATTTATCAATTTTTATCTTTATTTATTAATTTACCATCAATTATTATCTTTATTTATTAATATTTATCTTTAATTTATTTTATTTTCATTTTAGAGGCTTTATTTAATTTTTTTTTTTTTTTTAGTTGCCTCAGATTTATTTTACATGCCGTCATTTTTATTCCATCATCTAGCAAAAATACAACCTCTTAATCATCATCATCATCATCATCATCACATCCACCTGCCAACAGGGTCCTCGAACACAGCCGGGACAACCGGATGAACGTGCAGGGCATGGCCATCGTCTTCGGCCCGACCCTTCTGTGGCCTGAAAACGCCTCCAAAGACTCGAACCTCGCACTCAGTCTCATGCAACAGGGTCAGTTGGTCGAGTTTGTCATCAACAACTGCAAGACCCTCTTCGGATGACCGTGGGCTGACCCCGGGACTTTGATTTGATTTTTTTTTTTAAATTTTTTTTTCGCGTCCCCGTGTATTTTTTCGATCGTTTACTTAAGACTGTCCTTCTGGTTGCCTTAGACGGTCTGGGGATGGTCTTGTCTTGTCTTGTTGTCTTGTCTTGTTGTCTTGTCTTGTCTTGTTGTCTTGTCTTGTGTCTTGTCTTGTCTTATTTTGTGTCTTGTCTTGGGGAGTTTTGGACATTCGTTGTGTCACTTCTGATGAAGACATGATAAGACGGACTTTTGGTTTTTTTTTTTTGTGGTGCCTTCTGATTCGGCGGACAAACTTCACCTGAGAAGGATGATAGATGATGGAAGAGCTTTTAAGATGGCCTTGTACGGACTTGTTAGATCGTTATAGTCGTTTGGAATGATTATTTTTATTTTTGTAAATTTTAGAAATTAAAAAGTTGTAACAATTTTTTGTATTTTGAAAAACTCTCTTTCACAACCGAGATGGCGGCTTTTTGGTTTTCGAAAGTCGTTCGTCCTCTTGAGTCTTCGTGGCATTCGATACCATTCCGATGATTTTCTTGTGGCTACTTAATAATTATGATATAATTATGCCTTACAAGTGTATGTCTATGACAATAATATCTCATAAAGGCAGTTATTGCTATTATTAATTATTATTATTATTTTTTTTTTTTTAGTTATCACTGTTATTATTTCTTTTTGAAAATTTGATTTCACTTTGTGACACATGTTTGCATTAATTTAAATTAATTAACTTAAATCATTATTTATTTGTTCATGATTCGTCACTGATGACGATGATGATGATGATTCCATCTGGAAACAGTTTGTGCATGTTTGCAATCAACAATTCCACAACAAAGAACGTCTTGCAGCTTTTTAAATTTTCTAAATTCTTAAATTCTTATTTATTATGCGCATATTTATAACTTGCACTTGTGATGCTGAGCAATGTACTTTGATTTTTCACAGGATTGTCAGTGATTCATCGAGAACCTATTACGTTCCATTTTTTAGATAAAATTTAATCCCAAGGTGCAGAGCTTTTGAAATGTTGATATATTTTATGCAGAAGAATAAAATTTGTGTTTCACGGAACCACGGTTAAATTTCAATCATGAATGTTTGTGTCTTTTGATACTAGTTTCTTGAATTTTGTAGGGGTTATACATAAATAGTTGGAACACTGAACTCCTTAGTTTGGGAGATTTAATTCACTTTGATGAGTTCGTTTACGTGCCAACGTCGAAAATGGGGTGGACGGCCAAATTGTTAGTGAAGCCATTTAATGGTTTTAAAGTGTTGCAATAGCCTACAACATATTTATTTATTTATTTTATTAAAGATCGTTGCATAAATAAAATGATTTGGATTTGCCCAGAATATAATTGGGTCTCAAGCATTTGCAGTTGTTAATAATCGATGTTTGTGGTGCCGTACATAAATCTTTTCGGAGATTTACGAAGAAACGCTCGATACTATAAAAAAATATTTTTAAAATTTTGTTGACTATTTGTGATTGTTTTATTTTACAACATGTTGCTTATTTATTGTAGTTACACTTTCAAAATAAATTCACTTTTAACATTTGAGATTGACTAGCAGGCGCCAATTTAGGAAATATTTTTGTTTTGTTGTTTGTTACTCTCGCTCAATGTTGGATTAAAATTCGAAATAAAACGCAATGGAGATATTTATGCCATCGGAAATAGCCCGACTGGTTTTAGGTAACATCTTTGAATCATCTCTTGAGGATTTATGCGACAAGTTTTAAATATGAAAGAACACCGTACCGATATTGAGCAATATATATAAAATATAAAAGGGCACTAGCATTCGGACGAAATGATTGTTTTCTGCAATTAATTGTTTTTTGATTGTTTGATTCTAATTTAATATGTTATAACATTTTGATGTAACAATTTAAAAATTACAAATTACTCTTGATGTGTTTTCAAAGACTGGTGCAATTTAATTTCATCAAAGTCAACTATGTTGTAAAGTAATGTTTTATTTGTTGCATAGCTAGATGATTAGGACGGTCAACTATGTTGTCAGGCACATTTACAGCTGATGATTGCAAATGATGAAATAGCGATTACAAAATAATCAGTTGTTTTGTGTTCTAATATTATAAAACTATTATGAACTAATATTTTTGAAATAATAATTTTGTTTTTTTTTGTTGCAATTTTATTCCCAAAGCAATTTGACGCAAGGATGAAAGAATTTATATTACCAAGAACACCAGTACTAATACATGAGTCATTGTGGCCACCACTGGGACTATTGTCAATAATTAGTTTAATAACTCAAATCTACAATCAACTCGCACCAAAATAAAATTTCATCAACGAAACATCTTAAAGCAACTTTTAAAAAACCTTGCTCTTTTGAGCCAGCATCAACGGCCAAAACATCAACTGAAAGGCCTCCTCATTTAACATCTCCTTATTTTTTCCAGGTTATCTGAAGGATGAGAACTGTCAGGAGACAATGAAGTGCTTCTTGTCGGAGTGCATTCACCTGACAGAATACAAGAGGATGCTGAGCCTGGGAAGGGAGTATCCAACCAACGTTGGTGACCTCAGTCTTAAGAAGATGATCAACGAGTTTGGGAGAATGAGACAAGCTGACAACAGCATCAGCAGCAATTTTAGCCTCAACACCGGTCTAGAAAACACCAATCCTTTTAAAACTCCGTCCACGAATACTGTCCACAGTAAGTTGTCTTTTTCATTAACTGCACTTTTTTCGCATCGCTTTCCGTCGGAAAATGCTTTGCCAGTTCTACTGCTAAGAACAACCGATGAAACAATTCGATTTTTAATTCAATTATTTGGTTTGGAATTAATAATTACAAATTGCTTATTTAGTTTGATTTCTTACTAGACGTACCATACTACTATTAATACTTTACCACATTCTTCAACAAAACCTCTTTTTTTCTTGACTGCACAGCTTCGTCCTGCTTAACTCCGACCATTGCAGCACCTCTCACAGAGCTGGTGGAAATAGCCGGCAGCATGGAGAAACAACTCAAGGCACTGGTCGTTGTCACCCCCACCGTTAACGAACATCTCGCCCCCCGTTTCCTCTCCTTTACGGGCAAGCGTTCCTCCAACATCCAGTCCCAACGAACTATCCAGAAGGCCATCGCTCATAAAGATTCTGGCCAAAAGGCACCCAAGAATTTAGACAAGGACAGCAACGACAAAAATGATGAGGATGCTGTCGTCGTCAATACTAATTGTAGTGGTGCTAATAATAATAATAATAATAATAATAATGCTAATAATAATATTAATAATGACAATGATAACGACATGCCAAACAACGCCAAGAAAAATGCCAGGAATGAGAGAAAGAGAGCGGTCAGAACCAAGCGAAGCATTGTCGAAAATAACCTGGCAATAGATCCTGCTCGAGCTTCTGATCCCGTCGAAAGACCAAACATCAGCCAGATGTCAGGGGACGACAACAACAACAAGGGGAAGAAAGGTGGTAAAACTAGGACCCGATCTGATCATTTGGCACTCATTCCAGAATCTCCCGTCTCTTCTCTTGAAGTTCAAATTGCTCCTCAGAAGCTACCCATCTCGACCTCTGACCTCGATGAAAGGATGCCCGGCAACTCCGAAGTCCCCGTCTCTGTAGCAACAGATGAACTCGAACTGCCCCGTTCTCCGAGGTCCGCGACCCTAGTCATAAACACAGAAGCCGAAGAGCAGATATCTTCACAGGTCCCAATTCAAAATGTTCCACAAACTCAAACTGGCATAGAAGCCTGTTCGGAGCCCGTTCTGCAGACGTTTCACAAGCCTTTAGAGGAGCAGACGAATATGGCCGAGTACTTTGCAAAGTTCGACTCCGCCCTCCTCCCCTCGGACGTCGAAGACACGTCGGACGGGATCGGTCCCCCCCTTCACAACTCTACCTCTCTAGTCAGCCTCGACGAACACAGTCCGACCCCGATAAACTTCGACCACAATGCCTCTCTGGTCATCCACGGTTCCTCGCCCGACATTTTTGGGTCTCGTGAATTCCAAGGTGCCGGCACGCTGTCAGGGAACGTCGGGGAATTCAGCTTTCCCTCGGGACGGTTCAAGTCCGTCGAGTCAGCTCCTGTTATCCAGTTCCATCCGGCCGTGACTCAGGCAGCCATTGACGCACCGGCAACTTTGGCCCCACCAAACCATTCCTCCAACCGGAGCTTGAAATTCAGGAAGCTCTCGCAAAGGTTCATAGCAGAGCACCATCGAGAACAGACGATCCTGCAGTCTGCTAGAGAGAAGAGCAACGGGTCGACCTTCAGAAGAACTGTCGGCAACACTAACGGCAACATATCCTCGTCCTCGGAAGCCAAGAGGTTTTCGAAAGTGGGCGGAGCCATCGAGAGACGTCCGACCAATCAGATAAGAGACGATTGCTCCGAAAGTTCCCAGTTTAGTTTCCGCCGCATAGCCGACATCGTTGATTTCGACGACGACAGCAGAACGATAGACGCTCCGTTTGTCGTCAACGAACCTGAAATTTCGTCGCATGTCGTTTCATCTTCAAGGCTCATTGGTAGGTGTTCGTTGGTGGATGTTGACATGTCGTTTAAGTAAATTTATTATTATGTTATTGATTGGTAATGTCTGTTAATACATATTAATTCTAATAATTAGTAACATTGGAACAATATTGCATATTTGCTCACATTTTGATATCCGTATATCTATATCCATAGTTGTCAAGTCAAATAGCTTGCAATGGCATCTCTAAACATGTCTAACATGCCTACATACAAACAATACATACATACAAAGGCATCTCACCAGTCACATACCATACACACCATCATCACCATCACTCAAAGACCTCTGCTGATAAGATAATACCATAGGATGACCCATAACCAATTGTTAACTCTCAACTCACAGGCAGTCCCGAATATTCCAACTCCCCTCTGTCCTGTCCCTCCTCGACTCCCCTAAAGAGGCCGTTGGATGAACCGCAGCCCCCTCAACAAAAGAAAAAGGTTATTTTAACTGCTTTTCTATAATAATTTTTTATATAAATTATCTGAAAAATAATGTTGTTACTATTGTAAAACAATTATGGTTAATGTGCTATGTTCCTGCGTACGGCAGTAATGGCAACAGTAATTATTTATTCTCTTGATTTGATGATGGTTTAGTTGGTGCAACATGTAGAATATAGTATAACGGTCTTTGGTTTGGACATATCTTTGTTTTGTCATCCATTGCATCCTCAAGACCGTTGCTGTAGTAACTGACTTTGACCATCGTTATCACCCGTCAAAAATTTAAAACGTTCACACAAGATGCAAATACCAGCTCCATTTTCTACTTTTATTCCACATTTCCGTTTCTCACCAACAACGCTTCATTCAACCCGCAGAAAAAAGATCTTAAATCTATGGACATTGAAACATTCCTGGCAAAGATCCATCAGAGGAGGTGATGATGACGACGATGATGATTACAAGGAAGGTGATGATTACGATGATAACTAATGTACTCTTGCAATTCCTTTTGAATTCGAGGTGGTGATTTGCCTCGATGCAATGTGATTTCCGTATCCTGTGTTTGTGAACTCTTAGTCACTTTTCTATTTAGATGTGAAATTGTCAAGTTGTTCGATAATTACATGTTGAATGTTTTTTTTTGGTCGTATTTGTGAAAAATGCTTTATAAAATTATGTATTTAATGTTTTGTGTGGCCGAATAAAAGCGTCGAATGTCGGTGACAAATTTATCTCGTCGTACCAGTTTTTGGAATGCCTTTCGTAAAAGATCGAGTCTTTGTTGTGTTTCGCCTTAAACAGGCTTAAAGAAGTCTTGAGCATTTTTACACACATCTTTTGACGCTAGCCATCGATGGTGCTGTTGTGGGCTGGAATCTGCCACCCCCCCTGAGGTTTGCTGAAGGCCCTCACCTACTCCTTGATTTTTAAGATGTCGAGCTATTTATCGCTTGGCTTTATAACATTTGAAAGCTTTTTTGTAAAATTGTTAAGTCGAAATGTATTGACCTTTATGGACGTTAGGAAATCTATTCATTTGAGACGGAAGGCCAATGAGTTCGGGATATGATGAAGAATCTGGTTTTGGATTTAAAAAATGATAGCTTTGCAGAAGGTTGTGGTTTGAGTTATGAAGTTTTTTGTTAGCTGAAATTATTGTCTAGGCTAGCTAGTAAATTCATGAAGTGTTATTATTATTATTATTATTAAATTAATGTTTTATTAACGTCCGTTGCATAAAACATTATTATTATTATTGTTATTATTGTCGCTATTATTTAATCTTAGGTGTTGAAGATTAATTTTTAAATCTTGGTTTGTACAGAAGCGTGTTGACGAGAGATGGGTAGATAGCGTGCCTTGCATACCTATATTGGTGATGCTTATAGGTTAGCTACATTGAGCTTTCTCCTCTAATTTAAAACAGTTTGTTGAATAAAATGAGTAAATATTGGTATTTATCTATTTATTACTAAAAGCCAGTATTGGTTATTATTTAAAAGTGTACATGACTTTAAAATTTGCATTTAAAATCCTGGGATTTCTCCTCGGCACTGAAATCATTTCTAGTTCTCACAACGGCCATCTTGATATTTGAAGGTATCATCTTTTGTCTGACCACCGTTTTCAGTCTGTGTTTTTATTTAATATTATTTATTAAATTAATATCTATCTCTATGATTATTGGTCACGGTTATTTATTTATCGTATATACAACAAGAACATTTTAATCATTAAATATTTAATTTTAATCATTAAATATTTTTATTTTAATCATTAAATATTTAATCTTGATATTTGAAGGTATCATCTTTTGTCTGACCACCGTTTTCAGTCTGTGTTTTTATTTAATATTATTTATTAAATTAATATCTATCTCTATGATTATTGGTCACGGTTATTTATTTATCGTATATACAACAAGAACATTTTAATCATTAAATATTTAATTTTAATCATTAAATATTTTTATTTTAATCATTAAATATTTAATTTTAATCATTAAATATTTTTATTTTAATCATTAAATATTTAATTTTTATCATTTTAA
This sequence comes from Whitmania pigra, assembly GCA_021613335.1. Lineage (NCBI taxonomy): Eukaryota > Metazoa > Annelida > Clitellata > Hirudinida > Haemopidae > Whitmania > Whitmania pigra. Next base: position 447,557 of record JAJTWR010000477.1, read on the forward strand.
TCATTAAGTTAATTTTAATTTTAAATAAGTTAATTTTACCTGCTCACGACACTCTAGTCCTCATATCGAGAACAGTAGAGTCACGCTGGAGTTCTTGGGGGGCTTTTGGTCCCTGTAGCGCAACCTGTGGCGATGGGTTAAAGGTCAGGTGGAGGTCGTGCAGAGGTCGATGGTGTTGGGGCCCTGAGAAGATGGTAGAAAAGTGCAACCTGAAGCCTTGTCATGAGCTTGATGATGATTATTATTATTATGATGAAGGTTAGTTCGAATGTTGAAATTTAAGACTGGTTTGACCATCCTATGGTAAAAGGTAGCTCAACGTCAAGATTTAAGACTAGTTTTACCTCTTTTATATCCTTTGTAATTGTAACTTCATTTATACAGAGTCAGAGGCACTTCTTGTAACCATTTATATAGCGCTCCTACACGAGGGCGCTGGCGGCAGTGCAGGCTGGGTTTCGAACACGACACATTACGACCGTTGCCATTACCGCCGTATGCGGGCACATAACCCATTCGGCTAACCTGCACGCCCCTTTCCAGGCGAATGGAGCGATTGGTCAACCTGGAGCAGTTGCAGTGCCACCTGCGATGCGAAGGGTTTTCGGGAAAGACGAAGGACCTGCCTCGGAACGTCCAACGGGGGTTCTCGAGAACCACCGTCCTGTGAAGGGATGTCAACTGAGGTAGTCGAATGTTTGGAACCTTGTCCGACTGAAAACGGTTGGTGGAATTCAGGATTGTGCGTTTATAAATGTGCCTTGCAAATTAGATGATTATTATTTTTAGTATTATCTATTATTGTTATTTATTATTATTATTATTATTATTATTATTATTATCATTATTATTATTATTATTTTGGTTGGTGGGATTCAGGATATTAATGTGCCTTGCAAATTAGATTATTATTTTTAGTATTATCTATTATTGTTATTTATTATTATTATCATAATTATTATTGTTATTATTATGGCTGGAGATATTTTTAAGAAAGCTATGTCTTTTAATTTACTCATTGCTGAAGCCTTTTTAAAGCTATTAAAACTTCAGGATAAACTAACTAACTATATAATCATTTACTTGAAGCAACTTGAATAATTTACGATAATTTCGATTACTTAATTACTGGTTCGTACCAGCAACTTCATCATGGGAAGCATGGTCGGCCTTCGGCGAATGCAACGTAACTTGCGGCACAGGCCACAAAACGAGGCACAGGTCGTGTTCGAACGGTTCGAATTGCACCGGCGAAGATTCAGAAGCCGTTCCCTGTGAGAACCATGCCTGTGGTTAGTCATGAGTGAGTCAATGATGAGTGAGTGAGTGAGTGAGTGAGTGAGTGAGTGAGTGAGTGAGTGAGTGAGTGAGTGAGTGAGTGAGTGAGTGAGTGAGTGAGGGGATTGTCTAAGAAGATTGATGAAGCCTTCAAATATCATAAGCCTATTAAGATGACTGCTGCACTGGTAATTCATTAATATTGCACCGGTGAGTGGGTAAGCTGTACTTAACTGACCTGCAGGTCGGGTTGGCTGAAGGGTTATGTAGCTGCATGCGGCAGTAATTTCAACGGTCGTAATGTGTGATGTTTTCGAAACCCAGCCTGCACTTGGGAAAGAGCACTATGTGAATGCCTCTGATGCTGATGCACATGGCAAATGTACTATTAATTTATAATATATAGCGGGTACATGCATCCCTTTATAGCCATCGATGGCCACTGGGGTGAGTGGTCTAACTTTACCGAGTGCCGACCCCCCTGCGGAAAGGGCAACCAGACCAGGCAGAGGTCTTGCAACAATCCATTTCCCGCCAACAACGGATCCGTCTGCAACGGTTCTGACACAGAAACGAGGAAGTGTAACTCTGGAGATTGCTGTGAGCTTGGATTTTGAGATTATTATTATTATTATTATTATTAGTTATAAATAAGCAATAATTATAATTGTTGATTTTCATAGTATCATAACCATCACCATCGTCATCATGAACAATCAAACAGTTTAACTGATAGTTTAACAAGGAGCAGAGTTAATTAGTTAAGTAATATTATCATTGGCCACTCTCTATTCATCAGTTTCCTGGAGCATTTGGTCAGCCTATACAAGTTGTAGTGTCTCATGTGGCAATGGAACTCAGACGAGGTCAAGGCAGTGCGTTGACCTCTGGAATTCAACGCTCCAAACTAACTGCGCTGGACCATCGCTTGAAAACATCGGTTGTTTTTTGATGGAGTGTCGTAAGTAAATGCTTACTTAGTTACTTAATTAGTTATTACTTAATTACCTAATTACTTATTCATATTATAGAGTTGGTAAATAAGTTATGTGTGCATGTGGTTATTTTCTAATGCCTTGGTAAATGTGGGAGTCAATTTGATGATGGAGATAAACTTATTATTATTATTATTATATTATTATTATTATTATTATTATTATTATTATTATATTATCATCATTTCCAAATGTAAATTAAATAATAATCTTACTGAAAGCAAATTTCTGGAGTGACTGGTCAGCCTACACAAGTTGTAGTGTCTCATGTGGCAATGGAACCCAGACGAGGTCAAGGCAGTGCATTGACACCAGGAATTCAACACTTCAAACCAACTGCATTGGACCGGGGCTTGAAATCATCAGTTGTTTCTCGACGGAGTGTCGTTAGTGGTCGTTAATTATTATTAAGAAATATTTGTTGAATTACAGCTAATTAGTCGGCATTCAAATATTGCGGGCTGGTCACGTTAAGGTGATTTGTATTTCAATCAGCCTCTAGTGTTCTCATTTACAAAATTTCAGACATTTTATATATATATATATATATATCTGCAATTAGTAATAAATTCTAATTTAGTATATTTAGTTATTTACAATCATAACTATTTATCTTAACGAATAGCAACAGAAGCGAGTCCAGATTGTTCCATGGACAACGGAGGATGCAGTCACTTCTGCCTCGGGAACTCCACAGGGACTTTCTGTTCCTGCCCTGACGGTTACACCTTGGATGATGGACGAAAAACTTGTTTGGGTAGTTGTTGTGTTGTAGTTGTTGTGTTGTAGTTGTTGTGTTGTAGTTGTAGTTGTTGTGCTGTAGTTGTTGTAGTTTGATGACAATAACAACCCCAATGATAGCAGTCATATTAATGATAATAATACTACTACTACTAATAATAATAATAATAATAACAATAATATCAAAATAGTTAAATTGTTAGGCTCAGTCTTGTCATGATCCATTCATTATTTTCGAAATGGACATGCTTGTAATATCTTTGTGATATTTTTAACCCATTCGAAGTTAAAACAAATTATATTAATAACCAGTACAACAACAGGTCAAGTGTTTACGTTAATGTTTATTATTGTATGTTTTTTATTTATTTTTTTAAATGCAGACGTAAATGAATGTGAGGGGGCGAACAATTGCGAAGGGTTTTGCGTCAACTCCCCCGGTAGCTACTACTGCCTCTGCTACAAATCCAACCACTACTGGGACAGGAATCTTCTGCTTTGCATACGTAAGTCTGCCATTATATAAGAGCTAGAAAAAGTCAACGGGTGCACTTGATCGACACTTTTAGTTCACTTCCTACCCGGCCACCTGCAAGAGTTTCTGTAACTATTAATTAATTAATAATTATTTGGTTAATTATTTTATTACTTACAGCTAATCTAAAGAAGAATCGATCTCCTTTAAGACCCAGAGACTCAAAAGATGAATAAGCGAAAATTTGATAATCATTCTTTTTAACACTTGACGAAATTTGCTCTTAAAATGTCAACTTGGGAAAAATAAATAATTGTTCGATAGGTAACATAATTTACCAGCAACAGCGGGAGTTGCGTTCATAAATTTTAATTAACAATGTTACATTAATTCATCGCAACACCATCGAATTTAGTGAATGTGACAACTACTAGTTTGTCTTAGCTTTCAACAATTTATTTCTCCCAAATCGGCTTTCTATTGTCAAGCCCTCCAAAAACTGATTCTTGTTCGATTTACATCTGAGGGGGAAGCTTTGTATTTGAATATTCACATCTTGCATAGCAGGGGTGTTTTTGATTTGTTCATCGGGATTTGTTTAGTGAATCGTGTGCTGCTTAGTCAGCTAATCAAAAGCAATTCTAAAACGAAAGTTCAGTTTATTGACTTGGTCGGAGCGCAGCGCTGCCGGTTCGTCTTGTTACGGTCATAAATAACAGACCTTCTTAAAAAAGCTTGTATTCGATAAGCATAAGACCGTTAATATATTTAGTCACGTTTGTAAATGTGAACTTTTAGTTAGAATAAGCTTTTTTAATTGAAATAATTAGAACATCTAAGTCACATGCCTCGACTGCCGGCCGAGCGAGTCGCAAGCCTACGATTTAAAGTTTTATGATTACGCCATAAAAGTCATCGAGGAAGCGAATGTGATCAGTAGTATTATTAAAATATTTATTTTTTTTTAATTTGCCTTAGTCAGGTATTAATCAAACAAATTAAGTTATGTAACCGTAAAACAGATTAATTTAGTTTTAACATTTTTCCATCAGAACTACTTTCGCTGCAGTAACGCCGTGAAAGTTCTGCGATCTGTTTCGAAGAAAGTAGTTCCTAACGACAAAAAGGTACTAAAACTTGACTGAAACGCTGTTAAATTGAAAAATATAGAAATTAATACTTATCTAAAATAATTTAATAAAAAAGTTGTCGTTAACATGTTCAAAAATTACGAATAGTTTAAAACTTTTTATTTCTCAGATTGCGTCAGTTGCGCAATGACATCGTAACCTGGGAGCTTTCATAAAGCGGAAAGGTTTGAACTTCGTCGAGCGTTTTTTCTGCTGGTTCGAACAGGCTGACTCGAGTGGTCTGCAAAAGTTTGTGCAATCATTTGGCCGAAATGAACAATGTCGAATTTCAAGGTAATGAGAGAATACAATTTTTAAACAGATCGTTACTTAATTGATGATTCTCGAAATAGATTCCAGAATGAACAAAGCGATACTCGAAGATTTTTAAAAGAGAATTAATGAACGAAAGGTTCATTTATCCTGGATAGGTAATGAAGTCTGGTAGAGGTATGATTTTTTATTTTAGTTTAAGATTTGGAGATGGATCATTCGCAGCAGCTACAGCAAACTCTTGGTAACTTTATTGTTCCTATGCTTCTAAGGAAAAGACTGACCAACTTAGTAATTAGTAATATTCAGAAAACGTAGAATTGTAACATTAATTTTGATTCCCTTACATTTACTGTATTAAGTTAATAAAATTGTTTGATAATCAAAGTGAATAGGAGATTCTTATTGGCTCATAATTTTACTTCATTTCATTAGTTAAAAGAGACAGGAATAGATAAGCGAGATTGAATAACTTAACGACACCGATAATAGTCGTCCATTTTTTTTATCAGCGCATTGTAGTCTTTGCTGGTGACTGGAACATTGAACTCATAGAGATATCTTTTTATGGGAGGGTTAAACGCTTCTTTCGATGAAGAGTAGATTTTTGAGATGGGCTAAGCTAATTTAGGCAGGTAGGTTCAAGTCCACATGACAGTCAACTAACGCGTCCTGGAAGATCTTGGAATGTACGACATAGTCGTCCATTTTTATCCGCGGTAGTAGTCTGTGCTGATGGCTTGGACATTCTTTTTGACATCTTTTCTTTGTGTGTAAGGGTTCAGCTTCATGAGATGGGCTAAGCTAATTTAGGCAGGCAGGTTCAAGTCCACATGACAGTCAACTAACGCGTCCTGGTAGATCTTGGAATGTACGGCATAGTCGTCCATTTTTATCCGTGGTAGTAGTCTGTGCTGATGGCTTGGACATTCTTTTTGAGATCTTTTCTTTGTGTGTAAGGGTTCAGCTTCATGAGATGGGCTGTGCTAACTTAGGCAGGTAGGTTCAAGTCCACATGACAGTCAACTAACGCGTCCTGGAAGATCTTGGAATGTACGACATAGTCGTCCATTTTTATCCGCGGTAGTAGTCTGTGCTGATGGCTTGGACATTCTTTTTGAGATCTTTTCTTTGTGTGTAAGGGTTCAGCTTCATGAGATGGGCTGTGCTAACTTAGGCAGGTAGGTTCAAGTCCACATGACAGTCAACTAACGCGTCCTGGAAGATCTTGGAATGTACGACATAGTCGTCCATTTTTATCCGTGGTAGTAGTCTGTGCTGATGGCTTGGACATTCTTTTTGAGATCTTTTCTTTGTGTGTAAGGGTTCAGCTTCATGAGATGGGCTGTGCTAACTTAGGCAGGTAGGTTCAAGTCCACATGACAGTCAACTAACGCGTCCTGGAAGATCTTGGAATGTACGACATAGTCGTCCATTTTTATCCGCGGTAGTAGTCTGTGCTGATGGCTTGGACATTCTTTTTGAGATCTTTTCTTTGTGTGTAAGGGTTCAGCTTCATGAGATGGGCTGTGCTAACTTAGGCAGGTAGGTTCAAGTCCACATGACAGTCAACTAACGCGTCCTGGAAGATCTTGGAATGTACGACATAGTCGTCCATTTTTATCCGTGGTAGTAGTCTGTGCTGATGGCTTGGACATTCTTTTTGAGATCTTTTCTTTGTGTGTAAGGGTTCAGCTTCATGAGATGGGCTGTGCTAACTTAGGCAGGTAGGTTCAAGTCCACATGACAGTCAACTAACGCGTCCTGGAAGATCTTGGAATGTACGACATAGTCGTCCATTTTTATCCGCGGTAGTAGTCTGTGCTGATGGCTTGGACATTCTTTTTGAGATCTTTTCTTTGTGTGTAAGGGTTCAGCTTTATGAGATGGGCTGTGCTAACTTAGGCAGGTAGGTTCAAGTCCACATGACAGTCAACTAACGCGTCCTGGAAGATCTTGGAATGTACGACATAGTCGTCCATTTTTATCCGCGGTAGTAGTCTGTGCTGATGGCTTGGACATTCTTTTTGAGATCTTTTCTTTGTGTGTAAGGGTTCAGCTTCATGAGATGGGCTGTGCTAACTTAGGCAGGTAGGTTCAAGTCCACATGACAGTCAACTAACGCGTCCTGGAAGATCTTGGAATGTACGACATAGTCGTCCATTTTTATCCGCGGTAGTAGTCTGTGCTGATGGCTTGGACATTCTTTTTGAGATCTTTTCTTTGTGTGTAAGGTTCAGCTTCATGAGATGGGCTGTGCTAACTTAGGCAGGTAGGTTCAAGTCCACATGACAGTCAACTAACGCGTCCTGGAAGATCTTGGAATGTACGACATAGTCGTCCATTTTTATCCGTGGTAGTAGTCTGTGCTGATGGCTTGGACATTCTTTTTGAGATCTTTTCTTTGTGTGTAAGGGTTCAGCTTCATGAGATGGGCTGTGCTAACTTAGGCAGGTAGGTTCAAGTCCACATGACAGTCAACTAACGCGTCCTGGAAGATCTTGGAATGTACGACATAGTCGTCCATTTTTATCCGTGGTAGTAGTCTGTGCTGATGGCTTGGACATTCTTTTTGAGATCTTTTCTTTGTGTGTAAGGGTTCAGCTTCATGAGATGGGCTGTGCTAACTTAGGCAGGTAGGTTCAAGTCCACATGACAGTCAACTAACGCGTCCTGGAAGATCTTGGAATGTACGACATAGTCGTCCATTTTTATCCGCGGTAGTAGTCTGTGCTGATGGCTTGGACATTCTTTTTGAGATCTTTTCTTTGTGTGGGATGGTTGGGATGAGTTTTGCTTGGGTGGTTGCTTTCTATGCGTATTATCAAGGAGTCATTTTCTGTCCGCTTCTGTCGTTTTATTCTTATACGCAGGTGCTCGACTTTAGAGAAATTAATTCCTTCTCCCAAACAAGTTAGAATCATTTCTTGGATAGAAGATCCGATGAAGTACGAATGAACTTCAATCTTCTACGTCCTTGTCCGCACCTAAAGCGTTCTTTGGCAGCTGAAGGTGTGTTTGGACTCACGGAAAGTCGTTCTTACAACATCGACACCCTTCTCTTCTGACGCACACCTGTACTGATCATATCTACGGAAATTGGACAGGTTATTTAGTCACCGACACTGCCACATGGAACAGCATGTTTACTTAATGATTTTCGTCGACTTTCGATCTTCGAGGATAGAACACTTCCTGGCAAAGAACTCCATCCATGATCAGTCGCTGTGCACGAATGAATAGTACATTGACAGATCATTTTTTCAGAACATCAGGAAACAAGATTTTCATGGACAATCGATAATCTATCTCTATGGAAGACTGAACTTTTAACTAACACTGACTTGATTGCATTTGACCGACAATATCTTTCTTAGAATAAAATAAATTCAATCGAAGCTAAATGAAACTTTTTACTTTAGATTTTTTTCTGAAAATAAACTTTAATTTTTGTGAGCCTAGTTTGCATTTTATATTATTACTGAAATCATTTTGGCGGGTTATCGGCTTGTTAAGTAATAAACAAATTATGCTTTCTATGGTCATGAAATAAAGTTTCATGTTAAAGAACCTAATAAATTGTGAATTTATGAGCATTAACACTTATGATTTGATTTGGCTTATTAGGTACAAATTTTTCAACCAATCATGTTCTGAACTAATCTATTGTGTCATCATCTATGGAGTGTTAAGGTTATTAGTTTTAAAATGTAATAAAAAATAAAATTGTAAAATTTAATAAATATTAAAATTTATTACCCTACTTTTTATGATCTTCGATTTGCAGCTGTGATTGAACGCATTGGAAATAATATCATGCAACGCTGAATAGCTAATACTTTGCCTGCTTACACTTACTGATTGAGACATGGAGAACGACAATGACAATGGCTTTATAACCGTGACGAGGCGTGGTAGGAGATCAAAGACGACCGCCAGTCATGTGGAAAAGCCAACTGTGACTTCTGCACCCAGGGACAGGCCTGTCGTAGAGAGGACCAAGAAAGATGATATGGTTCGTCTTGCACTTGATAGCACAGATGCTACCAAACCAGCTGCCGAGGAAAAGAAATGCTTGCCGTGCGGAGATGCCGGCCAACTGGTCAATGACTGTCCTGCTAAGACCACACAGCCAATAATGGAGAACACCGAGGTCAGTGCCAATGCCGATGCCAATGTCAATGCCGATGTCAATGTCAGTGCCGATGTCAATGTCAGTGCCGATGTCAAGGTCAGTGCCGATGCCAGTGTCAGTGCCGATGTCAATGCCGATGCCAATGTCAGTGCCGATGCCAGTGTCAATGCCGATGTCAATGTCAGTGCCAATACTGACGTCAAACTCAGTGCCGTTGACAATGACAATGACTTTATAACCGTGACGAAGCGTGTTAGGAGACCAAAAAAGACACCCAGTGATGCAGTCAATGAAGAGCAGCAGAGCGTTACTTCTGCACCCAGAAACAGACCTCTCGTAGAGAGCTCCAAGAAAGGTAATAAGGGTGGGCTTGCAGGTGATCGCAAAAGTGTGACCAAGACAGCCGCCGAAGGAAAGAAATGCTTCTCATGCGGAGATGCCGGACACATGATCAATGACTGTCCGGTTAAGACCGAGAAGCCAAGAAGGGAACAAAGAGAAAGACAGCCTGTCGTCTGCTACAACTGCAACCAGAGCGGTCATGTCATTCGCGATTGTCCTGAGGAAAGAAAAACTGTCCAGGGAAAGAAATGCTTCTCATGCGGAGATGCCGGCCATATGATCTACGATTGTCCGACTAGAACCGAGAGGCCAAGAAGGGAACAGAGGGAAAGACAGCCTGTCATCTGCTACAACTGCAACCAGAGCGGTCATGTCGTTCGCGATTGTCCTGAGGAAAGAAAAGCTGTCCAGGAAAAGAAATGTTATGGATGCGGTGGGTCAGATCATTTGATTTTCGATTGTCCTTCAAGGCCCAGTGAGCCTAGGGCTACGAGAAGAGAGAGGAACTTTGAATCTGTCGAGTGCTACAACTGCGGTGAACGGGGACATATGGCGAGGGAGTGTCAGCAAGAAGGAAGGTTCCATCGTACACATCAGAACTGATTCTCTAAGTATGCTTAGTTGGAGGCTTGACTTTTGTTGTGTTTTGAGTTGGTCTGAAGAGATACTTTAATTTCTTACGTAAATAAACTTTGCATTTGTTACAAAAACTCGGGTTATAGATTGTTTGAGTTTAGTTATATTTGGTTATTCAAGTTTGTTTTTAAATAGATTTTATGTCTTAGAAGGTTTACGCACAAAATAGATGATGAACAATTTAGTTGATTGTTTTGTTACGTAACAATCGAGAATTTTACTAACCAACACAACTTAATTGAGTTCATTGGGTGTTTTGTTTCCTACAGTCATGTTCTTTTGGAAGAACATCAGCTTTATTTTTAGATTATGTGTTTTCTTCACGCTAAAGAATCTCTCGCAGTGTAACAAAACTCACGTTTGAAATTCCATAATTATTCAGCGATATTTTGCTGGCAAATGTCCAGGGAGTAATTCTCTCAAGCTCATCCAGAACAAGATTGAATCAAAATGTTGCCTGGTTCCTTCTTGGCGGCCCTATTAATTCATGTTCCATTGCTGGAAAGAATGACAAGCTTATTGAACTGAACGTCTAGAAGAACATTTGGAAGACTGATACTGACTTGTTTGTGCATTTGACAAACTGTATTTTTTTCGAATAAAAATAAATTTATTCAAAACTAAGTGAAACTTTATTTTCGACTTTTCGTGAAAGGTGATTTTCGTTTTTCCTGTAAAATCAGTTTGCTTGTATATAACATTTGTTTTAACAAGTCAATGTTTTATCAAGTATTAAAATAGCTAGACATTAAGTTTTCATGAATTAATTTTTCGTATAAAAGAACTCCTAATTGTGAACATATGTGCTTTGTTCGAATTATGTGACTTCGTTGGGGAAAGGTGATAAAAATATAAATTCTTAATAATTTGAATTAATTTATTTACAAAAAGTAATTCAAATAATTAGCTGTTAGTGTCCTAAACTGGTTTATCAGTTGAGTTAAATATGATTTATTTAACAAAATAACCACAGCATTCACAAAAACAGCCAAAACAAGCATGTAAATTTAAATAGTTCAGATAGATGTGACAATATACAAAAGTGATTTTTAAAAAAATATAATTCCCGTCTAAAGAATAGTTAGATTTAATTAATTTTAAAAGGTGATAAAAAAATAAAATTTAATTAATAATTGTTAAAATTTTACTTAAAAATTTATTACACACTTTTAATGATCTTTGATTTGCAGCTATGCCCACACTTTCTACAGATAAAACACGCTTCTACTTTACTTGCATACATAAAATATGGCTGACAACGTGAGTGAACCGAAAAGTAAACCAGTTAGAAAGCAAAGGAAAAACCCAAGTGATGAGGGACTTGAAGAACAACCCAGTAGGAGTTCTGCACCCAGGACCAGGTCTGCCGTAAAGTGCTATAACTGCGGTAAAGAAGGTCACTTTGCTAGAGATTGTACTGAGGAGGTAAAGGTTGTTAAAGACAAGCAATGCTATAGTTGTGGACTGACTGATCACTTGATCAGTGAGTGTCCAACCAAACCAAGAGAGCCCAGAGAGGTAAGAAAAAGATCTTCAAGACCAGTATTTCAATGCCACAGTTGTGGAGAAGTCGGCCATTATTTTCGTGATTGCCCCACGGAGCAGAGAAGGGAACGAAGGGAGACCAGGACCACTTCCGAACCATCTTTCAAATGCTACAACTGCAACAAAAGCGGTCACATTGCCCGCAATTGTCCCGAAGAAAGAAAGTCTGTCCAAGACAAGTAATGCTATAGCTGTGGACTGACTGATCATTTGATCAGTGAGTGTCCAACCAAACCAAGAGAGCCCAGAGAGGTAAGAAAGAGATCTTCAAGACCAGTATTTCAATGCTACAGTTGTGGAGAAGACGGCCATTATTTTCGTGATTGCCCCACGGAGCCAAGAAAGGAACGAAGGGAGACCAGGACCACTTCCGAACCATCTTTCGAATGCTACAACTGCAACAAAAGCGGTCACATTGCTCGCAATTGTCCCGAAGAAAGAAAGTCTGTCCAGGACAAGGAATGCTACGAATGTGGAGCTAGAGGCCATTTGATCGTCGATTGTCCTTCAAAGCCCAGTCAGTCAAGGAGGGAGTGGAAGAATGAATCGGTGGATTGCTACAACTGCGGTCAACAGGGGCACATGGCAAGGGACTGCCCAACCGAAAGCAGACTCCGACATACAGACAAGACTTGCTACATTTGCAACAAGCAAGGTCACATCGCAGCTCACTGCTCTGAATCTAAGTAAATCTTGGATTTGATTTGATTTGAGATCTGTCTTGGTAAACGCTGTAAAGTTTTGTCAATTTTTGTAGAAATAAACATGACTTATTATAAAATTTCGTATTTAACAAATTATTACAACAGCCTGTCAGACATTAGGTGCAAACAACTTTTCAGTTTAGTCATATTTGGTTAATCTCGTTTGTTATAACGTAACGTAACATGAGATTTATTTATAGTAGCTTAAAGAGACTTTGTGATAAAGAACTACTTATAAATAGTTTTTGTGTTTTGGTTAATTTAAGTCCTTGCATGCATAAAATGAAAAATGTTGTAAATAATTTATTGAATGAATAGTTTTATATTAAATATTAAACATATCTTTAACTATGACATAAAAGGATGTGCTATTGGCTGTTGGGTTTCGCAGAATCAATTTCTTTCAGTTAATCGTTACTTGTCTGTTAATTTCTGTATTTGCGGGTTTAATTTGTAGTGACTGCACACCCTACTAAAGACCTTTTGTGTTGGTATATGAGTTTACCGCGGTGATACTTGAACGTTGTTAATCTTTATGAGTAACACAAACTCAAAAATGGAATCTTAAGCTGCTTCAATTTCTATCAAACCGATTGTTTTCAACCCAGCCGAGGCATCGGTTTGGTTCAGAATAATGGAAGCACAATTTGCTCTCTTCAGCATCACGTTGAGCTCAACAAGATTTTATCACGCATTGGCAGCCTTACCAAGGGTCTGTGGTAATGTGCCTTGATAATGACACTGTGGAGGCCATGGATTACGACCGCCTGAAGAGTGCAGTGCTTGAGCAAACCAAGCCAAACAAAACTGAGCTCTTTGACCAGTGGTTGCTGCAACAAAACCGCTAACAAGCAGGCCTTCACGACATCTACAAGCCATGAAAAAACAAGTTGGAGCACTTGACGACATGGTTCGCCACAGGTTCCAGAGTTTATAACAATTATATGGTCATAAAATTATAAAATATCTTTATGACTAAAATTACTATTCAGTATCTTTGATTGTTAACCTCAGCTTTGAATTTGATAAATAAATCAGCTTACTGTCTCACAGCTTATTGTCTATATCATAGCTTATAGCTTGCTGCATAAGTGATCATCGTTTACAGTTTATTAATTACAACTTGCATACAACAGTAGCAGCTCACTAGTCACTCTACATAGCGTAGTTGACAAAATATAACTAAGATCGTTGCCTGCCAATTTGGCCCTAGTCGTTGCAGCACAGAAGAACTTGTCTTTGGAAGAGGTGGGGAAATTGGCAGACTAATTGATTACTATGGCATCAGTTTATCCCACACAGACGATCCAGGAACCAACGCTGGATGTTGATGCTGTCAAAAGAACCACAGGAACCAACAGAACACTGGAGCCATTCATCCCAGGTCAACCACCAAAAGTTTGTCTTGAACACATTTATTTTGGTCCTGAGGCTAAATCCTGTCGACCCTGGTGCGTTTGGCCAAACAAGCGTGGCGCCCGAGTTGCCCAGAAATGCTTCTCCGGTGTCTCACAAGCCAATGTCGGAAAACTACAAGGGGCTACTTCGGTTGCGACCATCGTAGGTGCCCCTAGGTTTGATGTCACATTTTTCACAACAGCTAACACAGTACGTCATCAATTCAATTTTCTAGTCGACACCGGATCACCGGTATCGATCATTCCCCCAACAGCGTTATCAAACATTTCAGTTCCAATCAGAGCGACAAACGTCAAGTTGCACACAGCCAACTGTATGCCTATCGATGTTCATGGAAAAGTTACACTAACGATAAGCAGTCAAGACCTCCGAAGAAAATTCACCTGGACGTTCATAGTGGCAACCATCACACAACCAATATTAGGGGCTGATTTCTTCACTCATCACCACCTACTTGTTGACTGTCGCAACCGCCAACTTCTGGTCGCGAAGACTCTCCAAAACAATGATAACACATATTTGCATAATTTGAGTATCTTACTTTTTGTTAATATTCTTTTGCTTTTATTAAATATTGTTTGAGTTGTTATTAGTTCAAAATGTATACAAGTACTGCCAGAAAGTAATGGAATCCGTAACAGCATTACTTTTTATAATGAAAATTGGTCTGTATATTGCCAAAAAAAACTTCAAAAACAAAATTTTGGTATCCGCATTGCTATTATTTTTTTTTGAAACAAATTATTGGTGCTGGTATTATCGATACTTATATAATTTGTCAACAATCCTCTTATTCAATCATCGGGAGTCAAGATTTGTCAGCAATCCGATAACTTATCATCGTGATGCATATGCATTATATGTTAATTTCATAACTAGATGATTAGTAGTAAACTTTTACCAGACTTTGGCTGTGCACTTGAGAAACTCTTTATTTCTTGAATAAAAATACATTTAATCAAAACTAAATTAAATTGATTTTAGTTTACTTTTTGAGATTTTACAGTGGTCCTTTTTTCAATTGAAATGAGTTAGCAATTATATGTGATTTATTTGAACAAGTTACGGTTTTAGTAATTAATAAATAATTTATGATTTGTATTTTTATGAAATAAATTTTCATATACAAAAAATCATAATTGTAGACACATGCGCTTGTTTCGAATTCAGCCGTATCGTTGGGAAAAGTTAAGAATAAAGATGACTAAATTCTATTTATTTACCAATTTTTTTATTTACTATTTATTTATTTATTTTGGTTATTTAGATTAGATACTATTTATTAACTAAAAGCATTTCAATCGACTAGCTGTTCATGAACTAGACCAGTCTATTAGTTGACTTATTAGCCTTAATAATTTGAATTTTTTATATCTAACGAACTAGCTATAAAATGTACTAAACATATTAAAATATAATTGCATAATAATAATAATCTAAAATAAAAATGTATTATACTTTTTTTTGTTATTTTATTTACATCTATGTTTTTAACGCATTGGGAGTAAAATCTAAAATATCGCTACTTACTTCCCTTGCGATTGAAGCATGTCTGACGATGGGTTCGTGACCGTGACGAAGCGTGCCAGGAGGCCGAAGAATCACCCCGGTGGTGTGGAAAATGGAGACCAGCCAAGCGTGACGTCTGCGCCCAAGGAGTACTTCAAGAGCGGTAGCAAAGGTCGTTTTGCTCGTGACCGTACAGGCGTGACCAAACCAGCTGTCCAGGAAAAGAAATGCTTCTCATGCGGAGATGCCGGCCACATGATCAACGACTGTCCGACTAAGACCGAGAAACCAAGAAGGGAACAAAGGGAGAGACAGCCTGTCATCTGCTACAACTGCAACCAGAGCGGTCATGTCATTCGCGATTGTCCTGAGGAAAGAAAACCTGTCCAGGAAAAGAAATGTTACGGATGCGGTGGATCAGATCATTTGGCTTTCGATTGTCCTTCAAAGCCCAGCCAGCCTAGGACTGCGAGAAGGGAGAGGAACGTCGTGGAATGCTACAACTGCGGTGAACAGGGGCACATATCAAGGGATTGTCAGCAAGAAAGGAAGTTCCAACAATCTGGCAAGAACTGATTTGTTTAGGTTGAAAAGTCGTTTCTAATAAATAAATGTTAGGACCTACTTTATTGTGAGTTGTATTTTGTCTACTGTATTACACAGATGTGTGTCCTTGTTATGGCGAATAGGTACGAATTTCTAAGCGTGTTGGTTGAAAAAGTCATCGTTAAAGGCTGTGCAATGTTCGCTGGCAGGTCGAGCTTATCGTAGAGTGGTATCGGGTTTGGAGTTTTATGCACCACTTTTAAAACAAACTAATCTAATTAATCACAAAACATTCAGAAAGTTTTACAAAATATTTTTAAATTATGTTATTGATACCCCAATAAACACGTGGGTAGATTGCACGTGCCTTAATTAGCATCGGACAGTGCTTGTTTTTTTTTCGCATGTCCCATTAGTTAATAATTAGTAAATAATTTTGGCGCTTGGATGTAAGACTTATGCCAAATATTCGTAAAGATTTCTACATTTAGAGTAAGTGATTCCTGTATTAGGAATGAAATGTGACGTCCGAAATATGTTAAGCTGAAGGTTTGCAACGTGGGGTTTATTGATTTACATGTTTTTACATGTTCTTTGGAGCGTTATTTATTTAATAATGGAATAATTGTTACTATTGAAAATTATTTAATAATAATTATTATTTAATTATTTAGTAATAACAATTGTACTATTTTTGTCCCTCGCGATTCCGATTCGTAAATGGAAAGTTGGTAAAACCTCCGTCTTCAGCTTTCATGCTTAAAACCCCACAGTAAGAATCGTCCAAATGTAATTTACATTCTAATAATAAGTAATAATTTGACCGTGTAAACCGATGATCATAATTTGAAATATAGATTTGTGATAATATTACATATGTACATGTATACATATGTCATAATATTTATGATGATTTGAACTAACACGCCACTGTCGAGAGAAATTTCGGTATTGGAAATTGAAAAAACTGTTTTGATTGTAAAATACTTTTGATACTTTAAAACCTGGACGGGTCTCAAAAATCGCACTCATGGACACGCCCCCTACTTTACGGTAGGCCATGGTTAGAAATTTTATTTACTTCCTGAACACCTAAATGAACACCATGATAATGATGACGATGAAAATATTCTTATATTATTTAAAATAAAAAAGTATTTTATACATATTTTAGAAGGATATATTAACAAAGAAAAATTAATATCCACGACGAGATATTTTACTATATTTTTAATTAATTTTGTTTATTTTTTCCCAGATTTCTGTCGAACATTGTTTACATTTTCACCACACTGCTCGTATGAAAAATTGCCAGTAAATTGAAGTGAATGCAGAGACAATTAATCGATGTTAAATTAAAATTAATTTAATGAGTTAAATCCTTATCAATTGACCCTAGATTATTTATTGGCTATAATCTCTCCATAAAAGTTGCATTGTGAACTGTTTATAATCTATCCTTATGGGATCCCATCAATATTACATTGGAGTCTCGTTCGTTACAGTCGAATCAGTGCAGTGATAAAGCAGATTCAACTTGCAATAATCAAATAGTAATTGTTTAACAATAATATCGAAATGATATATAGATATTATTAAATTATAAGTATTATTAAGACCAATTGGTCTATTAAGACGCTGACATTAAAAGCACAATTATTAAAAGTCTCCATTAAAACTCCAATTGACATTTTTTCAGTCTTAAAAATAAATAATATTTCTTGTTTTATTTCGGTTTTCGGTAAAATATGATCATCATCATAATTGCGAATGTCACCAACCGAATGAACCGTAACTTTGTGTGTGTAGATAAGAGCAGCGTTTGTAAACATCAATTTGTCACCCGATAAACATGGTGAACCCTCATCGATAAAGTATACCAATGCTGTTTTTAGTGCAATAATTAATAAAATAATTAAATAATTAATTAATGCATTGCAACATCGACAACTGGAACTTGAGACAAAATTTTGTTTCTGGGATTCCTAAAAGGGGCATACAGACAAGGTGCCAGAATCACGAATATAAAAAATATATAATAATTTGCATGTCATACATATTTATAGATAATAATTAAACATATTTCGATACTTAACATTCACAACAATCATAACATAATTTTTAAAGAATTATTTTTCTAAAACTTAAACAAATCTTAAACGAAATTCAGCGTCACAAAAAGCATCACCATTTTTAAATTGGAAGTCTGCGCTGAAACCTGTAGCATCAATTATCAGACAAACAATTATCAAGTCCAACTATAAATACAATAGCAAAGTGATCTCCACTGGCAGTGTCGTTGCTGAGTCGTTGTAATGATGCGTTGCTTTTTTATTTGAGAATCGTTAAAATAATTAAGTTGACATATTGAATTTGTTTTTATTGAATTTAAAAATTAAGCAATTGAAAATTATGAACTGTGGGCCGCTTAATCACGGCCTACGCTGGGCAGGATTTTTCTTCATAGGTCTTGCCAACTTTCTCGTAGAAAGTCAATTGGAACTAGAAGGCAGAGGTGATGGTAGAATATTATAATTAATATAAAAATATAATTATTTTAATAACCGAATTTTCTTCATCGGTCTTGCCAACTTTCTCGTAGAAAGTCAATTGGAACTAGAAGGCAGAGGTGATGGTAGAATATTATAATTAATATAAAAATATAATTATGTTAATAACATATTATTATTATTATTATTATTATATTATTATTATTTTTATTACATTGGTAATGGAATATAAATAATTAAATGGGCGAAAAACACGGGTTTAAAATGAATTTTTAA
This sequence comes from Whitmania pigra, assembly GCA_021613335.1. NCBI lineage: Eukaryota > Metazoa > Annelida > Clitellata > Hirudinida > Haemopidae > Whitmania > Whitmania pigra. The sequence goes on from JAJTWR010000477.1 coordinate 466,071, forward strand.
CTAAATTTGATAAAATGCCCTTTTCACATCTACATCTACCCCGCCATTTCTAATTATTTTTAACTGTAATTTTGAATGGTGGTTAAAAAAAAGATTCATTTTTTAATTGAATTTATTTATTGTGGTTTTTTTAATAAAACTAAAAAAAACAATTTTGTGCTCGCAGGTCTGGGCGTTGAAGACTTGATGATTAATGAAAAGGTCGCAAAAGGACTATGTAATGACATTTTATTATTTACAATTTGCAAACTTAATAAGCCGAAATGTTTTTTAACAACAACACCGAACAAAATCATTCTGTTTCCCAGGGTACGATATTCCCCTCTCGAGCCAGACGATGGAGGGGGTTTTGGCCCTCGGGCATTCCAGGGACATGTGCAAAGATTTGAACTCCTGTCAAATCAATACCTGGATAATCACTTTGGACATGGAACATTTGTTGACTGCCGTGAAAGTTACCAGTATGAATGGAGGTTGGTTTAGATTGCTTATTGTTGTTTTTTTTGTGTGTGTGAAAACCTAATGTTTCCAATCTAAAATATAAAATAAAATGTTCAACGCATTTCATCATTATGACAATATACAAATTTGGCATGATTAAGAATTATTAAATAAGTCAAAGACATCATCTTCTAAATTCCCATGATCATATGTTTCAAAATAAAATGCTTAATTGTTCATTATGGATCTCATAAAAATCACCGTCAATGTTATCCAGTGTCGACAGGAATCGAGGAGTTAATGGTTTACATTGCCAAAGGAGAAGAAGAGCCTGAAATGTGTGGAACGTTTAACGGAAAGGGAATTACTACTGGAATATATTTTGTATTTTGCCAATCTCCCATCCTTGGGCGCATTGTCACAGTCAAGACAAGGATGAAATTGGTCAATGAACAGGTTTTCCAAGTCCAGACTGGCATAAAAATCTACGCTGTGCGGAAAACGACTTTTGAAGGTAAAGTTGATAAATGTAATAATTAGCTATTTACTTTTTACGAAGTAATTTTATTTTTAAAATTTCGTTTTGTCCAAAACTCTTGCATGACTTTGCTAAATGTTTTTGGATGTAAAATATAATTTAAATATCTTTAGTTTACGAATCACATTTAATATCTGAAAGAATAATAAATAATAAATGATATTATTAATTTTTGCCTGCAAGTTGGCTCAGAGGGTAGTGTGCCTGCGAACGACGATAACAGCAACAGTCGTTACGTGTCGTATTCGCGACCCAGCTTGCACCGCCACAAAGCGCCCCTCGGGGACTATATTTTATTATTATTATTATTATTATTATTATTATTATTATTATTATTATTATTATTATTATTATTATTATTATTATTATTATTATTATTATTATTATTATTATTATATTATTATTATTATTATTATTATTATTATTATATTATTATTATTATTATTATTATTATTATTATTATTATTATTATTATTATTATTATTATTATTATTATTATTATTATTATTATTATTATTATTATTAATTATTATTATTATTATTATTATTATTATTATTATTATTAATTATTATTATTATTATTATTATTATTATATTATTATTATTATTATTATTATTATTATTATTCATAAAAATTACATTCTATTATAATTATTACAATTTGATCAAGGAATTTATGATTATAAAATGTAAATTATCTTATTAAAACAGATCAAGAAATTTATGTCTACAACAAATTGGTCACTCAAATTGGAGTATTCCAGTACTTCATGGCTGAATTTGCAACGGATGGAAATTTTTTCACCGAAGCAGTTGCGTGTTATCCGTGTGATGGAAAGACTGATTACGGTTATGGCTGGTGGCAAATTGATTTAGGAAGTGACAGGATCATAACCAGACTGGAAGTCTACACTAGCTCGAATCAGTTTTGTAAGCAAATCGTTATTATTATTATTATTATTACCGTAACTGGTGTAATTGACTTTGTAGAGGAACGTAATTTAAAAAAATATCTAAACTATGCGACCTCAATGAATAAGACAACTTTAAAAAATATCGAATATAATAATGAATCCGGTTAAAATCAATACCTTATTGAAAATTGGTTTTATTGAACCTAACTAAATCTGCCCAAACATGCAATATCGAGTGTTTACTAACATCTAAGCATCTAATGTATCAACAAATATATCAACTGTTAACTAGCAATCTGTAATAATTTATGCACGATGGCGCTAACCGCTATCTACAACCGACGGTCTACCAATCCACTGTATTACGACCTGTGATGATCCTAACATTCATCATCAGATGCCAACACCCTGCAGCAAATCACAGTGGGGGTGAGCCTTCGAAACATTACCAACCAGGATCAGTTCACAAAGTGCGGAGATTTCAAGGAGGCCTACCAAATGCCTCTGAACAGTAAAATCGACGTATACTGTCGGGAACCTGTTAATGGGAGGTACGTAACCATAACGAGACAAAGGATTGCCAAATTCCGCCCCGACATGATCGTTCTGGCTGAGATCAAGATTTTCGAAAAGAAGAATTCACATCCAGAAGCAATTCCGTCGAGTAAGTTTACATTACAATTTTATTTTACAATTAATCGTTACTTCACTGTTTATAATATTTCAATCAAACGCTTTAAAATGTTTAAAATATAAATAAAAAAATAAATAAATCAATGAAAAAGTAAGTAAATAAAATTCTTATTTAAACAAAAAACAAAATCATTGCAAGAATTATATCAATCAATTAATTAAATTCATCCTTAAACAAATTTAAACATTTCTATAAAATTATTGAATTATACAACTAATTGAAAGTTTGTAATTACAATAAATAAATTATCTATTTACCCCTCCCCTACCCTTTAAGCCATAACCTTCGCCTTAACTGTAGCCGTAATAAATAATGTATTTACGCACTGAATTACCAATTATTAAATGAAGTTAATGCAGGTGGAATTAAATATTGATTTAACTAAACGCAAAATTCAATTTAATCAGTTTTAGAATAAAATCCTTTTTTTTCTTAAACCAGTGCCAAGGCCTGCCTGGGAAATTTTAAGAGAAAAGTTGATTATCGGAGAATGTTAGTCGTTAACGTTAATTTCCTTTTAAATAATGAATCAACAACTTATTAATTATTTATAGAATTAAAAACATCCACCCAATTGCAAAACAGCTGAAGTAAACAAATACAATTTATCACCATCTCAGGGGTTGCAGTATTTCTGTACGGGGCTAAAGCAACGCAGGCCGGTTTCCTGGTCGGCTTCGGGCCGGAATTGGCCCTTGACGGAGACCCGAACACGTGTTCTTTAGCCTGTGGAAATTGTAACGGGGGCACGGACTTGCTGGGCTGGTGGAAAGTTAGCTTTACTATGACTCACGAGATAGTGGCCATTGAACTGCTGAGCTCCAGAAATACTATGGAAGGTAGTGAAGTGTTTGTGATTCGAAATTATTCGTTACTTAAATTATTATTATTATTATTATTTTATTATTTATTTTTTTTAATTTAGAGTTTTATTAAAGTTTAAGTTCGAAGGGCGACAAAATAATGCGAATCTTTACAACTCGGATCAAATCGACAAAATCGAAGAACAAAAACATCAAACAAAAAACTAAACATGGCGCAAATTCAGAAATGAAAATATTAAATAAATTGTCGTTAATAAAATAATTTTATTATTTACATATTTTATGAAAATTAATGCCAGCCTTTTATGTTCCCTTTTTTTTATAAGGTTTACTGCTGTTAGTGTCCTCTGCTTATATATATTTTTTTAGTTATCAAACAAATTAAGTTTAAAACTTAATTTATTGAATACATTGTCTCTCAACATAAAAATGTTAGCTGACAACTTATTTTGAATATTTTATATTTTAATCCTTCTCATTTTTTGCTAAATAACAATAATAATAATAACACATCTGTTGTATTTTATATAGAATTTATTTCATTTTTCAGAGTCGAATTATCTGCAAGAGTTTGAAGTTGTGGTTTTCAACAACGGTAATCCAGCAAGATGTTCTGAGTACAGGAATCGAACCATAATTCCCCAGGGAACGCAAATCTTTTTGGTTTGCAGTCAAATATTGCAAGGCAATGTCATCATGATCAGGAGACTGTCAGATTCGAAATTTGCGCGCGAAAAATTGGCCATTGCCGACATAAAAATATACTCCAAGAAGCGGTATGAACCACCCCCACCGCCGACACCGAGAGGTAATGAAAATGAAAATGTTTCATTTAAAGATAAGATAGTCCAAATCATTTTGGTCATGCAACGGACTTTAATCAAATAAATAAATAAATAAATTAAAGATAAGGTAAAAAATATAATTTTTCATCTTGCATTTATAGAAGTTTATTTGATAAAGATAGAATAATCGTCACAACATCTTGCTATATTGTTATCGTTTGAATTACATTCATTTGTGTCGTACTTAATGAGGAATGATTTTTTTTACAGTTTTTTCGATTTCAAAATAAATGTAAATAAGTCAAGCAGACGATTATTAATCTCTCGCATCTCAAACCTGCATTTCAGTCCCACCTGGAAGGCCGGCTCGATTGCTGTACTTGTACACGGAGCAAGGAGGCACCTTTTCCTTCTACCTGTCAGATTTTGCAATCGATGGAGTTCTGGACACGTTCTCCATTAGCTGCCTCGCTTGCGATGGAGGATCTGCCGTTGGTTTGGGGTGGTGGAAAATTGATCTGGAGAAGTCGAGACTTATTTCCGGAGTGCAGCTGTTTCCTAGTTTTGATGAAGAAAGTAAGATATTTTGACCTTAAACAAGTAAGGAAATAAACATTTCTTAATCAGAAATGTAGAGGATTCTGAGAAAATAGTTTTATTTTATATTTCTGGTTTTTTTTTGTATTTATATATTTTTGTTCGTATCGATAGCGGGAAAAAGTAACTCAAGTCATAAAAAAAAAAAGTTTACATATTTTAAAACATTTCCTTATAATGGTATAATTTCTAAGTTGCATAATTTTATTTTCTATTTTGATAATAAAAAAATCATTTAGTAGACATTATCAGACGGACCAATAGTTTCGAATTTTGTCATGATGATATTAACTTACTTACTTACTTATTTAATTAGTTAATTAATTAATGCCTTCATTCATTAATATTACTAAACTATTATCATTTCAAGATGGTAGATCTCTACTGGGCGTGGAAATTGGAATCAGTACTCACCAGATATCAGTTTCCGACTCGTTTGCCATTTGTGGCGAGGTCTTCGAAAATGTTCAGATATCACATGGGTCGTGGATAAGCGTCATTTGCACTCCGAGTCAGCTGTCTGGAAGATATCTCATCGTCAGAAAGAAGGAAGGTGCTCGTTACAAGCCGGATTCGGTTTCCATAGCTGAGATCAGAATATACGTGACGGATGGATCGCATGATTACGTTGGAGGCAGACCTCCAAGTAATAAATAATATTAATAATATAAATTATTATTTAATATTATAATTAATATTATTATTATTTATAATATTAATAATAATAATATTTAATATTAATGTTATTATTTATAATATTATCTATTATTATCTATTCGCTATTATCTAAATTTGTCTATTCAAAAATGATCACATTTTCCTATTACTTAATAGTCAGGTTTATTTATTATAGCATCTTTTCTATTTATAGAGATTAAAGTCAGATTAAACAAATGTTTATTTATTTATTTATTCAGCGGAGTTGTGGATATTTGGGTGATACACAGATACGTCACACAAGAGAAATGTAAGCCATAATTTTGTATAATTTCAGAACTTTTACGAAATTCGTTAAAATTAATTTTAACCAAATTGATACAAAAGTATTGCGCTGATTGTACATTTCGAGCTAACAACGGAGACAGTCCAACAGCGGATTGCGTTCGCATTCTCAAAAACTAACCCTCATTATGCGATAACTCGTACAAATGCTTTTGTTGAATTAACAAATTTAACATCTAATCAACATATATATGTGTCGAATAAATTAGACGAATGAAATCTTGTTTAACTCGATTGAAATTCAAATCCAAGGGATACGAATTAACCTAATCGACCTCGAGGCCACCCAGAGCGACACTCAGTCTAACTTTGGACCACAATTGGCCATCGACGGAAACATTTACACCTTCTCAGTAGCCTGTAATCCTTGTAGTATTGGCCGATTTATTGGAGTTGCTTGGTGGGCTGTCGAATTTGAAGCCGAGTTTGAAGTAACAGCCGTTGAAATTATAAGCAGCCCGACAGAATTTGGTTTGTTTTAAAGTTTTTTTTTGTGATATTTAATTATGTCGATTAAAAACAGAAGTTCTATTTATATATTCTTTATTTATATATTCTATATAGTCAATAATTTTCGTGAGGTTTCATTTGATCTGTTTAATAGTTGATTTAATGATACTGCATTACAATTTGTGATGTTACGTTTATAATAAATATAATAAACCTTTGTTTATTGGTAGACAAATGCAGATTCATTAGTTATTAAAATAAAGCAAGATCTATTAGTACATTTATCTACATTAACAAAAACATGACGTAAAAATTATTATTAGTATTATTGTTATTACATCATTATGTAAAAACATCATGCATCGTCGTGACATACTTAATACTTAATGCGATGTGCATTATTTATTTATACTAAATTATCTCATGCAACCATCAAATCTTCATCCAGAATCGAATTATCTGCAAGAATTTCTCGTCAGAGTGGGAAGTGGGGAAAGTGGCGGCCAAAGCTCGATTTGTGCCGAGTACGTAAATCGAACAAGGATTTCAATAAGCTCCGTAATAGTTTTGCAGTGCAGAATTGCAATCAGAGGAATGAGACTGGTTGTGGAAAGATTGCCGAATTCAAAGTTCAAGAAAGAGGCAATTGCCATCGCTGAGATTAAAGTTTACGCTGTGAAAGTCATTCCGGTGAACCCTCAGGTGATCATAGAAGAAAGGATCGGCACAAAGCAATGTTAGTGAAGTTATTCAAAGCTGTAATAATAATAATAATAATAATAATAATAATAATAATGATAATGATAATGATAATGATAATGATAATGACAATGACAATGACAATGACAATGACAATGACAATGACAATGACAATGATAATGATAATAATAACAATAACAATAATAATAATAATAATAATAATAATAATAATAATAATAACAATAACAACAACAACAACAATAATAATAATAATAATAATAATAATAATAATAATAATAATCAAGTTCTTACATTGACGTCCGGAATGCTCTCTCAACTTGCAGGGACTTTAGTGCCCCTCTCTCCAGGCTCGTTCAAGGACGTAACGAAGATCAATTACAAGGAAATACTTTTCACGTGTGGTTACTGCGGTATGTACGTCATTTCTTACAGCGTCCACATCGTCGTCGTCTTCAGCGTCGAAGTATCTGTCGTCGGCGTTCAAATCACTTTCAATGAAAACTTCAGTGAGTGATGCCATATCGTTATCGTTATTGTTAATTAATTATAATTAATAATGATGATGATTATTATTATTATGACCATTAAATTTCTTAATATTATTGCTACTTATTATTATTACCATTAAATTTCTTAATATTATTGCTAATATTAATAACGTTAATTGTTCAGTTTTATTTTGCCTTTCAAAAATATCTTTTGAAGTAAAATGTTAATAATACGGTTCTTTTGAAAACTGCCAAACTTGAGCTGGATTACGACCGTATTTGTATGCGGAAAATATACTTATTCATAATTCTAATTACATTCACTTTTTTTTAAACGATAATAATAATAATAATAATAATAACAATAATAATAATAACAATCTCAGATCCCAGCAACCTGCCTAACTTTCAAGTATTCGTGGAAAACACAGACGGCGAAAGCGACCTGTGTGCGGAATTTAAGAGGGGTAGAAATGTCATTTCCGACAGAAAGTTGTCCTTGACCTGTTCTCAGCCAGAGAAAGGCAAAGTGGTTTTAACCAAAGGCACTTGGACTCAAAGGACTCAGATAGTTTCATCTTTGTACGTCTACACTTTGGCATCGGATAGCAAAGTGTTTGTGACTGATGAAGGTGAAGATGAAAGCAGCTTTTGGGTTTATTAATTGTTTATTAATTATTTATAATTAATTTAATTTAGTAACTATTTATGATAATCTAATTTAGTAACTATTTATAATAATTTAATTTAATAACTAGTTACATTCACATTAGATGGGAAGGTGGACACATAAATACTATGCAGATACGTAGATAGCTAGTTACATAGGCTTATTAAGTAAACCTTTTGGCACTTAATTATGTTAACATATTGACATCTAATCGTATTTGAATCTAATACCACAAGGATGCATAAATAATAATTCATTTAACTTATTTTTAGTGATTGATATGACGAGACTGGTAGCCGAACAGAGTTCAACACCGGATGCCCACGGCAAAGCTTCGAACGCTATCGACGGAGATGTACTAACTTTGTCGAAGGCTTACGGTACAAAAGTAGAGGCCGTGGCTTGGTGGAAAGTTGATATGAGACTCAACTATTTTGTCAAAGGCGTTTTCATAACCAGCGCGATGAATCAATACGGTTGAGTAACGAATTTACACATTTATTAACATTTTAATTTTATTTGAATCTCCTTTTTGAGAATTTGTGCTTTGATTTTGTGACTATCATATATATTTAACTACTTTTTTTTACCATTTCCGAATCGATGGGCAAGTGGCTAAGACTTTCACTTTGGCGAGGCTTGGGTGTTCAAATCCTAGCTGCTCACAAGGATGCAACTTTGACAAATAATTTGACGTCTTAACAGTTTTACTTGATTTTAATTTTAAGAACAGATGTAAAAGAAAATATTTATCACACTTTTACTTTTGGTTTTAGTTTAATAAAAGAAATGTTATCTTAATTAAAGTAAAATAAATAAAATCATATCACAGTATTCTATTAATAAGTAATTAAAGGTAATTTTAAATAAAAATGTTATAATAAATAACTATTATAGTTATTACTATTATTATTAACCTGATGATTCGCAACTTGTCTTAGAGTCTTACCATCTCCAGCAGTTTGAGATCCTAGTAATAACTATAACTCAGCAAGAAAGGATTTGTGTCACCTACATGGGTAGTCCTTTTGGACCTGGTGACAGGAAGCCCCTTTACTGCGGAGTGGTCATGAATGGAAGATATGTCATGATCAGAAAAAGGAGAGATAGTTACAACAAGGACGTTCTGACAATGGCTGAAGTCGAGATAGTAGTTAATCGTCAAGGTTAGCACAGTACAGATTTTGTTATTTATTTATTTAGCAGAACAAGAAATAAATGATTCACGATGGCAGCGCATATTCAAATCCTATTGTACAAATCATCCAGATAAGTAACAGACGTTAAACATATAACTATTAGTACTAATAACGAAATTATCAAAAAGGCATCATTAATCATCAGTAGACATTAGGCTAATCAATTAATAATTGAGAATGAATAATCAGTAGACATAACGAATCTTCGACTATAGAATGATATATTTTGTATACTGCTTACACATGACTTTTAATCAGTCGATCAAAAAATGTAATTATTTCGTTATGCTCTTGACTTTAACTTAGTTAAATTATTAGATATTTAAAAATAAATTGATTTCATAGGTTTTTAATAAATAATTTCATGCTTCACAGCCAGTCAAAATTATCCACCAGGTGAGTGCTTAATGATGCATGAAAATTGAATTCAATAAATATTTTACTAAAAGCAATTTTGACAATTAATAAATGTAAATACAGTTTTTTTTAACTTATCTTTGCTAACATAAAAATTAATGTTAGTTCAGAAATAGTACTTTAAATAAACGAAGAAATTTCTGATGATATATATATATTCATACATTTATACATATATATTTACCTGTTTCACACCTGGAAGACCACCTTAAACGCTATGTGTAATACTAATCGTCTAAAGTCCAAAAAGAAAAATTTGTCATCACTTGAAAGTTTCTGACTTAGCTTAGATTTAATAAACAACCAAGTCGGTTTTTAAAGTTTTTACTAAGTAAACCTAGATTATATTAATTTAAATAAATGCATCCAGCAGGACCCCCTCAGCCACCGGTTTTTCCTCCCTTACCTGCACCTGGGTTCCCACCTCGACCCATCCCAGGAGGCCCATCTGGAGGTATACCTTGGCTTCAACCCTTACCTCCGCCCGGACCTATACCTGGAGGATGGCCTGGACCAATACCTGGGCCTGGGTCGATACCTGGAGGTCAACCTGGAGGATGGCCTGGACCAATACCTGGAGGTAGACCTGAACCAATACCTGGAGGTAGACCTGGACCAATACCTGGAGGTAGACCTGGACCTATACCCATACCTGGAGGTCAACCTGGAGGATGGCCTAGACCAATACCTGGAGGTAGACCTGGACCTATACCCATACCTGGAGGTCAGTCTGGAGGTCAACCTGGAGGTCAACCTGGAGGATGGCCTGGAGGATGGCATGGACCTGGGTCTGGGTCAATACCTGGAGGTAAACCTGGACCTATACCCATACCTGGAGGTCAACCTGGAGGTCAACCTGGAGGATGGCATGGACCTGGGTCTGGGTCGATACCTGGAGGTAAACCCGGACCTATACCCATACCTGGAGGTCAACCTGGAGGATGGCATGGACCAATACCTGGGTCGATACCTGGAGGTAAACCTGGACCTATACCCATACCTGGAGGTCAACCTGGGGGATGGCCTGGACCAATACCTGGGCCTGGGTCAAGACCTGGACCCTCGCCTGGGTGGATACCTGGGTCGGTGCCTGGACCCTCGCCTGGGTGGATACCTGGGTCGGTGCCTGGACCCTCGTCTGGGTGGATACCTGGGTCGGTGCCTGGACCCTCGCCTGGGTGGATACCTGGGTCGGTGCCTGGACCCTCGTCTGGGTGGATACCAGGGTCGGTGCCTGGACCCTCGCCTGGGGGGATACCTGGGCTCATGCCTGGACCCTCGCCTGGGGGGTTACCTGGGTTCATGCCTGGATGGACGTTTGGGCAGTATGAATTTGAATTTGATCCCTTTGATCCGTCATTGCCCGAAAGCCAGAGACCAAAGCAACGTTAGTGTCCAATGGCATCCTCGATATTTATCTGAAACTGAATCGCTTTTTAACAATTGACATTTGACCTTAATTTGACAAATTTTTTGACCTTTAAGTAAAAATGGTAAAAATTGAATGTTTTTATTAAATTCATTTTGAATTTTAAAACAGCATGGCGCTTCGATATCCAGAAACATCGTGAGTAATAATTCTATTTAATTAGTAATTAGCCAATTTGAGTAATTAATTAATTACTAAGAATTATATGTTCGAATAAATAATATTGCAACCAACAATTGTATGTTTTAACGATTAATTATAAATAATTATTGAATTAATCTTGTACATCAAAACTAAACCTTAAAAAATTCTATCTAAAATGGAGATAAAAAGATATATATATAAACTATGACTAAAATTGGGCTGTAACTATGACTTGATATTTAGAATCTTATTCTAAATTTGATATTTTTTCTTTTTAAGAATGGTACATAATTTATCTGAACATCAAATGTGAGTTGAAAAAATACTTTTGACAATATATTCCGATGGCTTTAGGTTAAAAGATTGGTACATTAATTAATGAAAATGTATTTTAAATCAGCAATGTCACAATAACTACTTCAAGCCTCAGACAAAATGAAATATGATTGTTTTAAATTGGAAATATGAAAATATGTAAATTTAAATAAAATTTAATAGCAATATTCAAGTCAACATTAATAGTCTGGTAAATTTTTAGATTACGTAAAATTCACAACTTCGAAAACCCATTATTACCACATACCAATTCCGTCGGTTGCTCTCGACGGCTACGTGAAAACTTGTTCGAGAACCTGCTTCGGATGCAACAACAACGTCGGCTCCGGTATAGGATGGTGGCATTACGAATTCCCAAGCTCTTCGACCATAACGGCGGTTGAATTACTGGCCTGTCACGACGGTTGGTACTGACGGGTTTAAAAGATTTGCGACTTGTGATATAGCGGTCGACATCTTCTTTTGCGAGAAAAAGAGATGATATTGGTTGAGAAATTCAGTGCGAAATTCTTGCAGAAATGATATTGACAATAGTAATAATAATATTAATAATAAAGATTAATTAAGTATTTAACTAATTACAATAAAACATTTAATAATGTTATATACAACAATAAAAATAAATGTTAATTAACTAATTAACTAACTTAATTTAAAAAATATATTTGATGAGGCACGCATCATTAACCCGATAATTAACCGTGACCAGGAATCGAATGCCTCAGAGACGTAGTCGTTGGGGTCAGCGATTGGAACACAACCAAAGTAGAGGACCTGAACATCTGCGCTGAAACCAGCCAATGCGAGACTGGATCAGCCCCAAAGTGGATGAAGTTGCATTGCCACAGTCCAGTTACTGGCAATTATTTGATCATTATCAGGAAAAGGACGCCAACGAATGGTATTAATGCGCTGTCGCTCGCTGAAATCAGAGTCAAAGACGAATATGGCAGTTACATAGTCATGATCAAAGCAGACTGTAAGATTTCATCTGTAATTCCCTTTTCACTAAGATTTTATTAAAAAGGATTAAGATTTTATACTTTAATATCTAGAGATGGATTATTTTGTCATTTGATAATTATTAAATTTAAAACTTTTACAAATAGACTCCGGCAGAGAGACAACGGTCGAAATTCAGGGTCAGTCATGGGAAAATGATCCTTTCGTCTTAAATTCGCCAGGGTATAAGAATGAAGGTATGTGTCAAAAAGGAATTTCTTTAGAAAAAGTAGAGCATTGAAGTATGTAGTAGATTTAGGAATCATCATCTCCTTTAAGGAATTGATAACCTTTGCTACCAGACTGACATCAGTATTAAAATTACAAGTTTACTACTTATTTACTAATAATTAATTAACTAATAATTTATTTCATTCATTTAAAAACAGTCTGGAACTATGACTTTGCAACGGGAAGTGAGTGCCATTGATTATTTAATCATCTAATGGTTCTAAAAATCAGTTTCAATTTTTTCTCAAATTATGATTAAAAATAAAAATAATGACTTGGTCAAAAATAAACGGTTTTTTATAACTTACTTTTAATGTAATTTTAAGGATGGTTCCTTGTTACCTCAACCAAAAGATGTGAGTCTTGAATAATCTTAAGTCAGAGATTTTGTTATAATCGATTCAAAATTCTTTTTTAAGTTGAAAAATTGCAATTCAATATATGTCTATTAAAACGATGTTATACTATAATAATGTATGAATTTCGTTTAAAAATTTATTAACTAGCCACAATTAGTAGCTAAACTAATAAAGCCATCCAATTTATTAAAATTGTAATTACAGATTACGTGACAATTTCGTCAATGAATGCAAATACCAGGTATTATCACATACCAATTGCCGAAGCTGCTTTGGATGGATACATGAAAACCTGCTCCAAGACCTGCTTCTGCAACAACCAGGACAACAAAGGTCAGGGATGGTGGCACTTCCAATTTCCAACTGTCACAACAATTTCTGAAGTTCAACTCATTTCCTGTTATGACGGTCAGTATATACAATACTATCGCTACTATACTAGTATCCCTAGGAATCGAATGCCTTTAAGACATAGTTATATGACGTACAGTTATATGAGCATATGTAATGCTAATCGTCTGCTATAATATAAACATATATTAATGTTAAACAATTATTATTATATACAATTACAATTACATGCAATTCTTTCATATTAATTATACAATTATTACAAATTACATACATTTTAAATTATCATAAAGACTATTGAAACTGCCCAGTGATTCATTTACTTAATTAATTAATCACTAATAAAACCCCAAACCTAATCCTTAACCCTAATCTCTAACCTTAGGGGTAGAATGCCTTCAAGACATAGTCGTAGGAGTCAGCAACAAGAACACCACGAACGAGAGGGACTTGCAAATCTGCGCTGAGAACGTGGCTTGTTCGGGTGGCCACGCAGAACCACAGTGGCTGAGATTGCGATGTCGAAGTCCTGTTACTGGAAGTTATTTGATCATCATGAGAAGGAGGACGCCCCCTAACGGAATAAATACTATTTCGATTGCCGAGATCAAGGTCAAGGATCAATTCGACAGATACATCGACATGATCCATGCTGAAAGTGAGATTCCAGTTTTTTTTTTGACTATTTACAACAAAACGGGTATTACTGATCATGCGTTTTTTTGTTTCTGTTTTTCTAAACGAATCTTGTTTTTATAGCTTTTCCACTGCCAGATGAAGGATGGAGCGCTACTGGAAGTGAGTTCGAATCAAATTAATTTTAAAGTTTAAGTTTAAAATTACACAAATTAATTTTAAAGTTTAAGTTTAAAATTACACAAATTAATTTTAAAGTTTAAGTTTAAAATTACACAAATTAATTTTAAAGTTTAAGTTTAAAATTACACAAATTAATTTTAAAGTTTAAGTTTAAAATTAATTATATTTATCCAATTTTCTCGTTTCTTAGCTTATTAAATGTAATTGAGATTCGCCTACACATTCAACAACTTGCAATTTATATTCAGGAGAGTAACATGAATATTGACCAAAATAATGTTTATAATTTATTTCTTATTATTAAGTAAATATTATTAAAAGCATATTTTATCCATTTAACATGAATAATGACTAAAATAATGTCTATAATTTATTTCTCATTATTAAGTGAATATTATAAAAAGCTCATTTTTTTTTATATACGATTAACAAACGAACAATGGTTTCAGATGTGAGTTTCGGTGCAACCTACGACACACCATCTGTAACTGGATATCAAAGTAATCAATTTGTGTTCAATTAAATAATTTCTTTCTTTTCGCGATAAATGTTCCCCTTTCCTGTTTAAAATACTTTGCAGATCTTATGTAAAAAAAAAACAAATTTTCTCTTTTAGCGAAGTTTAAGCTGTGCCATGTTTATTTTAGCTCAGACTGAATGCCAAAAATATTGGACAAATTAATTAATTAATTAGTTATCAACGAGCGACAGATTACAGCAAATTGTCTGTAATGACCATCATTTTCTAAAATAGGAAAGTACTTTATTATTTCCGGAGCTATTCCTGTGACATATCGATTGACAAATAATCAGATTAACTAGATAATAATTACCGACTAATTAACTTTTAACTGTTAAAAGTTAGTAATATTATTATTGGTGCTATTGTAGTTGTTCTTATTATAGTTATTAAATTTGTAATATTATTATTATTATTTTTTTTTTTTGCTATTACAATTTAATCGCTAATCTCGAAACTTATTATTTCCTCCTTAGCAAGCTGGACCTTCAACAAAGTGCCAGTAGTAACTGGAGAAAGATGTTAGTTTGAAAAAGAATTCAATTTTTTATTTACAATTTATTTATATTTTTTATTATCCACTTTTAACGTCTGCTTGAATTGAAAGACAATAAGAGAAGTAACAAATAGTTCAATGAGATATTAAGAAAATAATATTTAGTATTTATTATTTTGTTTTATTAACGTTATCATCATCATCATCATTCATTTATTTATTGTAACTTAAACGTACAACTGTCATTTGTCATTTTCAGCAGTGCGCTATAGAACACATACCCAGACACGTGTTCGAACAATAGGCCACAGTGAGTTTGAAAATAATTAAATTGAATTAATTGAATTGAATTAAATTGAATTAAAATCAAATCAAATCCCAGTACAACTGCGGATGTAGGCCTCTTAACTTTGCAACAATAACGAAACAACCCTCTGGGCAGTTTTGCCCTACATCACGGTGTCTTACGTTAAACCAGAGGGGGTAGTAGACCCATGCAATTGATAAATAGAAGATTAATAGCACATTTAAAAATGTATTTATTTATTTTTTTTGGTTAACGTATTTGTAGACAAGATGTCAGAAGCATCATTATAATTTATTGTTTTGATAGCACTTTTGGTTCTTTTTTGATTTCTTCAACATTGTCTTCCAGATCTTGATTCCTGAACCCTGAACAATTCTTCTAGGGAAGGCGCTGAATTAGCGTAGAATAATATCTGCAGTTGTAAAGTCTAACTTGAGAATACATTTGTCGCGTTCAGCTTCATTATCACATACGATTTCGCATCCTTCATCCTATGCAACAACAACAATGAAAAGTCTTGACTAAGAACAGATATATTATATATTAAATATATTATAAAATTATATAAATATATTAAATTAAAAATTATGCTAATTAATCATTATTATAATCTATAACTATAATAGTTAATTTAAATGGACTTTTTGTTTTACCAGCTTCCGGCTCTCAGCAATTCTACAAGGGTCATTCTAGTCCAAGTGAGTTTTAAGTTTAAGTTGCAAGTTAATTTAATCTAGGTTAATTTAATCTAAGTTAATTTAATCTAAGTTAATTTAATCTAAGTTAATTTAATCTAAGTTAATTTAATCTAATTTAATTTAATCTAAGTTAATTTAATCTAAGTTAATTTAATCTAAGTTAATTTTACCTATATTCAAATGAGTAATTTTGTAGTTAAACTAACTTATCCCATCAGTTATTATTGTTAAGCGAGCGTTTATTTCTTCCAGTTAGCATAATAGTAAATTTATCATGACTTTTGTAAATTCTTTAAAATCGTATCTATTTAAATGCATTTTTCAGCTGTGAGTTTTGGTAACTTTCATCCACGTCCCGGACGCCGATAATGATGATGATGATGATGACGATGATCATGAAAGTCCTCTAGTTGAAATCAGTTTGGAACCTTTAAAGGCGGACTAAAAACATATTATTGAACAACAGATTTGCAATAACACGAATGTAGTCATCCCTTTAAACTTGAAATATATTATTTATGTCCAAAACTTGACTTTTTGATTGACAGTGAAGCAAAAATCATGAACGGCAATGAGCAAATTCATATGGTAATTTATATGGTAAAGGAAACTCTCGTATAGGATAATACACAATATAATATAATGTAAATATTTAACTTTTTATTATATTATTTATATAACTGTATGATGATGGTGGTGTTGGTGGTGATGAAGATGGTGATACAAAACTCCTTATTTCGTGACTAAAATAAATTTTTGTAATTGTGATATTATCCATATCATCCACGATAAATATATATATTAATACTTAAATAAATTTAAATTTTGATTTTTATAAAAAAATATATTGGGCGCCGTTAAACTTGATTCATCTGAATGATATTAACACAAACTAAACTATTTAGGAAATGTTTGGAACACTATAACTTCAATTATGTTTAACCAATTTGTTTATTTTGTTGATTTTAATGAAAAAATTAAAGCAAATAAAAATCTCTGTTAGTTGAATAAGTTGAGGCGAAACATGAAAAACAGGTCACGTTGCTTCGTATATTTAATATTTATAAATCTAAATTCTTAAAAATAAAATTTTAAAAATTCTATATTCTCCTCTGCAAATTTACGTTATACTTTGGACACAAAGCAAACTCCATTTCAAATTGCAGACCTCTTTTATTTGTTATAAAAATAATTTTTATTTGTATATACATATAATTGTATTTTATTTGTTACAAATACTTGCCGATTCAAATCGTTGGACATCGACAACGATATACAAAGAATTCGTTAACATTGCTTCTCTTGCTAATTCTTCTCCTCCTTGTATAAACGCATTGGCATCCAACTGTAAGTAACGATTTGCCTTCAGTTACGAGTGATGATTCCACAATCCAGACAGACCTGCAGGATAGTGAACCTGGGGTGTTAAAGTGGTTTTGTCCAAAATAATTGTGCGAAACGTTCTGACGATGACGAACCAAATTCCGTTGGTCCTCTAGACGGTTTGTATTTCTTTAACTAACCAATTAAATTATTAACAATTATTAATTTTGTCATTATGCCTTCTTTAATATTTTTAATCATTTGTCAATTATATCCAAATTATACTAACATAGGCTTTATCAATTTTAAATAAAAGTTGCTTATCTTGTAAACACATCAAACAGATATTTTTTCGTTGACAAAATTTTACTTTATTTTTTCAAGTGATGTGGCGTAACAAATCTTACTTTTATTAAAATAATTGCATATTGATGTAACCAAACTTAACCACTAGTCACTTTGTAACAACGCGCGAATTATATCAGGCCAATTGAATTTAACTTTAAAAATAGTTATAATAGAAGTAATAATAATAATAATTGTTTTACAATAGTTTAAGAAGGTTACATTAATATCCTATTTCTATAAAATAATTCTTATTTGAAATAATTATAATGTTACTCATTTGAAATTACAAAACAGATATCACACCAGCTGCTTTGGTAGGACCGAACAAAGTTATCCTGAATGAAACAAAATCCAACGATTAAAGATTTAAAACTATTGAAAATACTTTTAAAAGTTAATTTGGCTTTCATCCAAATAAAGCTAGTCTGAATCACATGTTTGAATGTGTCTAAAAGATTGTAGACTATTTATTTATTTATTTATTTATTTGATTGAAGTCCGTTGCATAACTAAGATGATTTGAACTTAAAGAATACTTTTTCAGACGTTCATAAATTTAACATAAAAACACCATTATCTCCGTTAAGATGTCATGATCCAACTGACTCCATCTGTACATTTAGTTCATTTACGTAGCGCCGTATTCCCACAAAATTCAAAACCCAAGAAAATAATTAATAACACTTTAGCATAAAATCAAATGCATATTGTTGTAAGGAACAGAAAAATTCGACCTCGTTTCACAGTAAAAATTTAAGATCCATTTAAAAACTTGTTATGAATTTTTACAATCTTTGATATGATGATATATCTAATGACATGTAATGATATATCGCTGCATTTTTCAGAAAACGCTATTTTGTCTCAGCAAATTTTTACAAGCAATTAAAACGTAATCATGTTTGGCTTGCTTAACCTGTTTGAAAGCTGGGAACCTCAAGTAGATGCAAACTATGAGATTTCGCCACGCTGCCTCATAAGGATCAAAAACGACGTCAAAGATATCATCGACAAGTCTCCACAAGGAATATTTGCTTTGCCAGATGAGGATAACATGAGGATAGTGAGACTTATTGTAACGGGTCCTTCAGGTACCCCGTACCATGGTGGTATGTTCAGTTTCCTTGTAGGCTTTCCTAGTGAATATCCCATGAAACCTCCAAAGGTCAAGTGCATGACTACAGGTGGAAACACTGTTCGCTTCAATCCAAACATCTACGCCAATGGAAAAGTGTGTCTCAGCATTTTAGGAACATGGGCTGGTCCTGGTTGGTCTCCAGCAATGAATCTGTCAAGTGTTGCAGTTTCCATCCAATCTCTGTTGACGAGGAACCTTACCGTAATGAACCTGCATTGTGGCGTCCAAGTAGAGAAAGTGTTAAGAATTACAACTATATGATTCAGCATGAGACGATCAGAATTGCCGTTGTTGATGTTATGGAGAAGAAAGACACGTATCCTGAATATTTTGTTGAGAAGATAGAAATGATCTTCAACCAGAACTACGATCATTACGTAAAAGTGTGCAACAAAAATATGCACCTCAGTGGCACATCATTCAGTGTTTCATTTTGTGGGACGTGTGGTATATTTCGATACAACCATCTGCTCGAGAAACTTAAGCAATTGAAGCCAAATAAGTGAATGTTTTAGTATTTAGAGTTGATACTATTTGGTTTATTTTGCAATAAATTTGATATCTGAAAATATTTTTCCCAATTTTAATTTGTTATGTTTGATATATATTTTTATTTATTCAACAAACTCAAACGTCTGAGACCACTAGTATTAATCTGTACAATTTACAAACATAGCGAACAGCATAAGCCCCTTCTAATGGCATGAATAATTATGTTTATGTTAAATATTAAAGTCAAAGCATTTAAGCGAAAAACAGTATTTGAGTTCACGATTTCATTTGGCAGTGCATGTACTGTGGTTTAACGGAGAAAGAATATTTGACAATGCCTGTCCAAAATTACTACATTTAGCAACATAAGATAATTTTTTTGGATTTTTTTTCAATTCTATCCATTAGCTATTTGTGGTGCTGGTAAGCTGTATTCAAGAATTTATCTAACATAAGTGCAGACGGCAAGCTTTAAGACATCCTCTTTCTTGAAATGAAAGATGACCTGATCATCCATGAGATTAAGTTGCATCATTGGAGTTTGCAGACAAAACTCCGGCAACAAGCTGATGTGATTCAGATGGGTCCTTTTCCACTCGTGTTGAAAGAAGGAAATTCAATGCGTTTTCTGATAAAACATGCCGGTTCAAGTATTTGACAAACTAATAAATCTTGTAATAAAATAATATTTGCAATAAAAATTTATTAAATACAATTTAAATCTTTCACAGGAAGGTGTATAAATATTTACTTAATATCAAACATCTCTTCAATAGCAACAAGACAAAAAACAAGACAAGATCGCAATCAAACTAAGAAAGACATGTCACTTAGCAGGGAACAGAACATCAATTCAAATCGTGACATTTCGCCCAAGCTTCTAAAAAGAATCCAAAATGACATAAAGGAGATAAACAATGACCCTCCACCGGGAATATTTGCTTTGCCAGATGAAGATAATATTAGAATAATGAGAGTTATGATTACGGGTCCTTCAGATTCCCCATACCATGGTGGCATGTTCAGTTTTCGAATTACCTTTACAGAAAAATATCCCATGGAACCTCCAATAGTCAAGTTCTTGACTACAGATGGAAACACTGTTTGCTTCAATCCACATATCCACCACGAAGGATATTTATGCCTCAGCATTTTAGGAACGTGGGAAGGTCCTGGTTGGTCTCCAGTATTGAATCTGTCAAGTGTTGCAGTTTCCATCCAATCTCTGTTGAACGAGGAAACTTTAAGTAATCGACCGAATGTAAGCGCTGAAGATGTTAAGGCGTACAAAGATAAAATTCAGCACGAGACGATTAGAATTGCTGTTGTAGATGTTATGGAGAAGAGAGACACGTATCATGAATATTTTGTTGAGAAGATAGAAACGATCTTCAACCAGAATTACGATCATTACGTAAAAATATGCGAGGAAAATATGCACCTCGATGGCAAACCTTGTAATAATATCAGTAAAAGAGGTGTCTTTGAGTATAAGGCACTGCTCGACAAACTTCGTAAATTGAAGCCTTAGAAAATCATTTTTTCTATTTAGGGTTGGCTATAAATTTGATATCTGAAAACATTGTTCACAATGGTATTTTGTTTGATTAATTCCAAGTAATTTTGTTCACGTCAATGTTCTACGAACGTGAACATCAATGATTGAATCTCCGCTGATGTTCAAATCTTTCCAAATAAAACATGGCCAAAAATCATAATCTTTTGTAAATGTGCACCTAATCAACATGGTAAACTTTACGGAGTTTTGCATTCAGGGTAATTTTTAACGCCAACATAACCCCATCAGTTGCTCCCTAATCTGTGAGGTGTAAATCAAAAATGCGATGAATTGTTTAATGAAGCACTTGTATTGAATCTATCAAGGTTCATAATTGAACTTACACTGATGTTAAAACCATTTCAAATGAAACATGACCAAAAACCATAGCCTCTTATAAATCTAATCAAAACGATAATGTAAAACTAAGTTTTGCATGCAGGTTAACTTTCATCGCCAATATAATGACATCGGTTGCTATCTATCCCTTGGGCTCATCCAGGAGGATATAAATCTGAAATGGAATAAATTGTTTAATGAAATACTTCTAATCATTTTGAGTAAAATATTAGCATGAATTTTTCGCTTATCCCTACGTTTCTCTGCTGGCCTGACTAATTTAGTGACCGCCTATCCTCGCTCCAGGCTCAACCAGGCAATCACTGCATTCGATATGAACTGCATAAAATATATATTAATAACAAGTGGTCCGAATAATATTTGAGCAGCAAATGTTCCATTGTACTTTCCAAAACACCGTAATTGAAATTCTTTTGGGAAGAATTTCTCATTGGAAAGGGATGCTTTCTCGGCAATATGAATCCCGACTGGGCCAGCGATGCTTTGTAACCAGTGGATTCTGTTCCAATAAGTTTGTAATGAGGTACCGGTTAATCTGGGTTAGACTCCTGTAGTTTCAGCCCATGATTGATAATGAATAAAAATGTTTTACTGATAAAGTCAATTTTGCAACAATAATGGAAATGATAGAATTCCGAATGAACATAAACTCTTGGTCTGTCTTGTAATTCTGTTCTAATTCTATTGTTTACTAATTCTATTCCTTACTTTGAGAAAATTTTGGTGATCAGAAGAATAGTGGAAATGTTAGTCAGAAACTTAATCTTTAGAACCGCAATAAAATGAAAAAAATATAATAGACAGCTGTGGGCGATACTACGTAATACTTGACGTGATGAATTAAACCATTATTATGAATTAAACAAATAACATGAAATCAAAACTTCAGAAATGCCAAATTTATCTAAAACTAAATCTAAAAAAAAAAAAAACTAAATCAACTAAAGCAACCTATTGCCATCTCGTGTATTTTTCTAAATATTCAATTTTTGAAGTTTTTCGAGCAAAACCTTATATTGGATCATGCCACGCTGCCTAACAAATGAATCGGTGAACGGTTTGCCATCGAGGTGCATGTTGTCATTGCATACTTTTAAGTAATGATCGTAATTCTGATTAAAAATCGTTCTTATCTTTTCAACAAAATATTCATGATACGTGTCTATCTTCTCCATTACATCGATAACAGCAAATTTGATCGTCTCATGCTGAATTATATCGTTGTATTCCTTAACTTTATCAGCGCTGGCATTCTCATGTCCTGGTTCGTTGCGATAAGGTTCCTCATTCAACAGAGATTGGATGGAAACCAAAACACTTGACAGATTTATGGATGGAGACCAACCAGGACCATCCCATGTTCCTAAAATGCTGAGACACACTTTTCCATTGGCGTAGATGTTTGGATTGAAGCGAACAGTGTTTCCACCTGTAGTCATGCACTTGACCTTTGGAGGTTTCATGGGGTATTCGTCTGTAAAGGCGGTAAGAAAACTGAACATTCCACCATGGTACGGGGTACCTGAAGGACCTGTAATCAAAACTCTCATTATTCTGATATTTTCCTCATCTGGCAAAGCAAATATTCCCGGTGGAGGTTTTTTTGTGATATCCTTGATGTCTTTTCCTATCCTTCTGATAAAGAGAGGCAAAATGGCAGACTTTTTGTCAGATTTTGTTTTAGTTTCCCAGTTTTCTTGCATGTTTTTCGTTTCTTTGACTATGACTGTGATCAAGTCGCTCAAAAAAAAACGGTATAGATGAGCTGGGGTTTGATTTTGCAAATAAATGCATTGATGTATACGAAAGTCAAAGATTATGAAAATATCATTTTATTAATTTAATTTTTTATTTTATAAGTATTTAGTCAGATATCATAAAAATAACATTTATTATTTAACAGAATGGCCACGGACTACGATTGTTCGGGTTACAGATAACAATGCAATGCATTTAAGGTGTTCGAAAAGTAACGAGCATGGTAGGAATTTTGTCAACAATTTTGAAACGCCAACTTCCTTAACTAATCCTATCAAAAGAGTGTAATTTGCATTGTAAGTTTTTAAATTTCATAACAAATTATTATCCAGTGAATCAGATTAAAAGAGTTAATAATCCAAGTAATTCAACTTTCTTACAGAAGATCGTACCATTTAAAACATTCAGCATACTAATTTGGTAAATAACATTAAATAGTATTAAATAATATTCACTTCAACAGGTTGGTCCAAAAAGGATCATCATAATTAAACGTAATAAATAATAAACCGATTAAACCCA